>JARBDR010000033.1:0-22512 GCA_029721355.1 Tegillarca granosa
ACAGTTTCACCTATGCCTACTGTTAAAACTAAGAGTGAAGAAAAGTGGTTATTGTCTTAACATTCCGTTTTACATTCCATATCAAGAATTTTTTTTTTTTTTTCATTTCATACCGAGAAGGTCACTTCTGTTAAAGGGTAAACAGAAAGTTCCTGAAGAAAACCATCGTCGTTTCAGCAACTGAAAAGATTAACTTTCTTACACCAGGATCTGCCGGATCAAGTCCTTGAACCTAAGCCAGTGAGAAACACTCTGCTATAAGCATGCACTCTTTGGATAACTTGGCCACCAAACATGACTTAAACCAATTAACTTAAAATGCTAAATAAACTGCTTATTAAACTCATAGATCAAAACACAACAAAGTGACAATGTTAAGTTTTATGAGGTTAAACAAACTATGGCTTACTGCTAACTATGTTATTTTGTGTATTTTTTAAACTAAGAAAGCAAATTATACATATACAATCACTTACAGATTTAACAGCTGAAGTCAGATTTTCAGCTGATGCTGCCTGTTCTGTACTAGCTACTGATGGTTTATTTTCAGACACTTCTGTCAGACTTGGTGTTGAGCTACTCTTTCTACTTGTTAATATACTTATCTGAAATGCCAAATACATGTATGTAACTTCATTCAGAACAGAAAAATTTTGATAACTCAAAAAGCATGAAACTTTCAATACAAATCTGAAATGCCAAACTTTAATTCTTTGTACAGAAATTTTGGATAACTTCAAGGGCATGGAACTTTGATTTTTTACTTTGAATGAAGTGCAGTGGAGAAATGGTGTTTCATGCCAAGAATATTTCACTTATATCAGTCAGTTTAGAGATGGTAGAGGAAATCTGAATTCCTGAAGAAAATCCTTGATCTTCAGCAAGTAAATTTGACAAACTTTTCTGGTTAGGATCTGACTGGGATTTGAACCTACTACACTCTACATGTATTTGGTGGTTGAGAGGTGCTGTGAATTGTTTGCTGATGCTTTAGACAACTTGTTCACAAGGGCCCAGATTTTGAATTTTATAAGTGGTAGGACAAAATATTCCATCTATCAAAATGCTTTATTTAGCTATCAAATAAATAATTTTAAGACTCTTCACTTCTCAATAAATTATCGACTAATGCTAATTTTTCATGGTACTATTTTAAACCTTAGCAATGACAAACTACAGAATCTAAAATAAGATTATATTTTACAAGATACATTAAATATATAGTACACTTACTTTCACTTTATCAGATGCTGACACTGTCTTTGCTTTAGCTCCTCCTACTGCTCCAAATTCTGTCTTCAAGGGTAGTGGGGCGGAGCTTGTCAGGGTCATGGCTTGGTGCTAACTGCAAATCATATTTTCCTTCTGCTCCCATTCTATATGAGTTTAGAGCCCCCAGACTCCCAAGTCACATCAATCCATCCTGTTAACAAAGAAAAACAGTATGATTAGTCAGAACAATCTGCATTTTATAATGATGTCAAACTAGATATTCTGCAGCGGAATTAATGTTTCATGTAACAAAAATATCTATTCTGACACAACATTAAATAGCCAAAATCATGTTTTTCTGAGCTTGTATATTTCATATTTAGAAGATTAAAACAGCCTAATTTTTTTTTTTTTATAAATATAAAATTTCCCCTTGCTCCAGTTTACATTAGGTAACTTCTATTGTAGCAAATGTATACATATATATCTTAAAACTTGGATACCAACCATTATGAAGTTCTCCAGTAACTGTGCCTTCCCCTGGTGGATTTCCATCCTGATCTCTCCATTTCCAGTCCATACCACGAATGACCCTTGCACCAGGTACCATCTGTTTTAACACCTGAGTTCTGATTACTCTTCTCTGCCTTCTCAAATTGGCTTCAGCTTCTCTGGCAGCTTTACCTGAAACAAAAAGTCAAAATATCACAAGAAAAATCTAGAATCTGAACTTTCCATAGTAATAAGTAGTAACCCTTAAATCAAATCATGTTATAATAGGGCTTAAAAGCAATATATGAGCTTTATTATTTTAATATCTTACCCCCGTCATTTATTTATTCATACATACATGTGAGAGATTCCATTTATTTTCTTGTGTCACTTTTAAAACACTTCTCAGTTAAGATAGTAGAATTCTTAAGAATTATCAGAGAAATGTTCAATATTTTTGGATAGTACTGTGACAAGTAACCGAGTACCCATTCACGGTTAGGGTAATGACTGTACAAAATTGTTTACCCGTTACCCGTTAAAGAATGTATCATTGTTGTTATAAAATAAAATGTATATAAGTTCAATTAAACTCTTGAATTTCATTCAAATGACACTTGACATGTCAGAAATCGTGAACATACACAAGGTCAGTATCGGAACACCTTGAGTAACTACATTTAACCCAGTAATACAAACTACGGTTCTGAGCGGCGATGCTGATACTCCGGTAATACAGTAGATTCCGCTTAATTGCATAGTCTGTGTGTCAGAAAATTTTATGCAATTAAGCGGAATATGCAAATAACCGAAAATGCCACTTGGGCACAATTGATTGATGGATACATGGGTTGGGGCCATTTTAGTACTTGTGTAGGCATCATAGAACACTGTAGAAACAACAGAAAATAAGTTATTACTTTGAATTAAAAAATGAAATAAATAATTCAGAATAAAAAAATTTAAAAAATTATTTTTTTTTTTAATTTGTATATAATGTTTTAAAAATTCTAGCTGATCGATTGACGGATACTCCCGGTGAGGCCGTTTTTTTTTTAGTAAACATCAAAGTCGGTGTACTGTAGAATCAGCAGAAAATTTGTAATTCCTTTGACATAAAAAAATAAATAATTAAAGATAATTGAAAAAATATTTAATTACATGTAATTAAAATCTCAAGACTGTAATATATTTTCTTTACTAAATAAAGATTTAAAATTCTAGCTGATCATTTTAAACCTCGTATTTACATGGGATTCCAAAATGTGGTATGGGTGGACTTTTCTTTCAGACCATCGATCTGTGTTTAATCCTAGAAAATGTATGTAACTAGAACATCTGTTGGTATTTAATTCATTGTTGCTTAACACTCGCGATATTCGTATTTCTTGTTTATTTACTTCTTTTTAAAAATCCACGTGTTCGCACATGGCACTGAGTTATACTGTTCGAGTTATCTCCCTTTCACGGTACGATAATCTATTTTTAAATGTGACATAGAAAAAATCCAGTTGCTTGACAACGTGCACGATGTCCGGTAAAATTAAATTTCAAACAGATTTTGTGTAAATAAATTGAAAGATGTCTTATCTTGTTATTAATTTTATACAAAGTTATATTTTAATTGTTTATTGACCAATTATTCGATCAGTCATAAATTGGAAATTCCCGTTGTTATGTGTAACTAGGTCTGATCCAATGAAATTAATGAATAAAACGTCACTTCCTTATGTGAAAAAATGTCTTTGATGTTGAATCTGTATACCGACAAAACTTGCTACATAAAGGGTTTTTCAGCCATAAACGATGATTTCAACCAGTTTATCTTAATGAGGAAATAAAGAATAAAGCATTTGATTGAGGTATGATTGATTGAGTTTACCCAAAAAGAACTATATACGCGTTATTAAACTTGCTATGGGTACATACAATGATACACATTCCTTAACCATGTTAACAAAAACATCAATTTAAAAAATGTTTTTGGCTTTATTTAATCTTTGTTTGAAAAACCGAAGTTCCAGTAAAACCATGTCTGGGTTTAGAAAATGTAATGGAAATAAATTTCAGTTAAAAAAAAATCGTTATAAAACTTGTGTGACCCGGGTACAAATTTTTCACCTGTCATAGCCCTTTTTAATTGGTTTAACATAATTAATTACGTTTCCTGACAAACGCGTAATGACCGACCAATTGGATGACTACTCTACAAAGTGAACACTAATTAACTGGCTTCATATCTCACCTGGTGTTAGCTGTACACATGTTTATATAATGTAAACATCTGTCGAGGTTACCTTTGCATTGTCGGCAAATATTTTTTGTAATCATGAAACTTCAGACCAAGATCGCATAATTTTCAGAATTTTTTATGCAATTAAGCGGAATTTAGACTTTTGTTTATGCAAATAAACGGAATTTTTTACATTGTTTAAATAGGAAATGGTTTGGTGCAAAGAAAAATTATGCAATTAACCGGAATATGCAATTAACCGGTATGCAATTAAGTGGAATCTACTGTATCCCTCCTATTATCGTGGAACCATTTGAAAGTTGTTTCAAGCAGATTTCATCAATTACTATTTTAAATATTTTGTTACTTTATTCAATAAAACTAACAAAACAATGAAAGTTATTGATTCTATTTAACCTTGCAAGACAAAACCTATGGGGTGTAACTTGTATGAGCATTGTGCATGCGTATTTAAGGTTTCATCAGAGAGGCGGGATTCACGGAAAGTTACTATAAATATACGTACAAGATGCAGATTTCTGCGGATTAATCTGCAATTTACAGCATTTGTTGACTGTAAAATCATCTATATAGATAAATAATCATTTATTTAATAACATATGTTTATTCTGGTTATTTATTCACAGTTTATGAAATAGATTCTTAATTGAAATGTGTGGAAATTAAAAAGACTGGGTAGTCAGTAACGGGTCGGATGCAAGATTTCGGGTACCCGGGTACAGAATTCTCTACCCGTCACAGCCCTATTTTTGGATGAATAAGATGACTATACAAGAAAGTCAAATCACGCTAGATTGATCCATATTATTCCAAAATAGAAACAAGAAATGCCACATTCTTACCTAAATCATCACACACTCCAGTGACTGATCCATATATCTCAAAACCAGACAAAGAAAGATAATGTGTCTGACCACTGGCATTTTTACCAGTCTGCTGTATCCGTACGTGTCTCCATCCTTGTGTCTCGTCTTCTGATGGCGACAGTGTCCATGTGGATGTTGATCTGAAAAAAATTTAATTAAACTATTTCTTAAACAAATGTATCATGTACAGTATAATTTTGATACATTGAATTATGTTTTCTGCAATACTCTGGTTCACTCAAGGTCAATATTTGAACTCACAGGTCTTTATTTGTTGTTTTTTTGAATTCAAAAACTTGCTCAAACTAATAGTTAACTCTAATAAATATTAGATTGCCCTTTGAATAAAACAATTTACACTGCAGTTTCAAATTATGTAAACCAACACAGCTTTTTTTGACAAGTGAAAAGTTTCAGCATGATTCTGGGATGAAAAGATAAAAAAAATTCCCAAGTAAAATGTGTTCCACTTATATATATGTAATGAACAAACACCAAACTTTCAACATACATGTAAATACTGATAAATATTCTTGTATTTATGAATTTTAGGAAATAAATCTTGCCTTCTGATATACTTATATTTCGGTATTTTTGAGAATTGATCTTTGGCAACGAAAAAAAAGATTTAAATTCTCCAGTTTATAAGGAGACAGATAGAAGGTGCATTATCTAGTTTTTAATCTACATCAACTTACCCTGGCTCATTTAATGAACAGTCATCTTTATGATTACGGAGTGTGATCCATGTTGTTCCATCTTTAGACACTTGCAGCTGCCAGTTCCTTAAAGCTGACCTGTAATAATCAAAATAATGGTCAAATAATTTTTCTACGTTTTTTCATAATTTACTATAAAATGACTTCTAACAGTTACTGTCTTAAATAGAAATGTAAATTGAAACAACACAACACACATTATAGAAAAGAAACAAAAAGCATTTAGACTGAATTGACGAAGTTATGTATTTTTACACTCCAGTCAAGATCATCGCTGTTCATTCTGGGAGAAAACAGAAAACTGTCAAATTCTGCCAGATTTATAAAATTATAACAGTCAGGTAATTTTAATAGCAAGAAAATAATAAAAATAACTTTTTTCAAATCTTGATTTTATGTTTTAAAATATTAGCAACAGATAAAGATACATTTGATCTAATTAACAAATGATACAAACCTTCCGTATCCTCTGGCATGACGAAGTGTATAGGCTGATGGAACTATCCAAACACCCAAATCTATGGCAAACCAAGCTTTTCTGAAAAATAAATAAAATCCTTATAACAGTATTGAACCATAACAAATCCCTATAACAGTACTGAACCATAACAAATCCTTATAACAGTACTGAACCCTAACAAATCCTTGTAACAGTACTGAACCATAACATCATAAATAACATCAATAATACATATACATGTATAATAAAATACAGTAGATTTGGATTGTTGGTTTGGTTTTTTAAAAAATCCTACTGTACTTTGAATAAGACTCTTGATTTCTCACCAAACTTACATTTCAAAAAACCTGACTAACAAATGGTGGCAATGCGTAAAGATTTATCTGTATCTAGTCGAATAAAAAATTTTTTTGTTGAATATCAACACAGACTCTCATACCAAAAACTATTCTTCTTTGTATAAAGCGGAATTAACAATTATAACTTTGAATAGAATACTAATAAAGTTTTAGGTTAGATGGCAATAAGACAAGGAATAAGAAAGGGGTGGGGCAGAACAGGGCAAAATCATGACATTTAAAATCTTATATAAAAGACCAATAGGCAAAAAAAGTCTCTTCATGCGAACAGTGTGAATTTGCAAACTTCAACCACAAGAATTGACGTCATTAGAAATTGCCTCGAATAACATCACTATACTATGCCATCGATCATTTGAATAAGAAATGGTTATGTCTGTTCTCCGATGTCAAAATGTGGTAAACACTTTCATCTCTGATGACAAGATCAAAGATTTCAAAGAAGACTTACAGACCCTATAAACAATAATAATGTTACATAAGCAACTCCAGCTTGAATGAATGTGGTTTTACTTCCACATCAAGTTTACTTCATCTACATACACATAACAAGCTATAGATTAAGTTACAAAGATTTCGATCAAACTAAAGAGACTTTCAACTGTAAGAAATGATTTTTTACAAGGCGAGTAAACCATAATATGGGGCATAAAATCTCATGTAAAGGACAAATAAGCAAAGAAATGTAAGAGATTACTTACTTATCGTCATTGGTATGGCAGTTTAATGCAGCACTATCCCGACTTAAGATGTCTTCCAATTTACCATAGGGTAAATTTCTACCTTCTGATGATGTCACAACAACCAAACCATACTGGCCTGGATTAACCCATTCAGAACTTGTCCTACAGAAGATAAATAATAACATTACAAAACCGCATTAAGCCGGACACTTTTGTTTTTGGATCCAATTACATTCCACAACTTCTTTTATTATTCCATGTTGATAGCAACTTAACAGCTTTTTTTTCAATACCCACTTGACCAGTCAAGTACTGGTTGTTTCAAGCCCCAGTCAATATACTTTCGTGCATATCAAGGTTGGTCAGTTGACTCAGTTCACAAGTACATGTAAAAAAAGAAACCAGAGTGCCAAGCAGATATTTATATATATGCAAAAATGTAATAAATGATTGTAACTTACTTTGAATTTGTACCTATCCAGTATATAAGTCCATTTTCATCAAAATCACTCTGATGTACAAAAGTTAACTTTGATCCCATTTCTTTAAGTTTCTTTACAAACGTAAATGTCTGTCTATCAAAGTCATACCATTGCTTAGCAACCTGTAAATATTGTATCAAAATAAATACCCATCTAATGTTTATAGTTGAGGGAAGGTGTTATATATATTTATGACTAGGGCCTTTTCAGTAAAATTTTAAAGTTTAAAATGATGAATTAGATTGTATATGTTCATCAAAATTACATGTACATTCTCGTACATATGCACTATCAATATTTAGGACACAAGCAACTTTTACCTGTGATTTATTACAGAACAATATAACAGAGTAATGTACATAAAAAACAAGTTTCCCATGAGAAAGCTTTTGTTCTTATATAGTGCTGAGTTTAATTCTCTTTTTTCTTTCTTTTTTTTTGGTGTGTGTGTGTGTGTGTGTGTGTGTGTGTGTGTGTGTGTGTGTGTGTGTGTGTGTGTGAAAAATTGTTTTGTAAGAAAGGGAGGTCTTCTTAATTTTCCAACACCTTTTTAATATTTATTTACCATTTTTAGAAGGTAACGTTCAAGTGATGTAACATTGGTCAGAGGTTCCATTTTTAAGCTTCGTCCACTTCTATCTAACAGACTTGTCTCCCCTGGCGATCTCTCTAATCGAAATCTAAGTCTCCTTGTTAAAATCTGCAAGGAAAATCAATTATGAATTTTAAAATCATTTCTTTATAACAATGTACATGTATATGTAAATGGCCACCTCATCTTTTTATTTGATTCTGTTTTTGTTTCTATTTTGGAAAATCTTAAATTAATACTGTTAGTTCTGATCTGTTTATATTATCAGATTTCACTTACTAGAATTTTTAAAAGTATTTATAGCTTGTTCCAAAAATTCAATCATTTGATTCAAGGAACCTGTTATTGAAGACTAATGATTTTATACAATTTGGCACTACAACTCTACTATCAAAAAGAGCTTCACCTGTAGATCTAAAACATAAAACATAAAAACCAAAACACATGCCAATATTCAAAATTGTGCTCAAGACAAGTTTGACAAAACACCTGCTGTATTCTACACATATGAACTATGGTAAAAGTGTGTCTTACCTGTAAACCATACCCTGATCCAGGTAAATCATAACTATATACAGGTAACTTCTCTATAGATTCCAGCACTGCTACAAGTTTTCTTACAAGAGCTATACCAGGCAGAAGGCTGAAACACATAAATTAACAGGTTTTCAAAATCACGTTACAATTATCTACATGTAAAAGTGATGTATATGTCTCTCTTACAGGTGTTTAAATTTAAAGGATTATTATTCGGAAAGGGAAACATGAAGAAAGTCTATTTACTGTCCTTCTAAAACTAACTAGGTATCTCTGTGATTGAGTAAACATTCTAAACAATGGCTTGCAGATCACAACTCCACGTAAATTCTAAGTCTAAATCAAAGTTGATCAATACATACATGTATTTTGAAAAAGTATGTTTGCTTGTCAAAGACTGGTGTTTTTTTCTGGACTTCCACCATATTAGAATTGACTGCCTCCATGTTTGTGAAAGAATATTGACAGGGGAGATAATCACTTTTCACTCCACCATATCAGAACTAACTGCCTCTACATTGTAACAGGGGAGATAACCATATTATTCAACTCCAAACATACTTTCACTAAATGTTTGAAATAAAGAATATTCAATTCTAATATACAAAATATTAAATTTCGGTTAT
Organism: Tegillarca granosa; assembly: GCA_029721355.1. Taxonomy (NCBI): domain Eukaryota; kingdom Metazoa; phylum Mollusca; class Bivalvia; order Arcoida; family Arcidae; genus Tegillarca; species Tegillarca granosa. The sequence goes on from JARBDR010000033.1 coordinate 9,283, forward strand.
TTAAGAATTGACTAACATTAACAATTTATAACATTCATTTTTTTTCTAAGGATAATAAAAATTTTACGACATTTTTATTTAAAAAAATAATCATGGTCTAAGTCATGATTTTTCTTTGATTTTCCTGATAATGATTTTCAAAAAATTTTTTTTAATGAAATATCTAATTAACACTTTTTTAATAAATAAGTCAGACTTCATTTCATTCCTAAGAATCATAAGTTGTAATTAGAACTGTGTATTAGAATTGAAAGCAATGATCGCTATTAAAACAAAGTTAAAAGCAGTATAATATAGTATTCAAATGGAGAATTTCGATACAGGTATATGGCAGTAGATGTACAGTATGTAGAATTTGTGAAAGCATGTTTATAGTTTAAGTAAAAGCAAAAAAGCATACAAATTCATAATATCTGAATGTACACCATGTACAAAATTTACATGTATGTGTACAATATACCAATCAAAAAGCCAATATAAATCTTTAGCTGTTCTGTCTTAGAAAAGAACTGGCATTGTACCTATTCTTACTGTTACATTTGTTCTCATCACCATGCTGATGTCATGTGATCATGATGTCACAATTCGGAAAAAAATGCATTAATTCGAAAACAATAAATCACGGACTAAAGTCTCAAGAAATTATTACCTACATATATTTATATCAATGAGTTGTTAAAACAGATCTAAGACTGATAGGAAAAAAAGATTCACAGAGAGAATAGGTTCAATGCTGGCTTATATTTATTTTAGAAATATCTGATATGTATTCTTTAAATCTAAATGATCTCAGCTTAACACTGTAATGAAGCAAATATGCAGATCTTTTAAGCTGTTATTCTAATTAACAGAGGTAAATATGGAATAACACGTATATCTATTCAATAATCTGTAAGCAAAATCAATGCTGTATGGAAGAAATAAAATAGTTCAAGTTTTAACAGCCCATAAAAGTATAAATAATACTAAAGGTTATTCATATATGTTTTATAATGGAAGAAAGCACTGGAGTTAAAGGCTTGTAGAAATCTTGAGGTTTTTTAATTTTTTTATTTACTACATTTTACTCACCCTTCCTCTGTCAGACTTTAAAAAAATCAAAATTATGATCAAACTAAGGTACAATATATTTCATATACTAAAATTTGTAGAAAATTTGTCAAGGATTAGCAAGGAAATACTGAACACATAAACAAAGAGAAAAGTACCAAGTAAAATATCAAGTCATTGTTTGTGTCTATATTCCTAGAAATTACAATTAAGCCATAAAGTGATTCAGCTTAATACTATGGTTTTTTTTTTTTTTTTTTTTTGGGGGGGGGGGGGGGGGGGGAGGGAGAGGGGGACTTACATATCACCAAACAAGAACAATTAAAGAGCTTTGCTCAAAGGGAAGTAACTTTTATATTAGTTAAACTGACTGCAGATAACTCTTATGAAGTATTTATTCATAATCTGATGATAATGACATTTTTTCACAAAAGAATGGATTAGAAAGAAGTGGTGTTTAACACCCCAGTCAAGATTCTTTTAATCAAAGGAGTCAATTCTGTGTTAATGAAGAAAACTGGAGAAATCACAGACTTGGCAAGCAAATTAACAAACATGCTCATACAAGGATCTCTCCAAATGGGACTGAATTATTTTTGTTATTGTTGATACCCCAATGGTGATCCATAAGCTTGCACTTTAGAATACTCAACCAACTAGGCCCCTTTTTCCTCAAGAAAATAATGTGTTAATGTTTTTTTACAAGTATAAATTCAAATCATGGTTCTGCACAAAAAAATTAAACACTAAATCGGATTTTTATTCGGTTCATTGAGAAATAACCTGAATGGACGCTGTGGACAGAGTCTATTCATGTTATTTCTCAATGACCCAAATGAAAATCAGATTCAATGTTTGCAATTAATTTAAATGACAAGTTTATCATTAAAGCAATTTTTGCTTTTAATAACTTCAAAACAAGGTAAAGTGACATGAATTAGAAGTAGTTCTTTCTCGATTACAACTACATCAAACACTTTGGCACTTGAGTGGGTGCCATTAAGTTATGTTCCCGTCATTGAGAAATGACATGAATGTATTTTCGCTTTTCAACCATGAAACAGTGAGAAAATTGTCATGTTTAATTATTACTGGTTATCACATGAAACACATGTGAACCTCATTCTCAGAAATACAGAGATTTAAACTACATGTTCATAGTACAATATCTCACCTTTCCGTGTCTTGAAATACACATTTAAAAACATTTATACGTTCTTTGGTTCTCTTCTTACTTTCTTTACTATCTGAATCTTCAATGTTCTAAAAAATAGAAAAACAACATGACTAAAGCTTAGCTTTATGTGAACACATTCATCTTATCTGAAATTTACAACATTCTCAAACTAAATCCTACTTCTAACCATAATAAAATATTGTTAAGTATTAACAGCTTCCTATTTAACTACTGGTCAGACAATTTAGAGTTTAAAGTGCTATAACTTTCACTGCCATGCAATGCACTGTTTGCTGTACATAACAGTGGAATTTTAGTACAATAAATGCCATAACTAGACAGTTCACTGATCATATTAACATTTTCTGATTTTTTAACTTTCTTTTGCTCATGTCAATCTTTATGACAATGAACTGTTGTTCCTAACAGCATGCATGTCCAGTCATTTAAACAGCCCAATAAATCACAACACATGCACATATGTACATGTAAGTCATGTGATCAATGAAATTTACAGCTCAATATAACACCATCTCTATTAAAACAAAGTTTTATAGAAAAGAACCATTGCAAATGTAAAAGTAAGTATTTAAATCCTAATAACCTTTCAAGTACCAAATGAATTCAAACAAAACAGTAGGGACAGTTTATTGGATATGAAATCATATACATTATATAAAACTTTTATTACAAAGTATTAATATACCAAATAACAACTTTGGAATTATGCACGATATTCTAGAAAACCAGATTTTTGTTATTCACAGTAGAGATTGGAGTGGAGTAATGGTGTTTTACGCCCCAGTTACTCACAGTAATCATAACATCTCAGTCAAGATTCTTTCACCTAAATGAGTTGGTAAGTTCTAGGTAGGTGTAGGTAACAGATGTACCACCAGAAAACACTGGACAAACTTCTCACAATACAAATTGCTGAGTAGAATTCAATCCTCAGTGATAGATAAGGTCCTGCAATCTGCATTCGCACTGAACCATTGACGCAGCAAGTGTCCCCTTTTTCAGTTTTCATAGTGGTTCAGTTAACAAAGCATCACAAGTGATACTAATCCCCTGACAATGGAGTTATACAGTATTGTTTTTCATGGAATTGGCTACAATAAGTTGCTAATTTGCATTTTTTGCTAATTACATGCAAACGAAAAAAGTTACCAAAAAAAAACTTGTTAAATATATTTAATGTCCAGGGTTTTACTTTTTATAAACCAAATTTGAACCAAATTGATAGACAAATAAATATGTAATGGACATTTTTCTGTTATTTCTATTTATTGTTACAGTGGCCGTCTTTGATTTAGGATCTCACTAAAACACAAACTTGCCTGAGATATTTCCATAATAAACCCATGTATGAAATTTCATGAAATTTTGTCAAGACATAAACTTCTTAGAGTGCTGACAAGGAATGGGTAATATACATATATACAGGCCAAATCCTATATCCCCTCGAAACTTGGTTTGCAAGGGGATAATAAACCTCAATGACTTACATTATTCAGTATGTTGAGGAGTGTCTGAACAAGACCACTAGAATACAATTCATAAGCTGACACAGTATGTTCATCTTTTAGTAGTGATACCAATTCTTCTAATGCTTCAGTCATGTCTTCCATCCATGTAATCTCACCATCTGGTGACTATAAAATACAATAATATTCTCAACACATTGTAATCTGAACATTTCTGATAGGTTTCACAAGCATATATTATGATGCCCCATACCTTTGGTTCAGAGCCCAAAAATTATAACCTTGGAAAAACAATTTACTGCATATTCATAAAATGTCATTCTAAAATAGCATGATTCCATATTCAATGGATATCATAATTCTACACAAACAATATGCGTCCTCACATTGAAGGTACCCTGCACTGATGAAAAACAAATCTTTTTCTAGAGAAAGTTAAATGCAATAATGTAGAACAGTTAAAGATACACATGAGTAAATATTACCAATACAGTAAAACTTTTGACAGTAACAACCTCTTTCTATAAGGTCAGTATTTTTAGGTCCTTTTTATTAATATTTCATACAAATTACCTATATATAAAGGCCAAATGTCTACATTCCAAAGTCTCATGGTGGTCTTTATCTACAAGTTTTACTGTACAATAAATCACAGGTAAAATTTTGATATGTTAAAAAAACAAAAATATCTCATCCTAAATAAAATTAAATTAAACAAAGTATTCTAAACAAATTGTTTAATTAGCCAATTTTAATCAATATTAAAATTGGATTAATTTATAAACAAATCTTAACAATAAATGTTGACAACATACCCTGACTTGACTAATTTGTTTAGCACAGGAAGCTTCTAACTGTTGTACTATGGATCTAATTCTAGCAACCACTCCTCGAGGCATGGCTTCAGCTTCTCTGAAGTATTGTTCATATATCTCTCTGGCTTGATTTTTCACCTGTTAAATGTATATAATATAAGTTTTTATTTAAAAATACAAACCTACAATTTAAAAAAAAAAAAACAACTTACATTATTTAGTGTATGAAAATCCCTGTAAAAGTTTTTTTTTCTTGTTTTTTAATTTGTAAAAGCTATACAAATGTAGATTAATCAGAAATTTTAAGTTAACACTGGTATCTTTTATCAACCAATCAACATAAAAGAATGCTTTAACTGTGTGTCATGTGTCATCCCATTATATTGTGGTGTTTCTGTAACCAAGTGCTCTAAAACTACAACATCTCACCACTTAGATTTAAATCCTAAGTGGGGCATATCCTAGTTTGGAGAAATTTTTACTAGAGCATTAAAAGCCATTAATTCACTCCATAATATTTGTGCATTAGAATTATTTCCAAAAAAAGTAACATAAACAAATTTACCAGTATTGTTCTACAAAATTGTACTAGGAATGTGTTCCACAATAACTATGCAAAATTGTTTGCTATTATCACTTTTCCAAAATATACCGAAGTTGAAACAATCATACAGGTTCGTATTACAGGTTTTTCTCATACAGATTCCTGTAGTAGGTTTTTACAGACAGTTTTCAATATCAAAAATCAGGGATTGCTCTGCCATTTGACAATTTAGCCAACTGATAACTCTCATAATTTCTGGCTCCAAAACATTGTTTTTGGCTAATATTTTTGCTCCAAAATTTTCATCATTTTCATTATGAGCTTTCAGTTTCTGAGGTTCACTTAAAAAAAATTGACTCCCTAATTTTTTCAGTTAACTTTTTTTTTGGGCAAGAGCTACTATCCCTGAGCGTTTGAAACATGTCAGTAAGAATATAAGATTATACAAATCAAATCAAATTACTTTTATCTTCATTTCATCCGATTTTGATCTGAGCTTTTTACTCTTCTTTCCGCCCCATCCTGTTGAGAATTCCGGTCCCAATGAAGTTTCCGCTGTAAAGGAATGTTTTGTTCCTCTGTTGGATTCAAATATAAAACCCGGCAAGTCTTCTTTTAAAATGGTTGCTTGCTATTAAAAAGAAACATTCCAAAAATTCAACAATCAAATAAAAAAAATAAATAATTTGCCTATACACATACTGTTTTTGTTGCTGTTATGTTTTTTCATGTCGCAAACCTGCAACTTTACAGCTATTTGCGATGAGAGAGTAGAGTAGAGTAATGGTGTTTTACGCCCCAGTCAAGAATTTTTCACTTATTTCGAGGCGGTCAGTTCTGGGATGGTGGAGGAAACCAGAGTGCTCGGAGAAAACCACGACCTTTGACCTATTTGCGATCAGAGTAAGGTTATTAATCTCTATGGATTTATCTAAGAACAAGTTCATGTATGCACATAATTTATATACATACTGTGGTACCTGTCTAAAATGAAATCCTTTTTAACAAAAATTTGTTTGATTTCGACAGATTTTCAGTTAAAACAGAATATTTAAAAAAACAAAGTACATTAATTGTTTTAAATAAATAGTGAAGTTTTTCTTTCAGCTATGATGTGTTCTGCTGTAAATGAACATGTATAATGAAATACTTTAACTAATGTACAGCAAACTGTACCAAAAATTTTACATATATAATCAAGACAAGAAACAATTAATAAAAAAAAAAAAAAAAAAAAAAAATTTGAAACAGCTCAATTTAATTCTGCATTATCATTAATATGTCGAAATATGATGGTAAAAAACCAAAATTATATAAAGGCCAAAAATATAATTTACCAGATCTTGATACTTAAATGAATGTGAGGATGCCTGAATGAATGTGAGGATACCTGAATGAATGTAAGGATACCTGTTATGAATGTGAGGATACCTGTTATGAATGTGAGGATACCTGTTATGAATGTGTGGACACCCGTTTTGTTATGAATGTGAGGATACCTGTTATGAATGTGAGGATACCTGTTATGAATGTGAGTGTTATGAATGTGAGGATACCTGTTATGAATGTGAGGATACCTGTTTTGTTATGAATGTGAGGATACCTGTTATGAATGTGAGTGTTATGAATGTGAGGATACCTGTTATGAATGTGAGGATACCTGTTTTGTTATGAATGTGAGGATACCTGTTATGAATGTGAGGATACCTGTTATGAATGTGTGGATACCTGTTATGAATGTGTGGACACCTGTTATGAATGTGTGGACACCTGTTATGAATGTGTGGATACCTGTTTTGTTATGAATGTGAGGATACCTGTTATGAATGTGAGGATACCTGTTATGAATGTGTGGACACCTGTTATGAATGTGTGGATACCCGTTATGAATGTGTGGATACCTGTTATGAATGTGTGGATACCTGTTTGTTATGAATGTGAGGATACCTGTTATGAATGTGAGGATACCTGTTATGAATGTGAGGACACCTGTTATGAATGTGTGGATACCTGTTTTGTTATGAATGTGAGGATACCTGTTATGAATGTGTGGACACCTGTTATGAATGTGTGGATACCTGTTTTGTTATGAATGTGAGGATACCTGTTATGAATGTGAGGATACCTGTTATGAATGTGAGGACACCTGTTATGAATGTGAGGATACCTGTTATGAATGTGTGGATACCTGTTATGAATGTGTGGACACTTGTTATGAATGTGTGGATACCTGTTATGAATGTGTGGACACCTGTTATGAATGTGTGGATACCTGAATGAATGTGTGGATACCTGAATGAATGTGTGGATACCTGTTATGAATGTGTGGATACTTAATAACCTGTTGCCTGTCCACATTGTGCCTAGTGTCCCAGTGAGCCTCTCTTACTGACAGATAATTTATAATTTTTTACAAATTCATAATAAGTGCTGTTTTTGACAGTGTAGCTTTTATGCATATTTACTTCCTACAAAAAACTTTCACATATAATTTGCAATAAGACAATAGCGTATGCCCCAAAGGTAAAAATATTTCACAATCAAAACAATAAATGAAAATAACCAGTTTGGATAACAACAACTGTATTACTAATCAGGAAGAAATCAAAAATCATGATTCTACAGGTATATAGAGCAAATTATTACTAGTAAACAAAATGATATCTCAAAAATACATCGAATTTAAACAAAATACACACATGTAAGACTACTTCATACATGTGTTACAGTCTGCAGTGGAAGTCTCTTTAAACTTAACTACTGTTAATTTGCACAAATGCCATGGTTTTTTTTTATTTAGCACAAGCTAAATGTAAGAGTAACAACATGCAAAAAAAAAAAATATGTATATATATCTCAAAATATTTAATTTTAGTAAAATTTCAATTTCCTTGGGTTTGAAGAAACTGCATTCCCAGCAATGTTGAAATAAAAATACACAAATAAATCCAAATATCTCTTCTCATGAAAATTAACTCAAGTTAAAATTTCTCTTTTAACAAGACTAAAAAACTAATTTTTTTTTAAAAAGGTTATTTTCAACTTTTTTTTTATAAATTTAGATAAGACAAACCTTTTTTGATGAATTTTATTTTGTTCATTAATTTTGTTTAACCATTTTATGTCAAGAATATAGTCTTATAACCATTATAAGCAATAAAGCATTTTTGTACTGTTACACATTATATTATCCAAAATTTAGATTACATTTACTAAAACTGTAACACATACATGATTACTACCTGACTAAAATAAATCAAATAATAAAAAAAAGGGTCATACTTTATCTACCTGCTGGCCATCAGAATTATGTATCTGAATCTCCCCTTCCTTACGACAAGCTAACGACCAGTTTCCGACAACTAATCTGGAAGATCCAACATGGGACAATATAGGTTGACTAGGTGTTCCTGCTTTAATCTGGCTCCTAGCACGTTGTAACTTCTCCAGGAATTCCCCACGGTTTTCTGAACTGTCTGAACCCCCCTCTGGACTCCCGCTGGAGTACATAGTTGCTAGTTTACTATCTAATATAAATCTGAACCATCCATTACTTCCGTTTGACAGTTCCAGTGCCGCAGCATCACTCCACAGATATAAGCAGTCTCTACCACGTACGATACACCATCTTTCCAGTGATATGGACGTCCTTGTATAACTTCTGTAGCATCCTCAGCAGCTGGCTCTTCATCCTCCTGTTATCACACAATACAATGATAAAACCATTATTTCTTTCCTTTTGGTTTTTTTATTTTTTATTATTTTTTTATTTATTTATTTTTTTTGTAATTCTCTGTGGGCACTCTGTTGTCCTCCGTGATCCAAGAACTGATCACCTCAAAATATTTTAAGTGAAAGAATCTTGACTTAGATAATCTCCATAACTCCACTCTAATCCTTAAAATATTGTCACTTAATTTGGTTTATACTGGTTTTCCACAATGCACAGGAACACAAAAGTTGGTAAAACATCAACAACTTTGAAAAAAATGTTCTCTTGAAAATGGAACAATCTTTACTTTATCATATTTTTAAGTCGTCATTACCTTCTAACAAATACATGTTTTAAACATTAACAAAATAAATGTGGAAATGAAAAGAGATAATGTAAGATTAAATATACAAGCAATCAACAGTTATACACAAAAAAAAACCCAACCTTATCATCTTTAACTTTAGCCCTGTCTTCTTCATCAATGGGACCAGCCAGATTAAGAACTCTCCCAAACAGTCCAAGTCTGGCAAAGTGTTCCAAGAAAATCTCCTGTCCTTTCTTCATTAAATCTTGGATGATATGTAACACAACTTGATGACCTTCATCATCCTCCTATTAACAACATAGGAATGCAGAAAATATTTACTTGAACATAAGTATCATAAATATACATTTTGTTTTCAGTTAACCTTAAGTAATACAAAAATACAAATGCTCTTAACGAAAAAAAATTACTTTTCACGAACTCTTTCAAAATGCTACATACATTTAGTTTAGTGATTGGTGAGATTTTTCCAAAATTGATTCTCAATTAAAATCAAGAGCATATAGATATCAATACTACTCTCAAATTGGGCTGAATTTCTGTCTGGGTAGACAAATTAAATTTATCTCTAATTAAGAGTTTTAACCTTGGGAGTAAGATTACTGAAGGCTCAGCTGAGCGTAATCAAAGATTTTCAACTTGTCTTCATCTGTGTGCAAGACACTGAAATCTTACATGCGTAAAAATAGATATTCGTTTCTCTGAGGTGAGAGAATACATAATTCAGTGCTCATGACTACCATAAAAAGCTGATGAGGCATTTGAACATTATTTTCCTCAGAGAATTAAACTATAAAATTTCAGGATTGTGAGAAAAATGTAAAAAAAACAAAAAAAAAACTACTCATCTGCATTTTTTCTTCTGTGAAAAACATAAACTATTAATTCAAGCTGGTATGGAAATAAATCATTCACAATGGACTTTATTAACAGTCAACAAACATCTTTTTTATTATATTTTGTAAATCTCTTGATATAAATACACATTCATTAATGTTATGCATTTTTAACACAAACCTCATGATCCAATACATTAGTTAGGACCTCTGTCAATGGCCCAGCGAAGTTTGTCATGGATAATTCAGGATTACATATTTCTAACAATAAGGCATTACTCATATAATGTACCATCTTCTTCAGTAAAGACAAACTGGATTTTCTGCAATAATTAATATCATTAATTATTTATTAACATATTAATATTATTTTGGGTTTAGTGAACCCTTTGCATAACATCCCCCATTTACAAAATTGTTACAAATAAGACTAAAATCATGGGTTTTAATTTCATCAAACAAACCTCAGATTGAAGCACATTTAAACCTCATCTGACCAAAAAAGGTTAAAAAACAAACAAGAAAAAGAAATTAATTAACTCTTTAATTTAATTTTTTTTTATTATTATTTCTTATTCATTTATTTATTCATTCATTCTTTATTATTATTTGCAGATTTCATAAACTGATCTTTATTCAAAGTAAAATAAGTAAATAAGTTGTGAAAAATGTTTTACCAATAGTTAAAGTCAACATAGCAACAAGCTGACAATTTTAAAAGAGGAATTTTGTTTTACAGTGGACTAGCATAGCATATAAAAGTTTGATAAGTGTGCACTTGTATTAAGCACACATATGCATTACTCGTACTGACTGCAATTCAAGATTGCAGTGTGTGATCTGGCTGGAGTTTGCTCATCACTGCAAAGTTTTTACAATACACCAATCCAAACCTAAGGCATACATAAAGGTGCCTTCTATAATAAAAACAAGGTAGAATTACCTTACAGAGGGTAACATTGTACTCTGAAAGACACAGGTAAAAACTGGTAATAGCCGTTTTAGATAAATGGAGCAACTTCAGGATCTCCTTTTGGCTCTGTTGAATCTTCTTTCTCCTCTGGAACTGGTTCTCTTTCTTGTCTTTTTCTGCAGCTTAGAGGCAGCAGCGGCAGGTAGGAGTGGCAGGAACATCTCGTGGCACTGTCCACTCAACTAATTCAACAAAAACATCATTAAACATTTGATTTTTGATTCTCTTCAGGTAAAAAAACCTAACTGATCCGTTTTTCAAACTTGAGGAAATAATATTTTTGACAATACAGTCATTATTCAAGATAAATGTTCCCAATTCATGCATGTACCAGCTTTTAAAGAGGATAAAAATAAAAAACCTAACTCATCTGTTTTTCAAAACTTGAGAATAATATTTTTGACACTACAGTAATTATTCAAGATGAATGTTACTGATTCATGCATGTACCAGCTTTTAATCACATTTCGCAAAGTCTAACAAGAAGTCCTTTCAAACATAGTGAACACTATTATTGTGTACTTTATGAATAAATAGCCAAGTGAGCTTCGAAGTTGTACCTACCTGGAGATTGAAATCTGTATGACTTCTTTATGACCCTCATCTCCCTCTCCCTGCTTTATCTAAAGGTCTTACCATCTTATCTCGTAAATCAGGATTAGCACATATCTTAACAATGTCTGAAATTCAAAAAAAAATAAATAACTATAATGCCCCTCAATCATCTTAAATGATTAATAAGTTTTTTTTTTATTTTGGAGTTTCTTGATAATTTTGAAGTTCCAGGATTATTTTCTCAATCTTTTAAATAAAAACTACTTTATGAAACGGGAAAAGGTAAACTAAGTTTATTTGTCATATATTCCAAAGGGATTTTTATGCAATATCTGCAGACTGTTTTTGGTCATCTGAGAACTCCATGTTTAAGCTAGTCCTAAAGTACCCTTCTATTTATTTAATACAACTTTCACTATCTGTGGTCTACCAAAACATGCAGCATAATGAAGTGATGATGATCTTAGTCCTCGGTTTACATCAGCGCCCCGCTCACACAAAAACTCCACCTGCAAATTATCACAAGATTTATCATGTATAACATTTCAATCAAGTATAGAAATAACCCATATTTTTTGGTTTTTTTTTTGTTGATTTGAAGAAAATGTGTGGTAAGCCTGAATAAAGCTCATCCGACGCAAAATCCCAACACTTGAACTCTTTCAACAGGTTGTTTGCCACAAACACTTGAAAAGCTAAAGACAACACATAAGACGGTACCACTATGTACAATCTAGGAAAGGAAAAGTTACAACTACATGTATGAGGTTTGATTTCAAGTTTGTCAAATTGACGCCAAAACTGGACTTCCTGGTTTAACTTGAGTGAAATGTTTAATTGTTTGTGTTTAAACATGTACTAGTATTTAACTATATAAAGAGTAACTATCTGAATCTACAAGTGAAATGATAAAGGTCAATGTAGTAACATTCCATTTTTTGCTTCTTCAATAAATAACTTTTCCTAATAATTTTTTTTAAGAAAAAATGTTCAGAACAAGCTATTTTGAACTTATGAACTAACACACATTGGATATTTGAAATAACAAAAAAGCTATAATACCATTTCTTGTGTTCCAAATGCTGATGCCCAGTTTAACAAAGTTTGTCCAACATCATCCATAAAGTTCACTTCAAATCCTGTAATAATAAATGACTTTTGAATTTTTTTAATTAATCTTGATCTTTCAATTAGTTAACAAACAGAATAATACTTCAGAGTAAAATCTATTAAACAGGACAGTTTTCATGTATGCAAAGCAGAATCTCTTCAACTGGTTCACTAGCCCCAAGCTTAAAAGATATGTAAATCACCATAATTTCCAATTACCAAGAGCATATACATGTACATATTTTAAACATCAATGACATAATGTCACATGTATAGCGTTTATTACATGTAGCTTACTTATTTGGAGCCTCAACTACTGAGTGGCCAGAGCAACCTGTTTACAAAGCACAGCACTCATAGGTTCAAATCCCACATGGACAACTCTATTGTAAGAAAATTTGTCAGTTTGTAAGAAATTTTGTCAGTTTGCTTGCAAAAGTTCCGTAGAGTTTTTTTTTCAGATATTATTCAAGTTTTCGTTTACCTCCCCTCTCCCCCCTCTCCAATACCATCACTATATTATACACATGTTAAAGAATCTTGATCAGAGTGAAAAATCCCATTAATCACCTTCTTGTACTTACCCCAACCTATGAAAAACACTCTTAAGATTTGAAAATATAAAAGGTTAAACTTTATAAAA
>JARBDR010000034.1:0-46596 GCA_029721355.1 Tegillarca granosa
GCTTTTTCGGTTCACTGTGTAACAAAGCTGTATGCTAATAAATACTGTCATATACCGTATATAACAATACACTTTCATAATTAAATTCAAAAAGTGGTAAATGACTGATATATATCATCAATTGCACCTAAAAGTTCGAGTTTTATATTCAGTGGTCTCTCAGTGTTATTATTTTGTTTGTTTTATTTCAATATATTGTTTGTTGTGTTCAGTGCTTTTCATTTGAAAGTACAATTGACAGAGCACTCCAGTTTCCTCCAGATTTAAGTAAAAAAAATGATTATTCAGTGGTCTCGCAGTGTTATAATTTTGTTTGTTTTATTTCAATATATTGTCTGTTGTGTGCAGTGCTTTTCATTTGAAAATGCAATTGACTGGACACTCCAGTTTTAACATTAATACTGTGACTTTCTTCACAATTTGTTCTTAAAAAGGATCTCGAAATGAAGGTAGGCATGACACAATTATAGCTACAAGGGTCAAGGTCATTTATAATTTAAACAATTGTACCGGCAAACGATCTTTTTCTTTTAAGTTTATTTCGTTATTTCTTTTCAGTTAATCCGTATTTCATACGAAAAGATTGGAAATTCGTTAATTGAAATAGATTGGTCCATTACCAGGTTAAACGTTTAACGATGTAAATATATAATATTTTATTAAAAAATAATTTCAAAACAATATACCTGTCTTGCTGACTGCCAATATACGAAACTATTGTCTAGTCTGTCTTGCTCGTTCTTTGAATTGATAGTTATGTAAAGTGTACGTGTATGTTCTTAGCTTATCAACTTACGTGATGCTGGCACTGCATCTTCCTGGGTCAAGGCTAGACCCACCTCGAGGCCGCCACAGATTCCGTTAAAGGATGCACTTACAGAGTGCAAATCTAGCACATGGACGTCATATTCAGACAGTGGAGGAGGTGCTGGACCGCCACCTGTTCCTGTACTTATTCTTTTATGTCCAACCAACTTTGATTTCGCCTCTCTGCACATATTTCGCCACTTGTTTCTCACCTCCTTCACTGTCCTCTGTGCTGTTCCGACAGCATTCACTTTGGCAGTTATCTGCCTTCATACCTCCGTCTTTTTGTTATTTGTTACGACATTTGTGAACTTAGAGTTCAACAACTCTAAATTGCTCTCCACCTCTTCACCTAGGACATTTATTTTTCAGGTGAAAAGGTGGTCTTTCTTTGCCTTTTTTGAGGTGGAAGTATGAAGGCTGCCATCTTGGATGTGATACTGAGAGTGATGGATTATGGGTTATATTTTTATTTCATCAATTGATTAAAATTTAAAACATTGATTAACTAATCGATACGTTAAAATGTTTTGAGCAACAGCTTTTAATCAGCTGATTTGGTAATCATTTGATTAGACTTTAACGAGTGGTTCAATTTAATCATCTTTTGTGCAACTGGCCCTTGGTAGCAAAACTCTTGTAAATCTAAATAACTGTTGCTCTCCTTTGGGTGCATATACCACTGTAAAATACTGGTTAAAAGATCTGGCAGAAGATAAAGTCAACGAGTGCCCTGTTGGCGATATAGTTAGCACATTCGATAATGATCAGGTGATCTGTCAGAGGTACAGAATTACACCTGTCAATACTTGTAAAGTCTCTGTAATAACCAACAGACTTTGGGTCCAGCTGAACGAAAATGGCACTTTACAAAAGCAAGATATCATGCCCCGCAATTGGTTTCTCCATGATGGTTTTTCAAAATAAGATACAAGAAATTCTCGACGACAATGATGATTCCTTCATAAATTCACTTTATAATCAGCTGTACTATTTATTGCACAGAATAATAGAAAAATTTCAATCCGAGCAAAAATCTGCGGGTGGCAAATTCACAGGCCACATAGATGAAGCAATAGAGATCAAAATGAACTATCAAAATCAAAGCCGTGTCCTAACTGTAACGTGATGGTAAAAAAGGGCAAACGGTACTGTAATAACCCAAACTGTGGTGTAAATCTAAAAGATGCTATATCTCATGCTGAATCTAACTATTCTGTTATATCTGAGAAAGACAATAACAAATCAACACAGGTTAAACGTTTATCTTTAGTACCAATGCTCAGAACAAAACAATTTTTATTTCTAAACAAAGGAACAATTTTAAACGTCAGAGAGGAACTAACATATTCCTTCCAATCATCCACCAAAACTACCATTAATCAAAATAATCATAAATCCTAACAGTTACTCAAACATTTTAGTTGTGCTTCGTAAAATTGGCATTAATGCCAAGGTAGACAGGTACGGGGAGATCAAAGGGAATGGACAGTTGTATGCTGTGACAGTTTGCTCTACCAATTAATCCTGAACGTTATCAAAGAAACAAGAGTTTGTAACAAATGCTCCATATCATTTTTTGATGGGGAAAATTTAAGAAAACATGTGAAAGAAAACAACCCAATGGAAGATATAGATTTTTAATATGAATTTGATTGGGTAATACTGCATATTGACGGAAAGCATTATAAAATGAACATGGTAAAGAGTTTTACTGAACTAAACGGGGTGCCGTTTATGGACGATTTGTGCACGGTTATGAATTTCAAATCTGATATAGCTAAAATTTCTGCCAAAAATGCAGTAATCATCATAAGGCATAGGCTTTACTCGTCATTTTTCATATTGGAACCTTGCATGGAATTGTGCTAAATACAAATACCAGTTAAATTTTGATATGCCAGATGTGCGAATTTCAGAAATTCATTTCTCATCAGTGACACTTAGACCGAAAATTTTGAAAGATAAAAAACAAATCTAAATCCAGCTAAGGAATGCGTTGCATAAGGGAACAAACCTTAGTTTTAAATAAATTTCAAATTTTAGAAGGCTGAAAATTTTTTGTAAATGGTACATTTTTTGACAGCACAAAGTACTGCCTACTGAGTTATGGATACCCTCGGGGAGTTTTACTCCACCAGCAGCGGTTACCGCTCAGGGGTAGTAAATACAAATACCAGTTAAATTTTGATGTGCCAGATGTTCACATTTCGGAAATTCATTCCTCATCAGTGAAACTAAGACCGAAAATTTTGAAAGACAAAAAACATAAGCCAAACAGTTAAAAATAATGAACCTAACTAAGGAAACCTTTGCATGAGGGAACAAACCTTAATTTTAAATAAATGTCAAATTTTAGAAGGCTGAAAATTTTGCTAAATGGTACATTCTGAGACCACAAAGTACTGCCTGCTGAGTCATGGATACCCTCAGGGAGTTTTACTTTATCAGCAAGCAGCGGTCACCGCTCAGGGGTAGTAAATACAAATACCAGTAAAATTTTGATGTTCCAGATTATGTTCGAAACTGCATGTCCAAAATATTTCTATATCGCCTCAGAACTTTTTGTCCTTTGCAAAACAATCTGAAAGTCCGTGTTATTTGGACGCATTAGAACATGGGAACAAGCAGAAATAACGCTTTATTAGTTTATAGCGCGAGTTCATGTTGAAGGAACTTTTCCATGGGCGAACACATCCCATTATCAAAAAATTGAGGTAAAGGATGCTTTGCAGTATAATTTAATGCCCGATAAAATGAAAGAACTTTTTGATAAATTTGTTTTAATAAGTATGAGTGGGGATAATTCTAAAGGCGAGGACTTCGATTTTATTTAAGAAGTCAATAAGGCATCGAAGGCATGGGTTCCCAAGGGTGCACCATCCGAGAATACTTGGTACACTATTTGCCGGAATCTGGACACCCTTGAGGAACTCCGAAATAATTTCTTTACTGAACTGTCTTTTTCAGTTGATGATGCAATCAATTCGACTTACAGAAAACTAGACTTGGACCTAGAATAGATGCTTGGAGGAGCAGTCTGAGATCATCAGGTTTCTTGAAATGAAAAAATTTCAGCAGTGTCCAGGGGAAACCCTTGGACCCGTTATTACTTGAATTCACTCCGAGAAGTATCAAAAACTAATTGAATTCATAAATTCAAACTTTTTGGGCATTGTTAACGATGATTCAGACTGTTTGTCTAAGCATCCCATTTATGTCACACCATCAGAAAGGGATTACTACCACTGTTTTAAAAATAAAACAAAAGATGTAATTTATCAAGAGATAGAAAAACCTCTTGGTAAAATTGAAGACATTGAAGTTTTCAATGCATACATTTGTCAGTATAATGACTTACGAAAAAAGAACAAATCTGAATATATAGCATTTTCAGGAAAATTGAAGATATAATTGACAAACAAGTTGCATGCATTTTAGATGATTAAATGCTGGTGATGTTACATTTATTTTTGATCTATGGATTACATTACTGAATTTGTTTTAGTATACTTGTATATGGATATCGAAATATTAGTCATTATTGATTAACTGTATAGATACTGACATGATATCAGAAAATAATCCAATATCAAAAATAAACCTGTATCTGTATACAACACCACGACTAGCTCAGTCCGGCTACACTATTATGCATGTATCACTATAGTTGCCTGATGACTTATTTTAAGTATTCAGATCAGTTGTTCCGAAATTAGTGAGCATCTCCTGCATAACATGTGACACCAGTCACCTGTCATTTTTTCTATGAAGAAAATTAAATGGTACTAAAACCAATGGAACAATCACCAGACAACCTTTGACACAGAAACGTTGCAGCTAGGAATAAGTTGATTAACTACATACAGCAATTGGGCATTATAATGTGTAACAGTATTTCAGCAATGACTTTAGTGAGCCTATTTAAGTTGTGGGTAAAGACCCGTTTCACAATCATTCCAAATCCAAGAATTGCCACATAAAAATTAACACAGAAATTTTATTTGAACACAAAATTTCCTTCACGAACTACATTATTCCAAAACTCTTATTAACTGACCTCCTTCTTGGAGCATACAACAAAACCTGAAAACAACAAAATGATAAAACTTAAAATCAAAGAAACTGAATAAAACAGGACAGATCAACTGAAAGGAATACCTAAACGTCAATAACATTTTTCAGTATAAATTTTAAACCATGTAGGAGAATTTTTAATGAAATAACGACATTAAAATAAAGAATAAAGGGTACAAAACAGTAAAAAAAGAAGAGAGAGAGAGAGGGAGAGAGAAAAAAAAACAAACAAAAACAAATTAATAAATATGAAACTAAACTATTTATATGCATTGAAATAAATTTTAAATGAGTAATAAATGAAATAAGTTTAAACTTATAAAATGCCATATATATTTATAATGTCTTATAAATTTAAAACGCAATTATGTAAAATAAATTCCAAAATATATTAAAAATAAATTTTCAGATTAAATTTTTCAAAGTAAATATTGATTTTCAATTTCATCATATTAAGACAATTAATCTGATTTGCAATAAATACAATATATTTAAGTCACAACAAGTCCTTTGCTGACATTTTTGTTGTACCACTACATGAGGAGCAACTGTATCTATTGCACATTTCACATGCAATCCATTTATCCCAGACTGCATCATCCGGTTTTTCCCACACTCCACACACACAATCTCTTTCATGGATACAGCTGCTGATGTAGAAGCAACAGGTGGAATTTTCTTCTTTTCTCTTCTCTTCTTTGGCGTATTACTTTCTGAAACCTGACTCGGAGGAGTGCCAAGCCGTTTACGTTTTGTACCCTTTGTTGCTGGCTTAGTGGTGACTGAATTTGGAATTTTTAATGTTTCTGAATTGGCCTGACTAAGATAAATATTTTGAAGCGGATTTTTTCTTTGTAGTTCCAGGTAAGAAAGATTGCATTTGACACGGTGCTTTGGTTGGTGATGGAAGAACAACTGGTGGAGGTTTTTTTTGCATCAAGTCGAAAATCATTAAGGTCGTACCTAAGAGGGATTAAAATTAATAATACTTTTGTTCTCCTGAAAACAGCTTTCAAAGGATTGAGAACTATAATAAGTATATTTATTTCTCTCTTTTACTAGAACAAAAACTTCTACATTTCCCAACTTTTCAAGTTCATAGTCTTTCTTACAGAGACCAAATGTCCTCCTGGATCTCTGACACGATTCATCGTTCTTCTGTATCTAAATTGACTTAGCCCTAGTCTCAGTGCTAGTGTCTTCATCATCACCTATGTTTAATTGACTTGGGGGATTCCTAAAATGAGAATATTAAATACATTAACCATGTTTATATAAAAGAAAATGTATTTAAACACAATACCCGGGCCGTAGAACGCGGGCGGGGGTGGGGCACTTTTTTGACCAAGTTTACATTGACTCTATAATTTAACTGTGACAAACATTTTTTTTATCATAAATGAACTACAAAGAACTGTATGAATTATAGTTATCATAGTTGTATGTGCAATAAAATAGACCTATAGACATTTTTTTTTTGCTTGTTCCCCCCCCCCCCACTTTCAAAAACGGTGCTACGAGCCTGATTTGTTAATACTGGAAACGGGGGATTTATAGTAAAAATACGCTTGATCATTGTAGTTTTAAAAAAAAGTAAGGAGGAAAGAAAGAAAAAAGAAATTATATCAGAAGTGAGATGACCTTGTTATTTATAATATTACTTCGTGAATAATTACATTTATCCAAGGTGCTCCATAAAAAAGTTGGGATATATATAAAAAAAAGAAACAACTGATCAACATTTTTCTTTAGTCTAGGTCAACTTTGAAAAAGTGAACTAATGGGGAAAAGGTGTACTTGTAGGTTATATATATTATTTTAAAAGATGGAAGTTTTTTTTTCCATATTGGAAAAATCACTTATTTCTTCAGAAAAATAAAAAAATATGTTTTATTTAAGTCAAACAGTGGTAGGGTTAACATTGATTTCGTCTATAATTACCTCTTCTGCCATTATACCACGTTGGATTACGGCGGGAAAGGATGTTTGTCAGGGGAGCAGCTATCCAAAATAAATAGGTCATAATAGAATCCTATGGACCGTTTCTTCAGTAAACCTCTAAATAATGATTTCCCCCTCAGAACCGAATGTCTTGGTTTTTCGCGACATTTTAAACGGAATTGTCGCGGTATACCACGATATCAAAAAAGTCGCGAAAAACTGCGACAAATTACGATCGCGATAAAACGCGACGACCTGGACCTGATAATTTTAATTGCCAACCGGAACATACAACAATAGAAGTCACATGACTTAAGTCAACCGACTTTTGTACTTTATTTTTATTGTTATAATACTTATGACACCGGGACATCACCGGCGAAACTAGTCGATCAAAATAAAACCTCCACTTGCAGTTCGTTGTGTTCTTTCATATTATTAATAATTCTATATCAATTTAAAACGATTCCTTTTCTAATCCTGAAAAATGATCACAAACGCAAAAGGCTGTGCGTCTTCTTCATTTAGAAAAAAAGCAAAAATTGGGGAAAATGCGGGGTATTCTATATGACAACGTTCCCGTAATTTCGAGCAACAAATCTTTATAAATTAAATTTTTGCATAATCGAGTCTGCATACTTTGATTGATAAATTCTCTTATTTCCCGCGTGCGCATTTACGAGAAGTCCTTAAAAAAGTAGCTTTATATTTAACAAAAATACCTTTTTAATTTTATATGGAGAATTACTACTTTTCTGACTTAAGACATATCGTGAAGGTCCCTTTTGTCAATTTTGCAATAAATGCATGCAAATCTAAAATTAACGGCATTTAAACCAAAAAACCGTTAAAAGGAATTTCATGTCAACCCCCAGAAATATTTCGAGCGGAAATTTTTCTCCAGACAGACATATATATATATTTATCGGTAATTTTAAAAAAATTAAAATCGGACCAAACATGACCTAAAAGGTTTTTACAATGCATATACGCATCGAACATCGCTGTAACCCCCCTTCTGCCAACTAGATGTTAGTTTTACTTTTCAAAAAGATGCATTTCAAGTTCATCCTCATTGAAACATTTTGCTTTAGAAAGTCAAATGTTTAAGAAAAGTTCGTTTATGTCAATTAAATGACAAAAATGTTCTCTTGGGTTTTGAATCAGACAAAATAGACCATAGACTGGTGATTGTGGTGTCACATTCAACACTAAATTTAAAAAATCATAACGCGATTTACATTTCTATATCTCCTTGTTATGAATCTCTTAACAAAATACTTGTCAGGTAATGTTGACGATTTAGGGTCATACGCCTCTAGGTATGAAGACTATAAAACATCAGCGGCCTTGTGTTATAATATATAACTCAAATACCTGCTATTTTTTATGTACCATATGTGCACATTTCGAACATCATTCCTCATCAGTGACATAAAGAGCCGAAAAGCTTGATAGATAAAAATATAAGCCAAACAGTTAAAAAAATAATGAATCTAAAGTTCAAAATTATATCTATTCAAATCCAGCTAATGAATGCTTTGCATGAGGGAACAAACCTTAGTTTTTTTCACATAATTCCAATAATATATTTTAAAAATTTAACCTTCTTACTTCGACGCATTTTGAAAATCCGTCATCGAAGTGACAAGCGACGTCATAGTTTTATGACGTGAATTCCGGAGACAACTTATGACGTCATGAAAAAGCATTGCTTTGCAGATCAACTGATAAATGAATTTAAGCGATTCTTTTTTACACTGCTCACTTTGCCGATCTGTTTCAAAGATAGAAAGAGAATGAGATGATTCTGAAAAGAAAGACTGCTGTTTTTTCTTTATTTATGGAAATTTATTAAAAGGAAATCCATACATTTTGAATGTTATAATACATGTTTCATTCTTTTATATTTATTTTACATTTATATTTACAAAGGATATTACATTTTTATTCATCACGATTGAAAGCAACCATTGTGTGAACATTCTAAAAGAAACAATGCAAAGTCCCACTTTGCAATCACAACACCATACCCTCACTTTTGAATTGCATCCAACACAAATCTTTCTCTTATTTTGGGCAATATGATGTATGAAGTGTCTCTCATTCAGACGACGAAGTGCAACTGGATATCCACGTCTTAGTATATTGCGGTTTTTCCTAAAATCCACAATAAGGCCTTTACATTTTTCTTGTACAAATTGCATATGAAGTATCTTATTTTGGACCATGAAACTATTTCTATACAAAATGTATGCGTTAACTGAAATAGAAAAAGTTAATAATTCATTCATGGTTTGAGTTATGAATATGAGAAATATTTTTGCTTTATAGTTCACTTTGATATACATGCTTCTTTTATCAACAATGTTTATCTCTTTTTAAAAATTCCGATGCAATTTTATATTTAGGACTACAAAATCAAACAAATTTAACATGGATATATGTACCTGTTGCAGTTACAATTAGATGAAAAAGGATCTTTCTCCACATTTTCGCCCTCGAAGATCTGGATCGTAATTTACAGTAAGTTGGTTTTACTCCGCCAGCAGCGGTACCCGCTCAGAGGTATTAAATATATAACAAATACCTGATAAATTTTGATGTGCCATAAATCTAAATAATTAACACACTACAATAATGTACATCTACACTGGTATTTACTGTTGAATAATAATGGTTTCTTTCAACAGGGTTTTATTGTTTTAGAATAATGAAAAATAAAGCTGTAGCTGAGATAATGGTACTCGAACACACAAACACACAGCGAAAAAAGAGGCAAAAGACACGATACCATCATACAGGGACCACTGATTATAAAAATCTTGACTCTGAAAGGGGAACCGGGCATAATGGAAAAATGGTGTTCAGAAGTGTTGCTTTAAGTAGTTTTTTGGGGAGGAGTGGAGGGTTGGGGCTTCAAACCTCACTTTTTTGCAATTAGTGGTCCTACACACGAATATTTTAAAATTTAAAAAATCAATTTTATATCAAACAGCGTGCCATCAATCGGTAAAAAACTGAAATCTTGTCGATACAAATTTTATATTGCATATACAGATGTACATCATTGCTTTTGTAATATAAAATATATTTCGACTATACCCATTGCACATATATACTGCGGTGTTTGTGTGTAAGAGAGAGAGAGAAAGATACTATCTGAACAAGCCAGAGATGTTAGGTTATCGAAACCTAATAAGTGTGCGAGGAAAGAGGATATCAAAGACACAATTGACTGTTCTTAACAACAAAGCGAATTCTGATAAGTATTTTGTCATACAACGGATGAAAACACAAATATGTAAATGTAGAACAGTGTCACTGCATGAAAAAGAGTTTATACATTGTTATTTTATTATGCACTTTCTATACATGGTTATATTTTGTTGGTTTGGCACTTACAATGTACAAAAAAGTTTGAAATTGTAATAGATTGTAAACTTTGTTCAATAAATCGTATATTGTATACTTAAAAAAAAACTCTCACCGAAGCAATGGGGATTTCCTTCAACTGATTTAATTTGCATTAGAATGACGATAAATGTTTTGCATTTGAAGAGTTCCGACCGTATAACGTGCATATAACGGTTGCAAATACCGGTTCACTGGCTCCGCAAGCGTCGTTAGGTAGACGTCAATTTGCGACCGTAAAATCCACGTTTCGAAATCTTTAGTTGCGGCAAGTCAATACTTTCTTAACCCTTAAACTGCCAAAATCGGCCTTGGGCCGATGGTGACAGCCTTTTAGTGCCAAAATCGGTCCTGGGCCGATAGAGAACCTGTTAATTGCCAAAAGGTTTCCTGAGTCTATTCATTATTTTCTTCCGTTTTTATGTTAATTGCACAGAAAATTCTATTCGAGTGAAAATGAAGATGAAAACTCATGTAAAAGTGACGTCATTTGTGTTCTCTTCGACGTCATTGCTTAGAGGCGTCGAAGATGGTGGTCCTGTGGACAAGTGTTTATCCTGATGGCGACAGAAATGATAATGAACCCTTCACAGCACAACCAAAGACGTTAAACATGCCACTAGATCGCGCCACAAAGGCACTTTCCAATAGGTATAAATTACACTTATGAAGATCATGAAATTCATTCAAGTTTCTATAGTCAAGCAAAGAAACATAAAGTAAAACTCTAATATAAAACAAACTTTATACATGCATTTTATTGCATCGTAGATATGCAAAGAACTTTGTTACCAACCACGGTAATAGAGTCCGACATTTCTCAAGATTATTGGCATGGAAACCCCTCACTATAGCAGAATTTAGAAAAGTTTTAGCTGTTGTATTTAACATGGGTATTATTCATAAGCCTGCAATATCGGATTATTGGCATACAAAATACCCTAGCTAAATGACCAACTGGTTTAGAAGTGTCATGGACAGAAACCGGTTCCAGAATATCCTCAAGTTCTTACATGTAGCCGATTTTAGACAAGTATCTGACAGAGAAGTAAAAAACATACCCGCTTAATTTACTAAACATATTTCAGAAACTCAGTAAAGAGATTGCACAAATGAACGAATCAATAAATTACTATAAACTGACATAAAATAACATACAAATTATTATATTTATGTTGTAGTTTAAAGCTGCATTAAGTTTTTTAATTTTCTAAAAGTATATTTTTTTAAAAATAGATAACTTCTAACCATGATCCGTGACATTCATTTTTTTAAATTTCATTTCTTTTAGCTGTAAATAAACGGAATCCTCTGACCGGTTGGTCAGTGTTTTACGATGGTAATTATGAGCTTTGAGCAAGCGCACGGATGTACGGAAAAACCATCGAATCGAAGGTGAAACATGACAGATTGCATTAATTGTCCGCCATTAATATCCAGATGTATTTGAAATGGTGTATGTATCCCGTACTAAGTCACAAATGACAAATTCAACGAAGTTCTGTGATTAATTTATCGTATTTCACCGTTTTGAAAGTTGTGTTTAAATGACCCGTGTTTTCATGACGTAAACATGTTCTAATATTAGATCCCAAATGCTGCATCTCGCTAGGTTAATACTGTGTTTTCTGTATTTATTCGAGCTTTTAATGTTGAACCAAATGTAGCATTGTTCATTAGGAACATCATTGATTAGGTTAGCACCGTTTTAATTTTTTCTTTGGAAAACTTAATGCAACTTTAAATGTAAATTGCATGTACGATATTTGGAAAAAAAAATTCTGATTATTGGTGGGTATGAACAACAACCAGTCATTGTGCTGATTTTATAGAATTGTCACTTTGGAAATATGCATGTACAATAAAATATGCTGCAATATTTTAAAAAAAAACTACTGCTACTACTACTACTACTACTACTAATAACACAAATTAAATTGTAGTATTATTATTATTAA
Source organism: Tegillarca granosa (assembly GCA_029721355.1). Taxonomy (NCBI): domain Eukaryota; kingdom Metazoa; phylum Mollusca; class Bivalvia; order Arcoida; family Arcidae; genus Tegillarca; species Tegillarca granosa. The sequence continues at coordinate 12,198 of JARBDR010000034.1, forward strand.
TCCTAAATAAATTTAGTTTATCGATTATATAATTGTGATGAGTATGAAATCCTGTTCCTTGAAATTTACAAAAAGCATTTCAACTTTTATTTCATTTAGCACCCATCATATAATCCTGCTTCGAAGTTCAACCACTGCTAACCTATATGAATAGAAGATTCCCAAGATTTTGCACACCAATGAAAGAACTTTGTATTGACGAAGCTCTTGTAGCCAGCAAAGGAAGAAATATAATGAAGCAGTACATACCTACAAAGGCGGCTAAATATGGTATAAAGTTCTGGTTACTGGTAGAGGCCTGTTCTTGTTATATTCTGCAGATGAATGTTTACAGAGGGCAGATTTACGATCCTACACCGCGTGGCACACTTCAAGGAACATCTGTAGTAATGGATTTTTTTGCAGTCGTGTGACTTTTTAAACAAAGGATACTATGTTTTTTGTTACAATTTCTTTGGATCTTGGAAGAAAGCTTATTCAAAAGAGAACTTTCATTACAGGTAAGGATAATATAATACGTCCACTTTTCTCTGTATGTGTGTAAATGTAATCTTTAACCAGCTCAGATCCCCACACGACATGCATTTCATGGATTCTCTATGACTTTTTCGACACAATTATGTACTTAGTTTCACCATTCCGACTTGTACCTAATTACCTCCGCCAAGGTTTTTGCCATGGTTTGTTTGTATGTCTGTCTGTGTACAAGATAACTGAAAAACTTATGGACGGATTTCGATGAAACTTTCAGGATAGCTTGCGCATGATATAAGAAACAATCGATTAAGATCCGGAAGAAATTCCGGATTCTGGATCACTTTGAAATTTTCGTTAACATTGCTGTAAATAGCAATTGATTACTGACCACTGCTTATGGCAGAGGTTTGCGCTCTCCGAGTGCTTTTCTAGTTCCTACATGTATACAATCTATTTGGCTAATTTGATCTGTACCCGATCTCTATCGGTACTACGCTTAATCATGGCCAACAAGCGGTCAATAATCAAAAACAAACATACTTATCCATGTCCAAAACACAATCCAAAAGCAAAGCAAAGTAAAAACTTTGGAACTGACACGTCAGATTAGACACGATGCAATGAAATGTGATTGGGTGTTGTCGGTCAGCTCTTAGAAAGTTTTTAATTTTCACCTTTATTTACGATTTTTAATATAGATATTTTTCGAATTATGTATAACATAGACTTGCGAATGAAAGAAGCTATGCTGAAAAGCCTGTCTTTACCTTTACGTTTTACAGTATTACGTTGAATTGTTTTATTCTGTTACATGCATACAATTTCAAGGAAACACTTTTTGTCTACTAAGTATTTGCTTGGCATTCTCTTTAAAGGTACAATTCGGAAAAACCGTCCAATGCCAATGACGATAAAAAATGCCAAATTGGACATAGGTTCCAGAATTTACATGAGAGCTGGAAGGATTTTTTGTGTGGCTCACAGGGGTTAGACTGCCAAAAAACCAGTAAGACTTTTGAGTATCTTGCTTACCGCCGGTAACTTACAAAATGGTAAACCTAAAATTGTAACTGCGTACAACAGAAATATGGGAGCAGTCGATCTTGATGACGCCCGTCTTAGTGTTTATGATGGGGAGCGCAAAACCTATTAAGTTTGGAAGATGATTGTACATTTATTTCAACGTATGCTTTTTAACTGCTTTGTACTTTATAGCAAAAACACATCCAACCAGTTAAATCGCGACTAAAATTCTACTAGTGTTCAATTGAATCACTTGCTACTGCAGAAAAAGATCCCGTGGTACCAGTGAGAAGACGAAAGTCTGTTGAAATTGCAGCAATTGCTGGTAAGAAAGAGAAGGACTGTCGTATTTGTTCGGATAGAAAGAACGGGAACAGGCGAAGGACAAGAACAATGTGTAGCGTTTGTCATAAAGGTCTTCACCTGCTTAGTGTAAATTTACACATTTGTAATGAACTATGATGAGTTCTTGTGAACGAGCAATTTATTAATGCCTAGACTTTCAGACATGTGATCTTCTTATTTATTGATATAACAAATATTTATTGTTTCTTCAATCAATATGAGTGACAATTTTAACCGTTTTTAAATTAGTTCTTCTTGTGTAGTGTTAGTAATTTTAATTGTAGTATTGTTTTGAGTTGACACCTGTAAATATATACATAATTGTCATAAGTCATAATTATAAAAAAATGCATCCAAAAGTACCACATGCCTAAATAAAATTATTTTATTACAATCCACATGTCTTATGATTTCCAGTTAAATTACTGTAGTCAAAAATATCTTATTTATCCCCAATGTGAAAAATGTGTTAAAATTAAAACCGGGAGAAAATTAAGCGACAACGGTAACCTAATCCTAGAACAATTACAATTTTTGTGTTTTTGATTTGAATATTGTTTTTATTTAGTAGAGAGAGAGAGAGAGAGAGAGAGAGAGAGACAGAGAAAGCAATCACGCATGTGTTTAAAGCTTGCTGTAAAAATAATTTTTTTTTTGCTTTAACAAAAGTAGTTAAAAATGAAAAAGACATTAATATTATTTTTTCTTCCGCCTTGTAAATTGCCTTCGGAAGCAAAAATGTTCTTTATATGTAGAAATCTGAACAATGTATGACGTGTATATAAATTGTAGTAAACAAAATGAAATCTTCAGGCAAAAAAGCCAGTTTTGCAAGTATATCTAGCATTATTAAAATAAATAAATAAATAAAATAAATACGATGCTGCTCGGTGATTCTGCGCACCTAAGGATCATTCTCTCGTGTTACGACCAAAAGACATAAATGATTACAAAACACTTTGTTTGACTGAAAGATCAACTCAATATTGTTGTTGTCATGTAAATATAAAAAATGCTTTCACCCCCTCATCATGCTTCACAGATGTAAACAATGTCCGGTGATTCTGCGCAGTGAGATTATCTGTTTTTATGAATACTACAGTGGTCATGGTAATCTGACTGTTCTCTGATAATTTCTCTTTATTTTAATCAAATGATCAGTATGTTACGCATAAAGATAATTAACAGTTTTTCAAAATTGCGTATGGACTACGATATACACAACAAATTGAATGAAATTGTAAATTATCTGTATTATTCTGTAACATTATCGGATATATATCTGCAGAAAAACGTTATTTAAAATTGTAAAAGGCAAAATCTGTTTTATTTAGGCACCATATTTTTTTAAATACGGTGGAAATACAGGTGCGCAGAATCACCGGACTCGTATGTAAAAATAAGATTCATGTTTTTTGGTCGGCTAACAGTGTTAACTGTGTGTACATGCGTTTCAAACACAAGGAAGTCAAGAGATTGTACTAATGAACTGGCTCCGGGATCACGAACAATACTTAAGCAAGTTTTCGAACTTAAATCTAAGTTTTTTCTTAAATCCGAGATTTAAGAAAAAACTTAAAAAGTAGATGGATCACGAAATAAACTTAACTTATTTTATAACTTAAATCTAAGTAAAAACTTAACTTTTCTAAGACAAGTACCTGGCAGTCTTAAATATTTAAGTCCGAAATTAAGCCGACTCAAAATGGCTGCCGTTCTCCGTCTTCTGGAACGCCTCGATTAAACTGAGCGCAACAGAAACGTTAGGAGAGTGTTTTTGGATCGAAAAAATCCAATAGATTATTTGAGAGACGAAGAAATTTTTGCCAGGTATCGGTTTAGCCGCCATACTATTTTCTACATAACAGGCCCCGGGATCACGAACAATACTTAAGCAAGTTTTCGAACTTAAATCTAAGTTTTTTCTTAACTCTGTGAGTTAAGAAAAAACTTAAAAAGTAAATGGATCACGAAACAAACTTAACTTATTTTTTTACTTAAATCTAAGTTTGAACTTAACTTTTCTAAGACAAGTACCTGGCAGTCATTAATATTCAAAATGACGACCGTTCTTCGTTTATTGGAACGCCTGGAAGACATTGAACGTAATAGGAACGTTCGTAGAGTTTTTGTCGATCGTCAAAACCCTTTAGAATGTTTGGGAGACGAGGAGATTTTCGTCCGGTACCGGTTCCGTAGTAGAACCATACTCTACATCACAGATTTGGTGTCGGACAGGTTAATGCATCCGACGAGAAGGAGCCTGCCATTGACGCCGTTACTTCAGCTATTGGTATTTCTACGTTTTTTGGCAAGCGGTGCATTCCATCTGCTCATAGGAGACAGTGTCAACATAGGCAAGGCAACAGCTGGCAGGTGTATTAGAAGAGTAGGGGAAGCCATCTCATCTCTTGCGGGCCAGTTTATCGTTTTTCCAACTGGAAATGGCATCTTGCAGCGAAAGTCTGGATTTTATGCTGTTGCTGGTAATTATTTTAGCAAACATAATTTTCCATTGATAAATGTATCCAAATTCTATCGCAAACAACACATCACCAACGCACGACACAGCCATCTTACAAATTCTGTGACCTTCACACTGTCTTATCTAAAAATAAACCGCTACTGCCACCTAGATCAATGAAAGGGGGTACAACTGCTGTATATGCTCTAACATACATATATTATAAGTTGACGATTATAAATACAAGGCCATATAAAATATTAAAAAAATCACTTGGCTATTAAGCTTTATTTCCAGAGGAATTCACAGATTCAAAAAAATATTAGCCTTGAATGAAATATACAATAGAAAACATGTTAGTGTAAACAATATTTATTTCATAAATTTAATTAAATTAACTGACAAGATGAAGGTTTTATATAAATCTGTCTCAATACAGAACATTACGATAAAATCTTCAGGAATACATAAATTTTTTTTTTTTGTGAAGAAATAGTACATATGAAAGAAAAAAAAAAAAAAACCCCCAAAAAAACAAAAGCAACCTAATTGAAATATCACATGTTTATATGACTTTAAAAAGTTTCTCTGAATCTATAATAGCTAACTGTAGTCTCATGGTTACATGAAAATGTGTGGGCATGTGAAATTAAAAAATTAAGTACAGAAAAACCAAGTTACATGTATGAGTTAAGTCATGTTAACCTTCTTTTATCTCTTATTTGAAATTATGTACCAAATATAATCCCATTAATAATGCTATTTAAAAAAATATATATGGAACATTGCACTAAATGGCAAATGTAATATATTTCCAAAAAAATAAAAATAAAATAAATTAAAATTCAAAAATGGAAAGTTTTTAGAAATTTCATATTTAATGTGTGATATGGCCAGAATATCTGAAAAGTACAAGAAATAATATCAAAAGTACCATCTTAATTTAACACCATGCCATTGACTTTTGAGTTAATATTAATTATATAACAAAAAAGAATCAAAGAGAAAGGGTTCACATGCCCCAATTTTCCCACATTTTTGGTCTAATCATGATCTATTTACATTCATAAATAGGACATTTTACCATATACTAGTAACCAAATCAAATGTTTCCAATACTAATAGTCATGAATATCACACACACACACACACACACACACACACACACACCAATGACATATTTTGATAATTAACGTTAACAACATGTAATTTTTATCTTTCAATGGATGTTTTTTTTTTTTAGGATTTCCTAATGTCATAGGCTGTATGGATGGAACACAAGTGAGAATTACTAAACCAAAGTTCCATGAAAAGGATTTTGTGAACAGGAAAGGTTTCCATTCACTTAATGTGCAGGTATATTATAAGTGATTTCTTTAACACAGTTCCTCTTGTAGTAATGTTTTGATTTATATTTACATGGAGCAAAGTGTTAATGTACCAGTAAATTCACCATGATGTCTTAATCAAGACTGGGGTTGTATATGTAATACCAGAAGTCCATAGTATTTGTGTAGTACTTTATATATAATGTATATCTATAACAAATACCAGTTAAATTTTGATGTGCCAGATGTGCACATTTCGGAAATTCATTCCTCATCAGTGACACTAAGACCGAAAAGTTGAAAAAAATAATTTATAAAGGGGAAAAAAGAAAAAACTGAAGTTTTGGTCTTTATGTTAAACAAAGTTGTAATATCATAATATCAAACTGTTACAACATAGATTTTAGTAATTTTTTTTCAGTTGTTTTTACAAAATATTTAACTTTTAGAGAATTAAAAGCTTTGTATACCATATTGAATTTAAATACAAAATCTGTATTGAAATACTGATACAAGTTTATTAAATTTATATATAACAAAACCCATCAATGACTGTAAAAGAAATTAGGAAAATTCCTTTTCCCTTTGCAGATGGTATGTGATGAAAACTTCACAATTACTAACTGTGTAGCAAAATGGCCAGGGTCAGTTCATGATTCAAGGATTTTTAAAGAGAGCAACTTGTGCAGACAGTTTGAAAATGGTAATTCACATTAATATATCTAAATATGAAATACTTTATAAATTAAATTGTCAGAAAACATTCAAGATGAATCACATAGTCAAACCTGTCTATGGTGGTCAGCTGCTGGAAGAGGCCAAAGTGACCACTATAGACAGGTGGCCACTATGGACAGGTTTTTACACTGTTGAGTGTTATTTACCATTGTATCAAGTACAATAAATGTGTGTCAAATGTACACTGAAAACTCTCATAAAATATTATGAATATATAGTATTGTAAGGAATTACTTATAGAACCTTATAGAAAATTGTACATAAATAATATTATTTGTATTTGATGTAATGAATTTAATTCTTTTTCAACTTAAATTTCATTTTAAATCATAAACAAATATACAAGTCCCTGCTCAAATTTCATCAACATAAACTTGTGATCCAAAGGGTAATAGTTATAGCACCCTTTGTATATAAAAAAGAATGTTGCAACAAAAGTCCCTAATTAATACATTTCATTTACCTGTAACCACTTCAGGTGAATTTACCTTGATTTTGAAGCAATATATAGAGCTCAGTGGCTTCTATTATGTTGAAGTTCATTATATGATTAGAATGTAGAACTAAATTAAGCACTGGTTGTTACAGACAGGTTAACAATGACTTTGGGACTAAAATGTAGTGGCTACTTACCACAGTAGAAGATTGAGATAATTTACATAGATGTAATCTTAACATTAAATTATACATCTATTACAAATTTTAAAAAAAAAAGACAAATTACTCTTCCATTTTGTTTATTTTGGATCAGGTGTCAACATATCAACATGATTTGGATAAACTAGCTAATATTTACAATAAACCTTTCAATTGTCTAGGTAAATTATAGCCTTATAAGACTAAAATTATCAGCCAGACTAAAACAACTGCTGAAATAGATTTTTAGACTTCAATCAAGTTGTTGATGTTCATTTAAAATTTACAGTATCTAAATACTAGTATTTCAATTTCAGGTGAATATGATGGGATGTTATTAGGAGATTCAGGTTATGCATGTAAGCCGTATTTAATGACACCGTACTATACAACTGACGAAGCTTATAAAGAAAGATATAACACAGCCTTATGTAGAACAAGGGTTCTTATAGAGCAGACCTTTGGTATTTTAAAAAGAAGATTTGCTTCACTTCATTTTGGTTTGAGGACAAACCCTGAAAGGGCCTGTATATATGTAATTGATGCAGTTATACTGCACAATATAGAAATTTTACAGAAAGATGTTGTGCGTATAGATCCACTTGAGGACACCATTGCAAATGACCCTATCTATCATGTTGATAATGGTAGGCATGGCAATGGTATTTCCTCAAGAGAGATCATATTGCACACACATTTTTTGGATAAAATGATGTATTAGCAAAGGGGAGATAAATTACATTAGGATAATTTCAACTTTTCATTTGTCAAATGTTGGTGTATAATATCATGTTAAATATGTTTAAGTATGCAATACATAAAATGTTTTTTTCTTTCTTAAACAAAATATTTTACTGTAATAATGATAACAAATTATCATTATTATTTGGTTATGGCATCAACAAAATTAATCAAGTAGAAATATCATAGTTTATGTCTATGTACATAAAGTGCCAAGACTTAAATTATCCCCCTTTGTCCATTGTACAATGCAATATGTTGTGCCCTTTCAGGGTTTAACCAATATTACCTTAAGGATGTATACTGCTGAACAGCCCAAAATTCCATGCATTTAACTTTTCTCTTTACCTAATTTTTAGAAGGATCGGGCATGATTAAGAAAACATGCTATAGTAGAACACTACTTTTTTTCACTAGACTACTTTTTTTACTTTGACAATTTTCCTTTTTTTGTCCATTTTAACTTAGTTTGTAAATCAATTTTTGTAGACTGACCAATTTTCTTCTTACTTTGGCAGACACCATTTGTCTTTTTCAGCCACAGAACTTGAAAATTACAATACTCAAAAACTACATGTCATAAATACATAAATTTTTAACACAATTGAATGGGATCAAAATGCAGTGGAATGGAAAAATCATTTTACTAAACTCTGTTATTCAAAATAAAATATAATCAGAAGTGGTTAACACTAAGTATTATGGAATTTTCTCAAAAACCAGATGGAAATGAGAATCAGAAAGGCTATGTACAGATCCTGACTTGACTAAATACTAGTATATCATAATGGTTTGAGTGTTTGTTAACTTTCAACTTTGCCTCTACATAGTGTAAGTTTTTGTCAAATATGTTCACACTTGAAAAAAAATTAACATACCCCACTCTTATACTATTAGTTGCATTCAAAGAAGGTAACACCACTATATATATATATGTATAAACCCTTCAATCCCCTCACCCAGGTACATCCATTACTCATTTCACCTGGATATACTTATGTAAATACATTTTCCCATTGGATCTCATATTTACACAAAACGTAACAAAACATATATTAGTTTGACCTGAATCCAGGACAGATCACATGGTTGATAAGCTTTCCTATTAATATAAAAGTGCATAGTAGATTTAGGCTGGTTGATTGTCAATACAATTCTATCAAGAACAAATGGAATAATTTTTTTTACAGACAAATAACTTAGTGTAAAGCATGTCTGATTATATTTTATTCAACATATTTAATTTGAGAATGTTATAAATCAAAAGTTTGTGAAGGATTTATTTCAAAATTTGTAATTTAGTTAATTCTGTTTGCAGTTTTGCCAAAATTTGTCTCTCCTTCAGGAGTTTTATTTCTTCTTCTATTTTAGTTTTTTCCAAATTTAGTATTTCTTCTGTTAACTCAGTTTTCCTCTTTTTTGATGTTGATGTTGTACTAGGATGAATTATTACCGGCAGATCTGTCACTTCCATTTCAGTTGTATTATTCAATTTTGTGTCTTCAGTGGATAGCATATCCATTGGAATTAAATCTAAAGGAAAGATTTTGTTTTTAAGTTTTATTGTTTTGATTGTTTGTAATTAATGTTTTAACCATATACATGTAGAATTTTATGAAAAAAATGATAATGTGATATACATTTAAGTTAATTTTGGAGATTTCATTGTAACAGATTATATGCTCATCACTAATCAAGCTTGATGTCATTAATTTACATCTATTGGTTCTGCAATTGATAGTTGGTTCTGCAATTGATAGTTATTTAATACTTATTATCATCAATCTTTTTTTTGTGAATATTTCTATTACTCTGTATACACACATTGATCTCCTGTGCACAAACTAAATTTTAACAACAGTGTTTTTAAAGTATTTGAAAATAATTATGTTTATTATAACACACTGCAACTTGCAAGTGAGACAGGAGAGCAAAAGAGCATTTAAATCAGTGGGTCTCAGTTCCACTTAGTTTGCTTCAAGAATAGCCTTTGTTTTTAGCTCACCTGAGCACTTTGTGCTCAGGTGAGCTATTGGTATCAATAGAGGCAGACCCTCTGTCGTCCGTCTGTCCGTCAACAAATGCTTCAAACAACTTCTTCTCAGAAACCTCTGGTCACTTTTTGTTTAGACTTGGTCAAAAGCATCTATAGAACATTGCCTTTCAGATTTGTGTTTTTGGTTGCCATAGGTACCAAATGTGGGTCACAATGACCTACATAGTTAAAAACCTAAAAAAATCTTCTCCAAAACCACTTCACTGAGATAAAATCTGATTTGATATTTGGCATCTAAAGCATCTTATAAACCAAGTTTGTGAATTCCAACAATTTTGTGAAAAATTAGGTTACTTGTTTTTGCGTTTATTTTTACTTTGTACATTGTAAATAGTGCTTTTTTACCAAAATTACAATATTAATAAATTTAGGTGAATTCTTTTTCCAAACACCATTTTCTTATGTGAAAAAACATATGTTTAACAATTTCCATGAAATTCTGTAAAATAAAAGTCGCTTTTTTCGACCTTATTCTTTTTCAATTCTAGCGAACCAAGGGTCGAAGGTTCAAATCCCAGTGAGGCCACTTTTTTTTTTTTTTTTTTTTTTTTATTTATTTTTTTTTTAATTTCTGAATTTTATTACTCACAATGGTGCATGGAAGAGATGTTATGAATTATTACTTTTTTTTAGTGAATTATTATTTTTGAAATACCTGTGATATTGATATGTAGATTTAGCTAAAACCTTGAATTTTTGGGTTTTTTTTTTGTTTTTGTTTTTTTTTGTTTTGTTTTACAAAATCATTGATATGTGACATTATTTAAATTAATTGAACAATTTTTAAAAAATAATTTGCAGTTGAATTTTACAATTTTTTTTAAAAATATTTGAATTAATGTGTCAAATCTGTAAAGTCCTTAATCTGGATCTGAAAATTGCTCATGTGAGCTTTTGTTATGGATAGGAACTCTGCCATCCATCCATACATCCATCAAAAGACTTTTCTCAGACACTACTGGTCACATTTCATTCATATAAATCAATAGCACCTTTAGACCATTGCCATTCTCATTTGTGTTTTGGTCGCTTTGGCTACCAAAAGTAGGTCACAGTGACCTATATAGCTAAAAACCAAAGCAATAAAAATAATGTTATCTGAAACCACTTATATTGAGGCAACATGTTATGACTTAACCAGGTATTATCAAGACATACCAGTTACATTTAAACTCAGGTGAGCAAATTAGGGCCATCTTGGGTCTCTTGTTTAAATGCTAGCTATTGATATGACTATTTTAATTCTTACCATAATAATTCAAGTTTAAATAAGTCAGTTATTTTTCATCCAATTTTGAAATCTGTATACATACAATAGAGTTAATTATTATTTTATTTGATTCAACTTAAATATCCAGTGAACACAATATTTGGCTATATTCTATCATGAAGCTATAAATTTTGAATATATGCTATGTTTCTATTCGATAGAATGGTTGTTTCTATTAGGGCTGTCACGATTACCTGGGTACCCGATATACGGGTAGGTTAGATGCTGTAACCGGTTACAAAATTATTAACCGGGTAACCGAAGATATACTGCTATCAGTGCTCATTCGATGTATCTTGGTAAATTTAGGATCAACAGTGACACGACTGTAAGTTCAGTGAGTTTTTACAATGAAAATAATAAAATAAAAAGTTAAAAACAAAGTATACTTTCATTTGTAAGTGACTGGTCCTGTTGACCTACATTAAAATGTATTGGTTCCGAAAATTCTAATTTCTAAATGCTGTCTCTCCGGGATTCTGAAAACCATGCTTGCGACAATTTGGAAATTCTTCAAACTGTCAGTAGACAAAAGTATTTATAAATACCGCTTATTAATATCATAACAATATCATCACTGATCGACATATAACAGATACAAAAAGCACGTGTAATGCCGTGATCTTGTTGTTGGTAACCCGAAAAACTGTCGTTATCAATTTAGTCAGCTCTTTTATATATAATTCAAGGGAGGTTATTAACTATATAAACTGGGTCGATCAGGCACGTGTATGTGTTTGTATACTCTAATAGAAACGATGTGAACAGGTGAAGCCACTAGAAATAAATTAACTTATAAGGTATTAGGTAATTACCTGTGAATTAGAAAGTTCAGTGAATCGTGACACTGTCTTGAGTAATTTTAATTGTTAACAAGCCGGCCTTATAGAATTTTTTATCAGATTTTGTCATACTATTATGGGGGAAAAAGCCGATTCGGATATTTTTCAATCGGCTTTTTTAAGTTTGAGTCGGCGTTTTTTTTTTGCTAAAAATCGGCGTTTGTGAAGGCCTGGTCAGAAATATCAGTCATACAGGTGAGTGTGAAATTAATACGATCTATTGGGTTTTATTTTTAAACATTTAGAAATAAAAGCGCGCGAACAAACATATATGGAATACGGAAGTAAAACTGAAACAGAATGGTAAACATAGATTTAATGTTATGGTAAGTTTTTTTTTATAAACTATTAACGTTTTGTTTAATCTATTTATGAATAGTATTACTGTATTTCGCATCACCTATTCCAAATATCGGTTAACCGGTTACGGTTCGGGTAATGCATGTAGGGTACCCGGTTACGAAAATCACTAACCGTGACAGCCCTAGTTTCTATACTGATTTAAGGTGCAGAAATTTAGGGTTATGAGACACCCTAATGTATCAAGTCTGTTCATATAAAAGTTTTAAGAGACTGTTAAAGGTCAAAATTTATACAACCAGAATTGTAACATGGGTTTGTAACCCTAAATACTTTATGAATAAAAAATAATTATAATGGTTTTCTGAAGTCATCTGTGTTTTCATCAAATGTATTTTACCACTTTTTCACACTACTGGAAGGCTGCTAAATCTAAAAACTAAAATTAAGTCAATTTAGATAATATTTGTATTTGTACTTCCCTAAGTTAAGTTCACTCTTTTATAAAATATTACCTGAGGTATCTATACCTTCAACAATACCCTCCAGTCCCGGTGTCCCCTCTAGTTGGTCAATCATGACCCAGACAGCTGGACTGGGCATTGCTATAGGACCACCTCCAGTTTTTGGGTACTTGAAATCACTCACTTTGGCTTTTGCTGAAAATCAAGTTTTAAACTATATTTACTTGAAAATTTAATTGTATTGTAATTTAAAATTCAGATGTATTTTTTTTAAAAGATCAAAATGAACATGTTGAACTTCATATTGGTGTAACTGTATAAATGATTAAAACAAATTAAATAAGCCAGTTTTGAGATTTATGTATTATATATGTTTGAAAACATCAATATGATATTGAAATAGGTTCATATTCACAATTCCATTAAAAATCAACAATTCCATGAATTTCATAATTTTCATGATTTAAAAAATAGACAGTTTTGCCTTCTTTTGGATGACAATTTTATTCTTATTGTTGTATCAGATACATAAGTATACATGTACTTTTGATTGATTACATGTTCCTCAGATGGATTGAAAAAGGAAACACTGAAAGGAAACATTGATTCAGTCGTTAATAGGTCATTACTAATTATATTGATGTTCTGGTATTTTTCACCTTTTTGCTTTAAATTAGCATGCTTTTTCTTTAATTGTTCAGTGGTTCTTCTTGAACTGGCTGATCTTCTAAAATAAAGATTATAGAGCATTAACTGCTAAAAGTTTAAAACCTTGAAACAAGATTGTAGATAATAATGTACAATTAACCTTGCCTGAAAAATCAATTTGAATCATCTGCTTACATAATTATGTAATTACTGTGTATATGTAGTTTTTATTACATTTAATAACCAAATATAATACCCAGCTGTGTGTGTTCAGTATTCAGATTTTTTTTTGAAAATCAAATATTGTGTATTAGTTTGTTCAGTATAATTTCCATTCACTATTGAAATTTATTTGTGTGTGTGTGTGTGTGCATGTTCACATTCAGTATTCTGATTTGCTTATTGAAAGATTGCTAAAATTTGGCATATGCTAAATTTTTACAATGTTATCAAATGGTTAAGAAATGATGCTGATATTGTAAAATGAAAGATCAAATCTTAAGATGTTCAAGTTATTTTTACAGTCCAATATATGAACAAACTAGTAAAATAGTGCATTCTTTATAGGGATGGGATTTTTTTTCTACTAACTTTCAATATTAAGAGAAAAAACATACAAGTTTGTATGTTGTATGATATTAAAATTACTGCCAGCCAGTCAATGTAGTTTTAGTCTGTGCATTGATCACAGTGTCTGACTGTTTACACAAACATTTTATATTTACAAGAAAAAACTTCAACATATAATATAACATATTACAACCAGCAAGTTTTTTTCATATTAAATGTTGTTTTTTTTTTTTTTTTTTCTTTTTTTTTTGTTAATTTTAACTTTTATTTTTTTTAGAACTTCGACGAAGCGTTATTGCTTCTCATCGATGATGATGACATCATTAGGGAGGAGGTAGGCCTGGCGGAGAAGCTTGGCTTTCAATTTATTTGCCACAGATGTAGCCAAGGCTTCGCCAGGCCTCAGTTCCTCCGCTACCATCACCAAGATTCCAACATGTGTGAGGCGTATCGTGCAGCAGTAATAAAGGACATCAGAGGAGAAAAGGAAGAAGAAACAACGAAAGAAGGTGCAGAGGAAACAAAGAAAAAGAGACCGTATCATAAGAAGAAGTATTCTAAAAAGGTGACTCCTCGTACGAGGAGTGAGAAAACGATCAGCAGTGACAGTAAGTGTCATGTTTTATATATAAATTATACACTGATCATATATATATACATACCCTGCAATATACAATATAAAATCCGGAATATTTGACCAGATCCGGTTTTCCTATTTATTTTTGTACTTGTAATAAAAGATAAAACGGTTCCGGATTCCGGATTTTCCCACCATTGCTATTAATGGGATTCCGGACAGTTGACCGGATTCGGTTTTGCTTTTATGCACCATGTTAAAATCCGGAATTATATTTGACCAGATCCGGTTTTCCTATTATTTTTGTAATTGTAATTAAAGATAAAATGGTTCCGGTTTCCGGATTTTTTCACCATTGCTATTGATGTAGATAATTTTGATATTATTCATCTATTTTGATATTTTATTAGAGAGAAAAAGAGATAGGGATGACGAGGAAGCGGAGGTAAAAAGACGCAGAAATGACCATAGTAGTGACGACGAGGAGCAGAACAGACAAAATGATGAAATGAAAAGTGACGACGAGGAGACTAGTAGGCAGAAAAGAAAAAGAACAGATGAGAATAAGAAAAGTAGAAAAAAATTAAAAGTAAACGGTTAGTAATTATAGATTATAATACTAATTTCATAATTTCTTTTTTAGCCAAAGCAAGGCACGTATTTATTTTTTATTGTAGTTTTTACGTAAAATTTCTATTTCAGCCAAACCAAGTCAGTTATTTGTTTTAACAAATCTTCTGAATTAAATTTACTTTTGTATTGTAGAATTCATCGAGTATGAAGTAGACGTGGAGGACGATGCCGGAGACTCGGAGTCTGAGGAATTAAAGTCGTTGGAGGAGGAGGAAAGGAGAATGCACTCCTCCTTCATCGCCTCGGACTCCGAGGAAGTTGATGCAGGGGACACAATTAGACAAAACCCCTATTTGTCTGCCCCTGCGTCCCCGGCATCGTCCAGACCAACCTTTCCAGTACCAGAAGAACCATTATCAGCACCATCAGAACAACCAGGACCAGCAGCACCACAACCGACCATCCCTACACCACCAGCACCAGCACCACAAACATCTTCTATACCCTCCGAGTTTGGACGAGATAAACATAATTCCGCAGTGCTTTCATTTATAATATCTCTTGACCACAGCCGACTGATATATCCATTTATAGCATCATTATCCATTGCATCCCAATATCGGCAAGTACTTTTTTTGTATTACAGCTCTCATTATGTTCCTTGAAATTTTAAACCCTTGATGTTCATTTAACCTGCCATCAACTACTTCCATCTCTTTTTTCCATCGTAGTGGCACAAAGGCCGGAATTTCAGTATTACATTTTTTCATTTCCAAATTCGCCTTAACTACCGACTCAGCCATGTTCTGCAACTTAACTTGATCTTGATCTAATTTGTGCTGTATCAATTCAGACAATTGTCTTAATGCAAACGCCATTGATTTAGAGTCTTGACTACAGAGTCTTGACTACTATAATGATTGTGACGTCAAATACACATAAATATCTTGGAAACGTCCCCCCGCCGCCATCTGAATTTTCCCATCATTGTCCCAATGGCAATCCGGAATTAAAACCTTATCCGGTTTCGGTTTTTAGAATTTTCGAGATGACCCCTACTTCCGGTCGCCATTTTGAAGCACTGCATCATTAGTGACGTCAGAGCGTTCACCATTCGTCTGCCATCATTCCATAGCAAGATTTCGTCTTGAATAGACGTACAAAATCATGTCGGAAGAATTGGTAAGTATAACAAACAAAAAAACACACAAAGACTCAAAATATATTTAATAATATATATATATATATATATATGATAAATATCCGTTTTCCTTACCTAAATATTTAATGGCATATATTGAGGCAACATATATTTAACTATAGTGTTTTGTTGCGATTTGGTGGTTTTCTTTTTCTTTCTGGTCTTTGTTTTTAAGGAATCTTCATATTTTTTAGATAATACTTGTTTAGGTATACTGGATGATTCGAACGATTGCCCATATAATCCCGGAATGGTGACATTTTTACAGAATTCAAACCATTCAATGTCTTCCTCTGATTTTAAAGCATATGCTAAATCAATTGGTTGAATTCTTTTACTTTTTCGACGGTACATATTGGATTTTGCATTTTGAAGAACGTCTTGGATGCAATAATTAATAACTCCTTGTAAATAATGTCCTGCTGCTGGTGAAACCTTTTTGTGAGAACTTTTAAACCAACGTTTCAATTTACGGTGCAATTTAAGTCCTTCCCTATAATGAAATGATTTTTTGGGGGGTTTACGTTGTGAATTACTAGATGCTATTGATTTTGGTATTGTATCAATATCTGATTTTGTGGTTTGTAATTGTGTAGGTTTTATTGTGGACAGAAATTGCTCCCTCTTCTTACGAATACCCTCTGTTGATTTATGATAAAGATCTCGAATTCTTTTATCTTCAATTTTTTTTTGTTGTTCCTGTTGATAACTATTTATATCTCGTGCATAATTGTGAATAGACTCCATTAAAAACTTTGTATTTGGCAATGCCTGTGCCTTTCCTAATGGTTTTATTTCTGTCCAACCAAATAATTCAGGATTCCACACTTTCTGAAAATCTGCTAATGATATATGTGGATATTCAGGTGAGTTATGCCAATCCGTTGATACTGCCTCATCATAGCTATATAAATTCATTGATACTTCATCATCTAATTTTTTGGAAAACCTTGAATTCTTATATATATCCATATCCAGTATACATACCCTGCAATATACAAATTAAAATCCGGAATTGTAATAGAATTTGACCAGATCCGGTTTTACTATTTATTTTTGTACTTGTAATAAAAGATAAAACGGTTCCGGATTCCGGATTTTCCCACCATTGCTACTAATGGGATTCCGGACAGTTGACCGGATCCGGTTTTGCTCTTATACACCATTCCGGTTTTTCCCATCATTGCACCCTATGGGCCGGATCCGGATCCGATTTTTTTTTTACAAACGCCTTCTCCCACCGTTACGCCGTCATGGAGCACCCACTCTTACCATCATGGATCCCTCATAGGTCCCATCGTTATGTCAATGGAGAGCCTATATATAAAAAAGTATAATATACGGAAATGGCGTTTCTGAAAAAAAATCGGATCCGATCCGGATCGGATTTTTTTTTTTTCCTATATTTTTTTTTTATTTTAGGACTCATAGGTATTTCTTATTTTTTATTTTTATTTATTTATTTATTTATTTATTTTTTTTTATTTTTTTTTATTTTAGGACTCATAAATTTTAACTTTTATTTTTTTAGAGCTTCGACGAAGCCTTACTTCATCTACTGGATGATGATGATAAAAATAGGGAAGAGGCAGGCCTGGCGGAGAAGCTTGGCTTCGAATTTATATGCGATAAATGTAGCCAAGCCTTCGTCAGGCCGCAGTTTCTTTGCTATCACCAGAAGGAACCATACCAATGCCAAGCATACAGAGAATCGGTATTAAAGGATATAAGAGGAGAGAAAGCAACAACAGAAGGTGGAGAAGGTGGTGAAGAAAAGAAGAAAAGATCTTACAAGAAGAAAAAGTATAATAAAAAGGTGACTCCTCGAACGAGGAGTGAAAAACAGATCAACCGTGACAGTAAGTGTCATGTTTTATATATAAATGATACACTCATACCCTGCAATATACAATATAAAATCCGGAATATTTGACCAGATCCGGTTTTCCTATTTATTTTTGTACTTGTAATAAAAGATAAAACGGTTCCGGATTCCGGATTTTCCCACCATTGCTATTAATGGGATTCCGGACAGTTGACCGGATTTGGTTTTGCTTTTATGCACCATGTTAAAATCCGGAATTATATTTGACCAGATCCGGTTTTCCTATTATTTTTGTACTTGTAATAAAAGATAAAATGGTTCCGGTTTCCGGATTTTTTCACCATTGCTATTGATGTAGATAATTTTGATATTATTCATCTATTTTGATATTTTATTAGAGAGAAAAAGAGAGGATGAAGAGCAGGATATAG
This sequence comes from Tegillarca granosa, assembly GCA_029721355.1. NCBI lineage: Eukaryota > Metazoa > Mollusca > Bivalvia > Arcoida > Arcidae > Tegillarca > Tegillarca granosa. The sequence goes on from JARBDR010000034.1 coordinate 30,707, forward strand.
ACGTGAAAAGACAACGAATTGAGGAAACTCGAAATGACCAAACCCATGAATGTGACAGTAGAATTGAGGAAACTCGAAATGACCAAACCCATGAATGTGACAGTAGTAGGAAGAGAAAAAGAGAAGAAAACCAAACGACAAGTCGCAAAAAATTAAAAGTAAACGGTTAGTAATTATCTATACTTATTTCATAATTTCTTTTTTAGCCAAAGCAAGGCACGTATTTATTTTTTATTGTAGTTTTTACGTAAAATTTCTATTTCAGCCAAACCAAGTCAGTTATTTGTTTTAACAAATCTTCTGAATTAAATTTACTTTTGTATTGTAGAATTCATCGATTCTGAGGTCGATGTGGAGGACGATGCCGGAGACTCGGAGTCCGAGGAGCTAAAGTCGTTGGAGGAGGAGGAAAGAAGGTTGCACTCCTCCTTCATCGCCTCGGACTCCGAGGAAGTTGATGCAGGGGACAGACCAAACCCCTATTTGTCTGCCCCTGCGTCCCCGGCATCGTCGAGACCAGGATCACAACAATCAGGACCATCAGCTCCTACTTCACAAGCACCATCAGCTCCTACTTCACCAGCACCATCAGCTCCTACGTCACCAGCACCAGCACCAGCTCCGACCATCCCTGAACCAGAACCAGCACCACACACTTCCACGTCCGATTTTGAAAATAGCAATTTATATAGTGGTGAGTATTATTTATTGCAAAGATCTTATATCTAACATTGTCTGTCAGAACACAGTTTTGGACTAGATGTAGATAACCACTTATATCTTTTATTTTAGGTCACTGCAAGTTGATCTATAATTAGCTTAACTACTTATATCTTTTTCTTGATTTTATTTTTTAGGATACCAGTTTTTCCAGACCTTCGAGCCTCACGGCACTTGGAAGGGAATGGGGGGTAATAAGATACCTGTTGATCATGAGGACTTTAAACAATTCCTGTCGAATTATAGTATTCCCGAAAAGATCGACCACGGTCGAACTTTTCGGGAATACATTCTACAACTAAGAATTAAAGACAAAGTCAGGGAGCAGGGACTCCTCCATCCCTTCAAGGTACAGTTAGAATTAACACTGATTTTAGATGTTTTTATATATGTTTATTAGAATTATGTTTATAATGAAATGCATAGATAAAATTATTAAGGATCTTCTAGCTACTCGAGCTTGTGCATTTTGTGCAGTATTATAATAAATTTGTCTTTGTGCGAATAAAAAGTCCTCCCAAGGTGGACAATAATGGTATTGGTCATTATAATTCAACAGCATCAAACATTCCTCACATTGAACAGAAATAGGAGTAGCCTGATTGATGATTTTAAATTGTCTTCCTCCCATCTGAATTTAAATTATGCGTGCGTCTATATCAAGCCCGAGGAGTATTCTGAAATATGCTATTCTTAATTGATCCTGAAAAAAGGTACATCCGTGCTCCTGTTCATAATAATTCAAAATTAAATTACACAGAATACATCTATGAAGGCGTGGAAGTACTTTTTCACATATTGTATCCTTACATGTTGTACCTCCCATCTGTAAAAAAAGAAAAACAATATAATTTCTTATTTCTTATTTTATTTCAGGTCCGTGAGGCTGCAAAGCTCATCATATATAAAGGATTTAACTTCCCTATTGGGCCTCTGCGGGACAGAGTGATGGCTGTGCCATCAAGTTATTTCCTATTATATGATCAGCACAACCAAGCATATTTCATAGGTCTAACAATGCCAAAACCCACCTCTCCTGGCCTACTGAGAAAAAAAATTCCGAGTCAGTCCAAGAAGTTTTTGAATTATCCCACTTGTACCATGTGATGAAGAGTTATCCTCTTCACTTGGTACAAGGGGTGGCCAAGAGAGGTGGGTTTACACACCTGAAGTATATGAAATCGGGCGTGGAAGAAGAGATCAAACCAAGAGGACTTGATGTCACCATAATTAAAGACTTCTGCAACGACAAAAAGATCAGGGATGTGTCGGAGCTGTTAGACATATACCGTCACTTTGTAAAGAACCTATTTTGCCGGATTCAGAAGAAGAACATAAATGCTCCTGTGGTTGTAATCAAGACTTCCGGGATCATTCATATCACTACTTGAATGCTAGTAAGTAAATAAATGTACCTTATGATCACATTACTATTAATATGTTGCTTGTAATAGATTTGAGTACAATTTAAACATTAACCGGATACGGATAGAATTTAAACATTGTTTTTAACCGGAAACGGATATGTACATCGGGTTGCTAAAGGAATGGTTACATTTTGGCGGCATTTTATTAAAATGATAATAAATTCTTAAAAATCGCATATTTTTTTTATATTTCAGACTATTTGTACCATCACCAGAACGAAATAGAAATCGTCAAAAAAAATAATACTTAAAAATCGCATATTTTTTTTATATTTCAGACTATTTGTACCATCACCAGAACGAAATAGAAATTGTAAAAAAAATTATAACTGCAAACAATATTCTCCATGTAAAGAAAGAACAGAACATCAGTAACAAGGACGTATTTATAAATTGTATAGACAGTTTTATGCCAAAGATTAGAGACAATTATTTTTCTCTCCCCAGACGTGAACAGGAACAGTTGCCATTCATGTTACTGTTCCTGTTCATGTTTGGGGGAGATATCCGTTATGATAACGGCCAATTTACATACTACAATACAGAGAAAGTAAAAACAAATTTGAAAAAAATTCTATATTTATTTTACACTGGTGTTATAAAAGGAATACACAAAAGACGATGTATTTTCATGCATGGTCCTCACAACGGTGGTAAGTCCACCCTCCTCAAGTGTCTTGGGGGGTTGGTGGAGAAACCAACCGTTGTGAGGATCAACGAGGACTCCCCCTCTAAATTCTCTTTCGGCCCCTCTGTGGAAGGACGTGTCATCTTAATAGATGACATTTCCTTCCGTGGGCTGCAGAATTTGGATGGGGAGCACAGAAATTCCATGGATGGATTCGTTACCCAAATAGAGAGGAAGCATAGGGATCCCTCGAACGTGCAGCTGCCTCCCTTTATCCTCACTAGCAATGTGCCATTTACCGAGGTACCAAGCGGATTAAAGTGCCGCATGGTCGAGTACCAGGTACCTCGGCAAATGACCAATGCTTTGTTGGATCTTTCGGTGTCCCCCCCAGGCAGTGCCGAGTTTGTGTTTTTTATTTTGTATTTTCTGATGGAGGACGGGATGGCGCCTAAAGGCAGTTTGGTCCTCAATTACCTGGAGGAACTGGAAAAGGCAGAGGTCGCCCGGGCATTCCAGACGGCCACTCCCTTTTCCTCTCCTTTAGGATTTGAGGACGTGTTGTCCCAGGTATCATCCCGTTCATAAAGCCCCTTCCCCACCCCTGACATAATTTATAAGAGGACGCTCTGTATTGAAAGAGCATTTTTTCTTTTTCTTTTATTTTTGACAACCTCAAAATTGGACGGACGGACACAATGGCCTTATGCTTCCTCGGCACCTCCACCTATTGTGTGTTTGTATGTAAATATGAAAAAAAAAAAAAAAAAAAAAAAAAAAAAAAAAAAAAAACAGGGAAATGTGCAATTCATTATAAAAAATGTGATATATGTAAATATGCAAAAAAAAAAAAAAAAAACAAAAAAACAAAAAAAAACAAAAAACAAAAAAAAGAAAAAAAAAAACAAACAGAAATGGGAATTGTGCAATATATATATAAAAATCTGTAATTATAAAGTATGAATTGTGTGTGTGTGAATTGTGTGTGTGATATGATAAATTATTAATTATTAATTGTAAATTGTGTGTGTGTGTTATGTCAATAATTTGTATAAATTGTAAATTATGTGTGAGTGTTTGTGTGAATGTAATGGGTGAAGAGGTGTAATGCAGCCTACTTCAATTATCTGAAGTAGACGGTGGCAAGCCCGTATAAATGCAGAGCCTCCTCTTACAGAATGCGCAGTGTAGGTATGACTATCCAGAAAGGATGGCTACCTAATTCTTGTCTTTCTCGTCTTCTTCGTTGCAATTGCTGTTACATTTGCATTTGCATCTGATAGCATTTACCAATGCTTGTAATAATGTTACAAGAAGTCCTTTCTTCTTTTTTTCATCCATCCTCCTGTAAAGTAAATTACAGGGGGTAATGCAGCCTATTCATTATAGCCGGTGACAAGCCCGGAAAAATGCAGAGTCACCTTTATGGATGGATGGAAAACAAATAACAAAAACAATTTATATTTTTATATAACGTTTAATAAAATAACAATAAGCATTATTAACGTAACAGATGACGAACATAATCTAATATTAATTGGTCATTAACAAGTGGATCATTAGTAAATGTATTTACAATATCATACATACTATAACCTTGATTTATTTTCATAATATAATAAATACAATATAAACCACAAACATTACTCCCCTCGGATTGCAAACGCTTATTGTTATATATATAAGTACCAGTATGAGAATGTTTAAGAAGAAATTTCTTTTCTAACTGTGGACATAAGGCATGTAAGGAGTAACCATAAGAATAAAAAAATTCTGCCTTTTTATTCACTGGAAAATGAATGGCAATCCAATGTAGACCCTGTAATGGTCTCGGCTGCACATTAAAAACATAGGCAGATGGATAGGTAACTGATGGTGGGTAACTATGGGAGGCCAATGTCCCCTTATAGATAGGAAACCGTTGTAATATGTCATCCAATTCATTTGTATTCATGCTGCTATAAATCTATTGCAGTAACCCTTCTATCTGATGTGATTCTAATTTCTTTATGAAACTCGCCCAGTACTAGGAAATTAATTGGCATTGGTTTAACAGTACCATCTATTTTTGAATGTCTTAATGCACTTCCAAATTTAAATTCAAACGAAACAGTTCCCGTTTCTGGTGGTGATGATATCGGTCCTCCTGGATCTCGTGAAAAATCGAAACAATATAAATTGACGCCTTGGGTATTATATTGCTCTCTGTTAATTTTAAAAGTAGGATTAAATGCTATGTTTCTAGTATTTAAATATAATTGAAAGAGTGGTAAAATGCTAGTTCTACCACTTTGGTCATTGAAATAAGAATAATCGGTATCTATTCGATGACCTAGAACCTCTAAACCATTGCATGTACAAGACATTCACACTAAGCTCATATGATGGAAAAAAAAACGTAGGTTCATGAATATCTCCTTTTAAAATATTATCCTTTACAAATCCACAAATGATACGTTCTGGTATGCGTCCAAAGAAGGCATTTGCAATGCGAGCAGTTTGTTGTCCTCCGGCTATATCAAAGTTGAATATTTCCATGTTAGTTACTTGATATACTGCAGGTGTTTTTAATAACACAGCTTCATGAGCTTGTCGGATTTCTTTCTTTACTATTACTTTTGATACCAGTAATTGCATTTCAGAGATAACAATTCTTGGTTTTTTGCCATTATAAGCGTCGCTAGCAAGAGATTCTGGATCCATTAACAGACATACATCTACATCATTTTTGTAAAATACGTATTGGACTTGGACTCCTGGTATAATCAATTTGGGTTGAAAGTTTACATCCGTATGTAAGAGATCAATAAATTCCTGATCATGTGATCCAGGTAAATAAAAACATTTGTTGTAAAAATGCTCATTTTTTACACCTTCATATACGAAAGTAATATTATTAGTATTACTCTCAGGTTTAAAAGTAATTGGGGAGAGTTTATAAGGTTCTTTAGGTATGTTATTCATACCATCCCCTCCTACAAATGTAGAATTTTTAATTTGTGCAGGATCATACCATGGTACAAAACCTGTTAATTCAAGCCAACCATCTTTTCCATCAGTTGAATTGTAATTGATTAATTTTTCGAGAAATGCTCGGTAATGATGATAGCTTGTATCACTTACTACGGTACTGTTAAATTTAACCTCAACACGTCTCCATAATGTGCTAGGTGGATTGCTTTCCAGAGCTACAGACTAGTTTGTAGTTTGATCTTTGAAATCATCCCAAGTTCCTAAATTTGAACCATCGTTTTTTACAACTTTCAATTTTATGTATAAGTACGAGTTTTTCAAATCAATGTATTCCTCATCATTTGCTTCAATATTAAATTGAATGGAATCTGTAAGTTCAATAATAGATGAATGAGGGTATACTTTAACCCATGAACGTTTATGAATTGCATCTTGGTATGTTTCATTAGCAAACAGATCTAACTCTGGTGGTGGTGTTGGTTGCGCCATTAGAAATTTGTATAAACCTTTCTGCCTCTTCGTATTCTTCGTCTTCGTGCAAGTCCTGTTCCTCCTTGCTCAAGTTTCCTTAATTTGTTTAGTGACAGGTCTACTCCTGTTGTTATTAAAGGGTTGGCTATGGCTCTAACATCAGGGTTGACTGTTTTTCTTTTCAATCGTCCTTTTAAAATTTGGCCTACAATTGGTATAATTGTTGGTAGTACTGTTTTCGCTGCAGATAATAATCCTGGACCTAGGGCAGCTAAGGCAGTTCCTATTCCCTGACCTCCCATAGGTCGTTTACCATAATAAAACATTTGGGAACCACCATATTGTGCCTGTTGATTATAGTACTTTAGGTAATCGTTCATCTTGAATCTTTAATAGTTTCTGAAATGCAGAAGTACAAGCAACCTCTGCGAATTGTCCCAAGATAATATGTTATCATCAGAATACACTTTGATTCTTATGGTATCGATCCGTCCACTCCTCAAACTGTGATATTGACGATTCTTTACGATATATGAATGCATTATATCTTGTTTGTCTTGTACAACATGCGGAACAAATCCAACTGTTCTGGTAAAATATTGACTGCTCATAACGGGTTTTACAATATCCAATTCTATGCTCAATTTTTGAAAAGTGTATAATTAGTTTCAATTCTATATTTTCGAACTTTATATATATAGTCTTGTTTGGTAGTGGATTATAAGCTGTCTCGTAATAACGATTAGAAGAATCATCAATTAATAAGCTGGGGTCTGATATTTTCTGCGACCTAGTGTTGTTATTAGTTAAATATTCCACTAAACACTTTGATAATGCCACTTTTATCCATGGAGGTATATACATATACATGTGATGTTGTTTTTCAAATTTATCATGTTCATGTTCAAACATTACGGTTAACGGATGTAATTGATATAGTTCTAACCATTGATGAAATGACGTTCTCTTCCTTATATTAGACGGATATAAATTATAAATCTGTTTTAAGTACGCATACACTTTATCATTCACGTCCTTCATTAACAACTCTGGATGGCCTAAATGGTTACCATTAAGTGGTATTCGTAAATTTCGCGGCCAGTTTAAACTACCAAAATATTTTTCAAAATTTTCCACCTTGAATTTATCTGTTATTTCATATATTATATAGTATTCTCCGGATACATTATTTGTTAAATTTCTTGTCCGGTGAACCTCACATAATGCACATTTCATTGATGAAGTTACATTTATAGATTGTGGTAAAGTGATTGTAAAATCCGCTGTCGCCTTTGATGACATACATGGTAAATACACATAGTAACTCATAATACTTTTTTCCTGAAATGTATTAATAAATTAACACCTGGTAGTTCTTGCATAAATGGTTGCTCATTGCCATATTCATCTAATATATCTACTGCAATGGTTCCAAATGTTGTTTTCTTTACTGGCACATATACTAACGGTTCGGGAAATATGGAAGTGGTAACATCCAAATTTTTTTTAGGTATGAAAGGTGAACGACCGCTATTGATAACCCTTAGTAATGATGTATTGGCATTACCGATATAACATCTCCAATTATATCTAAATACACCCAAAATGTTGATGATGCTGTAAACCGTGAATAATCTAGTCCACTAAATTGTACCGTTTTATCTGCAATAGTGTTATGCGGAGTGTTAAATGCAAAACCGTCCGCAAGGGTATTTCTATTAACATCTCCCTTTATCGTTAGTATTTTGTTGTTATCTCCACTTGTTAATATCTGCAAGAATTTATTTGGCAAAGTATATGTGCCAGGTATATCTACATACATTAAGGTTTTATCGTTTAATCTGCTATAATGAAATAATTCTATACCAGTTATGTATTGATTGTTAGCTATCTTTAAATCTGCTTTTCCGGAGTCAGATATTTTTAACCCCTGTAAATTTTTGAACAAAGATCCTATTGTTGATCCTAATGCAGATACTTTTCCTCGACAAAATTCTACTATCTGATCAAAAAATCTGTCATTAATATAATTAAACAGTTTTTCAACCGAAGTAAAATTATATCCTGTTAAATCAATATCTATTTCCTTGTTTGCCTCGGGGCTATATTTAATATGTACATCTTTCATGTTAGTAATAGAGTTGACAAAATGCATTTCTACTAATGCACATTCCCAGTCTCCATTCAAAACCATGTGTTTTGGCATTGGTACAGTATAATGAGCGTGACGATTAACATATCCACCTGTAGTATCCACAGACGATGGTAAATAGATATAAAAATTACTCATTGTTGCATGAATTGCGATGCAAGTCCTCCCATAAGAGGAGCTAACAAAAATGGTAGAAATCCTCCACTTTGTATTGCTTCCTTTCTATCTGTGTTGTTGGTACTTCTGGCTAATTTTATTATTTTTCTTCTATGGCGAGACAGTGTCCTCTTCACAGAATTTGGAAATTTCACTTTACCATACACTGCGTTTTCTGCTATTTCGTGTAATGCACGTAATTGATCGGGTGTTATTACAGTTAATATGGCTTTCCTCTGCTTAGGTGTTGCGTTTTGTAAAAACGACAAAAAATCCCAGTTCCGAATAATACACTGCAGTGCTATATATTTTTTACGATTTTTATTAGTGCGTGACATGCTTTGATATGGCAATTTTACATACCTGAGTAAAATCCCTATTGACACGTCCGATATTGACGGTTGCTACAATAGAAATGATGCAGATACATACCTGTCCACTATTTATAGACATCTGTTGCTATAGACATCTGTTGCCATTGGTAATTAGTCACGTGATGTAAAATAATAACAATAACAAGGGAGATAATACATAACATTTAATGTACAATAAACAGGAAGATAATACATTATATCACTCCAGCACGTTTAGCAGACATAACCAAAGGACTAAATCGTAACATAGGATTTATAGTAGTCATAAGATTAACCAATCCTTTTCCCATATCAGATATCCAACCACCAATCTGTACCCCATTTCCTTTTTGTCTCCACTGTACCCCTTTTCCTTTTTGCTTTGTCCTTCTCCCTCTACTTCTCGTGACTACAGGACTCCTTACAGAACTCCTTGAAATGCCCGCCCATTTTCCTCTACGTCTCGTGACCACAGGACTCCATATCTTTCTTTTTGCATTATCATTATCATTAACAGATAATTGTGCCATGTCGTCAAGGACCTTATTATTATCAGATACTTGTTCTGTTTTAACATCATCATCCTTATCATCCTCAACATCATCATCATCATCCTCATCTTTAACATCATCATCAATAGCATCAACATCCACTTCTTCTTTGACATCTACTTCCATATCTTCATCTTCATCAACATCCTCATCAGCATCCTCATCAGCAGTCGCATATTTATCATCAGTATCTTCATTAGCATCCTCATCTTTAGGCCGTGTTTCTATTTCTGCTTTTTGTGATGTTGGAATTTTGATACCAATACCGGTGACTTGACGATATAATGCTTGGTATTTATTTCTTAATACTTTATATTTATTCCACCAATTCTTTGGTTTGGATGTTATTAAATTATCTAATTGTTTTTTCCACTTTAACAGCAACTTTAAAGAGGGATTCATATACGTTTGCAGAAATAGATTACGACCTGTTTGATTTCTTATATGAATACCAAACATATTGTTGGCTCTTAAACGGCAGTGTTCTGATATATTAGTATTTAAATTGACGGTTAAATATCCATGTGGTACAGCTGATACAGCTTTTTCATATTCAGACATAAATTCATTGGATTTTTGAGGAAACATTCTACGTCCTAGCATAGCGATTTGATCTTTTCCTAAAGCATGATTAAAGAGGATTAAATATTTAGCATTCAATGTTATATCTCTAGAAGCTCTTCCTTGTGGAAATACATTTTGTACTATATATATGACAGATAGATTTTTATGCCTTCCTTTCGAAAATAAATCAGCCACTCGTTCATCATTTTTGGCATATGTCATAAGATCATCTATTATAAACAAATTTCTCTCACGAATGTTAAAAAAGGTATTTGATTGTAATTGTGGCGGTAATCCTTTTACGAATTGCACGCCGGAAATGGTTGACTTTATTTTGTCATATAATGGTTGCCATTGACTATAACTCCATACGATTCTCTGTGGAGGTGGTGATATGGTCTGCCTTCTATATTTTAGTATCTCTACGATTAAATTAGTCTTGCCACTTCCCGTAGGACCTGCACATACTAAGGTAAACGGATGTATTAAAGGCGGACATGTCATCTAAATCCAAAATAAAACAAAAACAAAATATAATATTTAGTATTTTTATTAACACTATAACACTAATATATTTTACATAGTATCCATTTTCTTGCTCTCACTATCAACTTGGTGATTTTGTCTACCCTGGCCTCTACAAGTTGTACAATTACAACATCTTATGCTCGCCTCGTCTTCACTATCAGAAGATATTTCAATCACGGTATCATCTCCAACAAACGGTGGGAATTGAAAGTAACATTGTTATCCTTCCTCTCCAAACAACTCGTGAAGCATTTCCCTTCCTACTTTTACTCTGTTCTCCGGTAGTGAAATTTGATCTGCCATTAGCTGTAGCAATTGAGACAATTCTCTTAATGCATACGCCAATATGTTCTGTGTAGTGATTTCACACTTTAAAACTGCTTTGCTAAAGGTATCAGTATCAGACTTCTGGGCCAAAGCCAAATCAATGTAGGAACATAGATGGTAGTTATCGTCTAATGGATACAACGAGTAGTTAATGATAATGTCTCTAAGATCCTTTAGAACGTTCATTGCTAAGTCATACAGATCCATATCTATTAAAACCTCAATTAAATCGACTAAATGCACATGACCGCCACTTCTCATCAATTGCATATTAACCCGTAATATTTTCTCCGAGTTTGGACGAGATAAACATAATTCCGCAGTGCTTTCATTTATAATATCTCTTGACCACAGCCGACTGATATATCCATTTATAACATCATTATCCATTGCATCCCAATATCGGCAAGTACTTTTTTGTATTACAGCTCTCATTATGTTCCTTGAAATTTTAAACGCTTGATGTTCATTTAACCTGCCATTAACTACTTCCATCTCTTTTTTCCATCGTAGTGGCACAAAGGCCGGAATTTCAGTATTACATTTTTTCATTTCCAAATTCGCCTTAACTACCGACTCAGCCATGTTCTGCGACTTAAATTGATCTAATTTGTGCTGTATGAATTGAGACAATTGTCTTAATGCATACGCCATTGACTACAGAGTCTTGACTACTATAATGATTGTGACGTCAAATACACATAATTACCTTGGAAACGTCCCCCCGCCGCCATCTGAATTTTCCCATCATTGTCCCAATGGCAATCCGGAATTAAAACCTTATCCGGTTTCGGTTTTTAGAATTTTCGAGATGACCCCTACTTCCGGTCGCCATTTTGAAGCACTGCATCATTAGTGACGTCAGAGCGTTCACCATTCGTCTGCCATCATTCCATAGCAAGATTTCGTCGTGATTAGACGTGTAAATCATGTCGGAAGAATTGGTAAGTATAACAAACAAAAAAACACACAAAGACTCAAATATATTTAATAATATATATATATATATATATGATAAATATCCGTTTTCCTTACCTAAACATTTAATGGCATATATTGAGGCAACATATATTTAACTATAGTGTTTTGTTGCGATTTGGTGGTTTTCTTTTTCTTTCTGGTCTTTGTTTTTAAGGAATCTTCATATTTTTTAGATAATACTTGTTTAGGTATACTGGATGATTCGAACGATTGCCCATATAATCCCGGAATGGTGACATTTTTACAGAATTCAAACCATTCAATGTCTTCCTCTGATTTTAAAGCATATGCTAAATCAATTGGTTGAATTCTTTTACTTTTTCGACGGTACATATTGTTTTTTGCATTTTGAAGAACGTCTTGGATGCAATAATTAATAACTCCTTGTAAATAATGTCCTGCTGCTGGTGAAACCTTTTGTGAGAACTTTTAAACCAACGTTTCAATTTATGGTGCAATTTAAGTCCTTCCCTATAATGAAATGATTTTTTGGGGGGTTTACGTTGTGAATTACTAGATGCTATTGATTTTGGTATTGTATCAATATCTGATTTTGTGGTTTGTAATTGTGTAGGTTTTATTGTGGACAGAAATTGCTCCCTCTTCTTACGAATACCCTCTGTTGATTTATGATAAAGATCTCGAATTCTTTTATCTTCAATTTTTTTTTCTTTGTTCCTGTTGATAACTATTTATATCTCGTGCATAATTGTGAATAGACTCCATTAAAAACTTTGTATTTGGCAATGCCTGTGCCTTTCCTAATGGTTTTATTTCTGTCCAACCAAATAATTCAGGATTCCACACTTTCTGAAAATCTGCTAATGATATATGTGGATATTCAGGTGAGTTATGCCAATCCGTTGATACTGCCTCATCATAGCTATATAAATTCATCGATACTTCATCATCTAATTTTTTGGAAAACCTTGAATTCTTATATATATCCATATCCAGTATACATACCCTGCAATATACAAATTAAAATCCGGAATTGTAATAGAATTTGACCAGATCCGGTTTTCCTATTTATTTTTGTACTTGTAATAAAGGATAAAACGGTTCCGGATTCCGGATTTTCCCACCATTGCTACTAATGGGATTCCGGACAGTTGACCGGATCCGGTTTTGCTCTTATACACCATGATGGGACTTTTCCGGTTTTTCCCATCATTGCACCCTATGGGCCGGATCCGGATCCGATTTTTTTTTACAAACGCCTTCTCCCATCATTACCCTACACCGAACACCCACTCCTCCCATCATGGATCCCTCATAGGTCCCATCGTTATGTCAATGGAGAGCCTATATAATAAAAAGGTATATTATACTTTTTTTATATATAGGCTTTCCATTGAAATAACGATGGGACCTATGAGGGATCCGTGATGGTAAGAGTGGGTGTTCCATGACGGCGTAACGGTGGGAAATGGCGTTTCTAAAAAAAAATTCGGATCCGATCCGGATCGGATTTTTTTTTTTATCCTATATTTTTTATTTATTTTAGGACTCATAGGTATTTTTTTATTTTTTTATTTTTTTTTATTTTAGGACTCATAATAATTTTTTTTTTTTTTTTTTTTATTTTAGGACTCATAATTTTTTTTTTTTTTTTTTTTGTTAATTTTAACTTTTATTTATTTTAGAACTTCGACGAAGCTTTACTGCTTTTAATCGACGATGATGACATCATTAGGGAGGAGGTAGGCCTGGCGGAGAAGCTTGGCTTTCAATTTATTTGTCACAGATGCAGCCAAGGCTTCGCCAGGCCTTAGTTCCTCCGGTACCATAACAAAGATTCAAATATGTGTGAGGCGTACCGAGCAGCTGTCATAAAGGACGTCAGAGGAGGGGAAGAAGAAACGAGAGAAGCTGAAGAGGAAACAAAAAAGAAAACAACGTACCAGAAGAAGAAATACTCAAAAAAGGTGACTCCTCGTACGAGGAGTGAGAAAACGATCACCAGTGACAGTAAGTGTCATGTTTTATATATAAATTATACACTGATCATATATATACATACCCTGCAATATACAATATAAAATCCGGAATATTTGACCAGATCCGGTTTTCCTATTTATTTTTGGTACTTGTAATAAAAGATAAAACGGTTCCGGATTCCGGATTTTCCCACCATTGCTATTAATGGGATTCCGGGACAGTTGACCGGATTCGGTTTTGCTTTTATGCACCATGTAAAATCCGGAATTATTTTTGACCAGATCCGGTTTTCCTATTATTTTTGTACTTGTAATAAAAGATAAAATGGTTCCGGATTCCAGATTTTTTCAACCAGTGCTATTGATGTAGATTATTTTGATATTATTCATCTATTTTGATATTTTATTAGAGAGAAACGAGATAGCGATGATAGCGGACGAGGAAGCGGAGCAGGTAAAAAGACGAAGAAATGACGATGAAAAGAAAATAGCAGTGACGACGAGGAGAACCGAACAGAAAAATGATGATATGAAAAGCAATAGTAATGACGACGAGGAGACTAGGACTAGGCAGAAAAGAAAAAGAAAAGATGAGGATATGAAAAGCAGAAAAAAATTAAAAGTAAACGGTTAGTAATTATAGATTATAATACTAATTTCATAATTTCTTTTTTAGCCAAAGCAAGGCACGTATTTATTTTTTATTGTAGTTTTTACGTAAAATTTCTATTTCAGCCAAACCAAGTCAGTTATTTGTTTCAACAAATCTTCTGAATTTAAATTTACTTTTGTATTGTAGAATTCATCGATTATGAAGTAGACGTTGAGGACGATGCCGGAGGACTCGGAGTCTGAGGAATTAAAGTCGTTGGAGGAGGAGTAAAGGAGATTGCACTCCTCCTTCATCGCCTCGGACTCCGAGGAAGTTGATGCAGGGGACACAATTAGACAAAACCCCTATTTGTCTGCCCCTGCGTCCCCGGCATCGTCCAGACTAACCTCTCCAGCAAAACCAGCACCAGCAGAACCATTAACAGCACCAGCAGAACAAAACCAGGACCAGCAGAAAAGTCACCAGGAGCACCACAACCGACCATGCCTCACAATCCACCACCAGCACCACCACAAGGAACATCTTCTATACCCGATTTTGAATCCAGTAATTTATATAGTGGTGAGTATTATTTATTGCAAAGATCTTATATCTAACATTGTCTGTCAGAACACAGTTTTGGACTAGATGTAGATAACCACTTATATCCTTTATTTTAGGTCACTGCAAGTTGATCTATAATAAGCTTAACTACTTATATCTTTTCTTGTTTTTATTTTTTAGGATACCAAACGTTCCATACGTACGAGCCTCACGGCACATGGAAGGGAATGGGGGACAACAAGATCCCGATAGATCACGACGGCTTCAAACAGTTTATATCAAATTACAGTATTCCCGAAAAGATCGACCACGGTCGAACTTTTCGGGAATACATATTACAACTTAGAGTCAAGGTTAAAGTCCGGGAGGAGGGACTCCTCCATCCCTTCAAGGTACAGTTATAATTAACACTGATTTTAGATGTTTTTAATATGTTTATTAGAATTATGTTTATAATGAAATGCATAGATAAAATTATTAAGGATCTTCTAGCTACTCGAGCTTGTGCATTTTGTGCAGTATTATAATAAATTTGTCTTTGTGCGAATAAAAAGTCCTCCCAAGGTGGACAATAATGGTATTGGTCATTATAATTCAACAGCATCAAACATTCCTCACATTGAACAGAAATAGGTAGCCTGATTGATGATTTGATATTCAATGGTCTCCTTCCCATCATAATTCCAATGAATTTAAAAACTGGTTTAGATATATATGTCTCATCAGTCTATGGTAGGCTATTTGTAATTGATTTGGATAAAAGTACATCCATGATGTTGTTCATAGTAATTTAGAATGGTATAACAGAGAATGCATTGATCAGGGCGCGGAAGTACCTTTTTACATATTGTATCCTTACATGTTGTACCTCCCATCTGTAAAAAAGAAAAACACATATAATTTCTTATTTCTTATTTTATTTCAGGTCCGTGAGGCTGCAAAGCTCTCATATATAAAGGATTT
>JARBDR010000035.1:0-60466 GCA_029721355.1 Tegillarca granosa
AAAAAAAAAAAGAATATAATTATAGTGTCCATATCGACAAAATTAGTTTCACAGATGTGACACAAAAGAGCATATTTTGTGTTTTTTTCATAAACAAGGAAATATTAAAAAAAACTTTTATAAATATTTTAGACATTAAATTCTCTTTATTACAGAAGAAGTTATCTTTTATACTTTAAAAAAGGAAAATTAATGGAAGGAAATTGTGTTATAGTTTATTTCTGTTTGTAACAAGTATACAAAATCAAGATTTATCAAGTAGTGTGTGTTTCACACGGACATAATCAAAAGCTATTTCGTCTTTCATACTTCTTCTTAAAGTAGTAGATGTTTACACTTAATTCTTTTTTATTCTCTAAATTATGCAATTGCAATATAAGCTTATTCATATTCCTAGTGTTTGATGTTATAGTTTGTTTGTGGGCTTCACTTGAACTCTTGTATATTATTGATTATACAAAAGAATAGACAAGCATGTCATCAAAGATGACTGCCGTTAAATATGTAACAAATGCCATATGTTGTTATGAAGTTAAGAGATTTGTACTTAAAACTAGAGTACTTAAACTTTATCATAAAGTCTTTAGTTTATTTAAGATGGAGATATATTCTCTGCGATTGCCACCTGCAATCCTCAGCATCAGGACATGAAATAAAATCAACAAAAAGTTAAAAAGCTTATATCATTATTTATACAGCATGCAGGTTAAAAGATTGAAGATTTAATTTCTTTGATAGAAAATTAATATTTATTTCAAAGAAAAACAGGAAATTTAGTTACTTGGTCATGATCACAATGCAATAATTTTTGATTGGCCATTTTATGGATCTGAATGGGCACAATGTGAGCTTGCAGAAGGGTTCATGAATGTCAAATCTTTGAAATGTTATTGAACACTAATGTGCAGAATTCAAAATTCAGATTTTTCTTCATGGATAATTGACAAAAAAACTCAAGATGTTGTTAGGAGATTTTTGTGGACAGTGTTTAAATGTTTGGTTCAAAATCAATGTTTCCAGAGGTTAAATTTAGGTAATTTAGGTTTTTGACCAGTTTTGTTAAACCTAAGGTTTGAAAAATGCTCGCTGTCTATATTGAAAATAAGTACACAGGTACTCATTTTGAATTAATGTTAAAAAAATTTCCATTTCTCTGTGAATTTATAGAATTTATAAGAATTTATAAAAAAGGGAGAATTCTAATTTTACAATTTTGCAGTTTCAGGCTAGTGCCAAAGGAGTACATGTATTAATAAAAAGTGGTTAAAAAAAAAGACAATCTGTATCTATATCTATAATAGCAAAATATTTTCTGAGTAATGTAAACCGTGTGCTACAATAAGAATGGTTCTGTTGCTCAAAATCCATTTCTGTCTCTTTTACACCAAAATTATCATGTTTAAAGTGACATCATTATGCTGCTAAAATGATCATAGGAAAAATATTTAGTTATGAAATTATAAAAAAAAAAAAAATTCTGACTTCTAATCTATAGAAAGCCTGTTTGAAATACATAAATGTGTATCAAATGTTGAAATATCTACCAAGTTGGTTCAAGTAGATTAACACTGGCTGGTTAACCCGTTGTTAAATGGGTTAACCCAATTTGTTCAAGTTGTTAAACACTGTCTTTCATTTAAGGTGACAATGATATTAAATTATCCTTAAGTATTTTAACATTTTGTCTTCATCTACTCAAAAAAAAAGAAATTTATTTCAAGGTTGTGGTAAAATTATTTATTTTATAAAAAGCTACCTTAACCATTTTATTCCAGTTTTTATAAACAGAAACATTTATGCATTGTTAATCATTGGTGATTCACCTAGCTTCTTAAAAGTATGTTCAAATCTTGAAATAGGTAGAAAATTACACACATGACATCCATTTAGAAAAAAATGAACATCAAAGTATCCATGCTATTTTTTATTTGTAGTTTTTTTTTTACTACTTAAATCAGAGTTATAAAATTAATTTTTAAATTTGACTTAAACCTTAGCTCAGTGAAACTGAGATATTCCATATTAAAAATTTTTCATGTTTGCTCTTAAAAATCTAGAAGTGTGAAACTTAATTTCTTTCAATGAGTAAACAAAAATTGAATCCATCCCTCCATAGAAATAATTTCTTTGATTTTAAAATGTCACATTCTGGTAGACACAGACATGAAGAGAAAACATTAATTCAGTTACAGTTCATTTCCTCGGAATCCTACAAATTGGGAAATTAAATGAATAATTTTTTTTTTAAAAAGTTGTGATTATTATGTAATTTTGTTTATGAGTTCATTAATAACCCTCTGTGATCTTGGAAAAGCCTTTGATATTGTGATATCAAAAGGAATAGATAATAAGTAAAGTTTAGTGTATAAACCAAGAACTATTAACAGTTATGTTATATATAAGGCTATGGATATTAATTTTTGTGTTTTCACTTTTGCTCCCCCCCCCCATTTTTTGTATATAAGGCTATAGATACTAGTATTAGTTTTTTTTAATACCCCCCCCCCCCCTTTTTGTATATTGGGCTATAGATATTGATTTTGTGTTTTCACTTTTGCTTCCCCCCATTTTTTGTATATATAAGGCCATAGGTATTAGTTTTGTTTTTTTATACTCACCCCCCCTCCCCCCATTTTTTGTATATAGGGCTATAGATATTAATTTTGTGTTTTCACTTTTGCTCCCCCATTTTTTATGTATAAGGCTATAGATATTAGTTTTGTGTTTTCACTTTTGCTCCCCCATTTTTTATGTATAAGGCTATAGATAGTAGTTTTGTGTTTTCACTATTGCTTTTTTTTTTTTTTTTTTTTTTTTTTTATAAAAGCTCCCTTTTTAAACAACAAAGATTAGTGTACCATTATAAGGTTGATTTTTTGTTTTTGGAAAATATTTATTTTTGAATCTCAAAATCAAAAAGTCTAATACTTGGTATTGCTGAAAATAGAAAAATGTAGAAATGGTTAGTTTAGTCAAAAAGTTACAGTCGAGTCAAAAAGTTATTGTCCAAACTATTATTGACCCAAATGAAATACAAAAGAAAAAAAAAGGAGGTTACCAGCAGTAGGGTATTTGAAAAACATGGTTTATTTTGGGCCTAAATAGGTGTACATTAATTCATATGTACAAAGGTCTATTAATATAAGGCTTGTAATATTTGAGCTGTTTGTTGTTTCATAAAAGAGTTTGTTAATGTTCATGAATAAAAAAATCTCTCGGGGCAATTGAGTGTTTTTACACGAGTGAAAATTCTACATTTGAGAATTTCACCAGTTGTATTTTGCATCAGATTGCTGTTAGAGATAATACCAGATATCAACATTTTTTTAACCTATTTTTGATGTTGAAATTGTTATTCATAATGCTCAGGGGCATTGTTTTTTTGTATACATATTTTTTTTTGTTTGGTAAATTTTGACAAAAAAGAAGTTTTTATTAAAGTATTTTTTTTATATTACTTGGTTTAAATGATAGATTTTTCAGTTATTAAAATTAATATTGCCTACTATAGATTGAAAACTGAATATTGCTTTTCCATATATACTTGTCTCACTTGGATTTGGGGTGGGGTAATTGTGTCTGACATGCCAGTCAAAGTATTCCACTTATATTGAGACTGACACTTCTGGGAAGATGGTCAAAACCTAAGCCCCCAGAGACAACTGACCACCTTCCACCATGGAACTGACAAACTTTTGAATCTAGGTGATATAGGAATCTAGATGGTAAGAGATGCTGTGATACATGGGTATACATGGACTTCAGACCACTTCAGCCATAAAGGCTAAAATTTTGATTAGGAATTTCATTTGTTAGCTTGGCTACAGTAATTAATTAAGTAGAATAAAGGTCCTGTTATATTCCCTGTACTAAAGCTTTAACATCATGGTCCAGTTTTAGTTGGTTTCTTGTGGGCTTGATGTACAGGTGAGCTATGAGGTTTTCTGATACAGATGAATCTATACAGTCAACTTTGAAAATGCTCAGATGACCTCATGCAAGAAAGGATTTTGTCTTGCCACTGGCCTTAATTTAAAGGCAAAGGCTTGACTGAATTGATTATCCTAACACTTTAAAAATTGTTATTTGTTTACTTAAGAGAAAACCAGCATGTACTTTATGAACTTTAAATTAATGAAATTGTACCTTGTCTTAAAAGACTGCTGCTGCAATGTATACTTTTATATATATATGGGTTATAAACCCCAACATACCAGTTTGATTGAATTAATTATTAGTTTCTTAATTTAAAATGAAAATTATAACAATAGAAAAATTTATCATTTAATTTTTGCCTTAAGAAATATTATACATAATAAAATTTTTTTGCTTGAAAACAATCCTTAAAATGGACATTTTCATAGTGTATCTCAGTTACTCATCATTATGATGACATTTTAATTCATATTGCAATTATTCATATGAGAAAGTGAGAAAATTTTTGAGAAACTTCGAAGTTTTAAGCTGTTTTGCTCTGTTCAAATGAGAAAAAACATTAACAATATTTTGAAATAAAGGGTTTTTGAAAAAGACTTACCGTAATTCATACCTGATTTTTTAATGATCTGTATTATAGTTACAAATTACTACAAATTTCAAATGAAAATATTTCAAAGTTCCCGGTAGGAATTTTAGTAAGCACATAAAAGTTTAAAAAAATGAAATTAAATTAGAGATCTATATAGAAATTATAGAATTTTTTTTTTAAAAAATCTTCCCACTTTGCACCTCTGGATTGAAATTTTCACCTGATTGCACAGTAAGCTTAGTAAATTTGTAGTGAAGCATTCTTTGAAGTTGTTAAACAAACCGTTAAAATTGATTTGCTGATTATTGTAAAGGTTTTTTTATCTCATTTTCGCCTGGCTTTTAAGTGAAAATTTTATTTTACCTTTGCTTTTTAAATATTGCTTCACAAGTTAGTTGTTTTTTTATGCAGCTGTTGGACTGAGAAGAAATCTCTCCTAATATTCATATAAAATCTAACGTTGTACCAAGATGTCAGATATTGTCTTTGATGTCTTATGGTTTATTAACATTCAGGCTAAAATTGTTGATTTTTGATAGAAATGATTTTTTTTTCATAATTTTCTAGAAAAAATGGTACTTTTTATTACACATAAATAATTATCTGTTTTAATTCATCTATATTTTTGATCAAGTGGTGTGCAATTATTATATACTGGGATCAAATTATATATATAGATTTAACTTGATTGTGACTGGATGATTTTTTTCTTCAAAAAATATAATTTCCTTTTATATTTTCATAAGATATCATATCTTTAAATTGCATGAAACACTCAAACCTGCCCTGAAGACCACTTGTATATTTAGCCAACCTGTTACTAATGGTCACAGATTTTACTGTTTATTTATGAAAATCAAAAAAGCCAAACCTGTCACAAAGACCTCTTTCATATTTACTTTCTTGTTAGTAACAGCCATAAAATTTTTATACAGTTTTTTTCTCATTAGATTTTCACATTTACTTAACCTTTGTTTAAGGGGCACCTGCTCCCCATAGCCATTTTGATCACTCTTCTTCATAACCCTGAATTTGTTTTTTCTATATATTTGTTGCTGATTAGTATCAGGCATACAAAAATTGGTTTCTAAATAATTATGTAAGAAGTTCTGAAAAAGTTTAAAGATTTACTACCATATCTACTGGTAATTGTATAAATTGAATAGCTTAACATCTGTTGTTTTATTGGAGGGAGTTATCCATCTCATTGGTTTTTCGATACACCTTTAAGTGCATTTCTTGGCAAACTACTTAAAAAGCCCAACATATATATAGATATATGTATATTGGACTTTGTGTTGTTTTGAGCAATTTGGAGTGTCTTGAAGATGAATAACAACTTTGGTACTTGGGATTCTGGTATTTGGTAATTTTGGGACTTCTGTTGTATTTTGAGCAATTTGAAGTGTCTTGAAGGTGAACATTCAATTTTGGTACTTGGGACTTTGGTATTTGGTATTGGGGACTTCTGTTGTATTTTGAGCTATTTGAAGTGTCTTGAAGGTGAACATTCAATTTTGGTACTTGGGACTTTGGTATTTGGTATTGGGGACTTCTGTTGTATTTTGAGCAATTTGAAGTGTCTCGAAAGTAAACATTCAATTTTGGGATGTTGGGACTTGGGACTTTTGTTGTACATTGTATTTTAAGCAATTAGGAGTATCTTGAAGATAAGTGTTTAATTTTTGTACATGGTGTCCAATATGGTTGATACTCTGATATGCTTTATAGAGATGTACATGAACAGTTTTTCATCATTGATTCTTTGAAACCACTTGCCTTGAATACAATGACACAATAATGTTAAGTAATTATATCGACTAACATTTTTATTTCACTGTTCACTGGAGGACTGTTACAGTAAAATTTCAATAGCTCTAACATCTGTTTCCAGCATAAAAGCCATGGATGATGAAAAAAAAATCTTATTTGGTCAAAACTGTTTTGTGTAATCATTAAAATTTGATAATTTGCACACTTTGAAATCCGAATGTTGAAATGAAGACTCAAAGATCCTCACATGATGTAGTGTAACTGAGTAAATTTTTTTTTTGATTCACAGCCTTAATTTTCATGCACCTGTTACTTATAATTTAAAAAATTAAAATAATTGTAATCAGCATTAAGGTAAGCTTAGTTTTAAGTACCAGGACAGCTGTTGACATTGATGTTCTATGTAGATTGATGTCTAAAACATGATATCATTATCATTATTGGCAGCTGAATACATTAACTAACGGGACTTAGTAGTGTTATTTTTAAGTACTAAACATTACAGGATAATCACAATTATACACAATAGCCATCTGAAATCATAGGAGGGGATGGGGGTGATTATATATACATCATTTAAACAATTCTAAGAAATGTAGATATAAATCCATTGAATCCATTGGAACATTTGACTTATCTATGTAAACTGCAAATTGTTTAAATTCAACAGATTTTATTCAACACATTTTAGTTTAAAAAAAAATATTAACAATGCAACCTGAAAAATACAAATACAATGTAGTTCATATTAGACTTATTTTCAGTTTACAATGAGATTTATCTTCACAGGTTACACTCTTTTTCAGTTTATTAGTATACTGTTTTTGGGTTTACTCAAAGTTTTTTTCCATACAATTTTTAGAGTGCTTGCTTTGTATGTGGGAGGTCGAGCATTCAAACCCCAGCCAGGTTTGACCAAGACTTGAAAATTGGTAGTCGCCGTTCTTTTGCCAAGCATTTGACATGAATTTAGAAATGATAGTCACTGGGTCCTTTGGATGATACCTTAAAAACTAATATCTTGTGTCACAGCAGGCATGGAACATTAAAAAAACCCTACCTCCACATTGCCCTAAGCGCATTCCAAAGGTAAAAATTTTCTGCTATTTCACTTATAGCTTGTGACGTCTTGATCTCAGTGAAATATTCTTGACTGGGGACTAAAACCCCATTAAATCAAATAAATGAAATGGTTTGTTTTCACAAGTTTTATTGTAGTATAGTTTAGTCAGATTTTTTTGGTTTCTGTTTTAACACGCTTTACTGAAATAGATTTAGACAGTTTTTCAGTTTACATAGGTTTATGGTTTTTTTTTCACAAGTTACAGTGTAATTGGACATTTTCATGTGGTCTGACATTTCTCAAGATTATAACTTACTATAAGCTGTAAAAACCTCTACAAATTGAACACTTGTACTTAAATGAACACTCAGTTTTTATATAGGAAGAGAGGTAATTATATTTTTGCCCCAGTCTAAGATTCATTCACTGATTTTGAGGCACAGGTTTTCTGATGTCACAGTGGAGTTACTTTGTTTTACACCTCAGTCAAGATTTTTTCTATATTTTGAGGCTGTCAGTTCTGGGATGGTTGAGTGAAATGGATATATGTAGTTTTACAACTCAAACCCAAGACCAAATAGAGACAAAAGTCCTGTTTTGGTGGAGGGGAAACCAGTTTGACCAGAGAAAACAATCAGGTTTCTTACATTAAATGAGCGTGAGTGGGATTCAAATCTAGGTAGTTAAAAGGGGCTGTAATCACCAAGTGCTCGCTTTAGACCACCAAGCTATCGAAATATTTTACTATATGTAATGCATTTACATTAACAATAATACAGAAACAAATTCATGTATTTAATGTTTAGAGTAAACCTTGATTTATTAAGATAAGTTTTTTGCTCGGTAAATATGAAATTATATTTATCGTGTTAATATCATCTTTTTATTAGTTTTTTGTCAGCTGTTCTACACACTTACCGTTAAGTATGTGTAATATAAGCATGTGAAGTTAAAACTAAAACCTACAGATACACCTTCTGGATTATAAGTGAAACCTACCTTACCCTTAATATTCTTATAATGGGTTGTCTTGGCTCTTATGGTTTAGCTCACCTGCACAAAAGCCAATCTCAAGTTATTTAATACTATATTTACAATACCTGGTAGTTTAGTTATGCCCCAGTCAAGATTTTTCACTTAACATTATATCCAGATGTTGAGTTCTATAATGGTGGAGGAAACCAGAGTGCCTGGGAAACCACAGTATATAAAAAGAAAATGTAAATAACCTTGTCTGTATTATCTTTGAGCTTTGACATGTCATGATGAGAACTCCCTGCTCATCTATAATGTGTAGGGTCTTAGTCCTGCCTTTATTTCTTTTTTTCTGTTATAGTTTACGATTTGTTTGAACCTTACAAATAACTGTCCTAGCTACTGTTGGTCCTGGATTTGAATTTTAAATATTGAAATCTATGGACTTGGAAATGTTAGTTTGTAGGACATTTTTCAGAAGAGAGAGAGAGAGAGAGAGAGAGAGAGAGAGAGAGAGAGAGAGAGAGAGTAGGGCAGTCCTTGAATGGGCCCATGTCCAATACAGCAGAGAGAGAGAAAGAGAGAAAGAGTGGGGGCAGTCCTTGGTTTGAGTCCATGTCTAATACAGCAGAGAGAGAGAAAGAGAGAGAGAATTGGGGCAGTCCTTGGTTTGAGTCCATGTCTAATACATCAAAGAGAGTGAGAGAGAGAAAGAGAGAGAGAGAGAGAAGAATTGAGAGAGAGAGAGAGAGAGAGAGAGAGAGAGAGAGAAAGAGAGAGAGAGAGAGAGAGAGAGTGTGTGTGTGTGTGTTTAGGGTGCAGTCCTTGGTTTGAGTCCATGCCTAATCCAGCATTTTTTCTTTATCAAATATAGAATCTATCATTAAGATAATTAACCTCATTTCTACCATCCTTATAGTCATTAGATGAAGCTGATTTTATTTGCCTCTGAGTCTGGAAAAGACTTCAGACAGTTACTTGATGATGTATAAAAAAACTAATTTCAATAGCCTTTAATATTTTATCATAAAAAATCGGCAAGATAATAAACGCTGAAATATTATGCATATATCAAGCTAATAAAACAGTACATACAAGCCATTACAATCCTCAAATGTTTGCTTAATTAATTTCTTGCATGTGAAATTCACTTAAGTCTGATATGATCAAACACAGTGGGTTGCTGAGAGCCGCAAATGATACATGTAAAATGGCTTCTCTCCAAAATCAACCAAATTCACCGATAAAAACAGGAGAATAGAAAATATTTGCATTTAATCTCTCATTTCATGTGGAATACATAAGGTTGGAAAATGTTTGATTTTCTACCCATCAAAGACTGTTACTCTATTACCAACACTACCAGTTTATCATTTTTGCGACTTTATTTATTTCAGTAGTTTAATCATCATGCATGTAAAACGATCGACGTAAAATCAACGTGGTGTGTTTGTAATATTCTCTTTGATCCCATATTACTTGTGGTTTTATTTCTTCTTTATGCAATTTTTGTGTGCAGTGAAGAAAAAAGAATCGCTGTAATTATCTTAGAGGTGCATACACAGTATGTTGTAACAACTATTTTTCATTTACACATTGCATGTAGCAGACGACAGATCAAAGAGCTGTTGCTTTATGCCTCATTTAACTTTTTTTCAAAGTCCAAAGAATAAGTGTCGTCTGCTAGGCTGAATCATTACTAAATATGGCCAATATAATGAAATTGATCAATATTTTCATAATTTATATCTTTATATGTAACTTTTATACAAACTTTGTGAGAGTTTCATAAATATGAATTTCAATTACAGATCAATTTCAAAGGTTCTTTAACATAAGGGTAAACATTACTTTTATTCATTAGTTTCTAAATTTTGTTCATTTTTTATTTGTCTGTTAATACTATTATTGTCTTGTTTGATGCTGTAACTACCTCTCAAGGGCTACTTGTTTTCACTGTTTTTCAATCAACTATTTTTCCAAATATTTATTTTTCTGATGAAAATTGACCAGAAATTAGACCAATCTAGTAAAATATAATCACAATCTTTCATTTGATAATGTGATTGTCTGCTTATGTGATAATGTGGAGTGGAGTTGAGTTCAGTAATGGTATTTGACCTTCCAGTCAAGATTCTTTCATTTATTTCGAGGCGGTCAGTTTTGTGAAGGTGGAGGAAACGAGAGTGCCCAGAGAAAACCACATGCCTTCAGCAAGCAGACTGACAACTTTTCACACTAGGAATTGTCCTGAATGGGATTCAAACCCAGAAAATGAAAGGCGCTGTGATCCGTAAGTGTGCACTTTAGACCACTCGGCCACTGAGGCCCCTGTGTGATATATGCTTTTGTGATAATGTGATTGTCTGCATATATATTATTGTGATTGTCTGCATATATGATAATGTGATTGTCTGCTAATGTGATAATGTATTTGTCTGCTTTTGTGATAATGTGATTGTCTGCTTATGTGATAATTGATGTGATTATCTTGCAATTTATCACTTGGTGATCTTCTAGTTTCAACTTGAAAGTTTTCTTAATCATGACATATTTCTCTTGTAAGCTAAGGCTTTCATATTAATTTGGCAAATACTTTCCTTGTGTTCATCTCCAGTCCTTCATATCACATTTTTCAATTTTTTTTCAGTTGTAGTGTTGCTAGGGAAAAATATCTTGTTTTTTCTAAGTATATAACAAAAATGCTTGTGTAAAAGATGACTAACTATTTATTATGATAAACAGAAAAATATTCAAAAAATAATAAGAAAAGGTTAAGTTATAGTATAAGTTGGGTACAGTACTGATGTAAATTATTTTGTAGTTTTTATTACATTAATTTTTCATCAACTGAGAATTAAGCTTATTATACACTTATAAAAAAAATATAGGAATTATGATTAATACACGTGCTACCACTTATATGTAGAATGGGATTGAACCATTGCCAGTATGAGAGGCTTTGATATGTACTGTACAGTATATTTTCTGTTGGCTCATAAGCAGCACATCATTAAGTATAGATTAAGATCCGAGAATTATTGTCAATATATACAAACAAACATTCATGTAAATGATAATGGTTTTTCTCTTTTATTTTTTGTTAGAATGATGTAGATATAAAATATAAATCTAGTGTAGTTTTCTAAATCAAAAAAAAAACTTAATGTATATTTTACAAGGAAATAGAAATAATGACAAAATAATGCTGCTGAAAAAACAATGACCTTGCTTGATATAAGGTTGAGATAAACTATTTCCAGATTTTGAAGCAGAGTTCCTAACTTTAATAGTGTTTATTCAAAGTCAACAGAACTGGCTTCTGTAAAAATAAATAAATAAATAAATAAATAAATAAATAAATAAATAAATAAAACAAAATAAAATAAAATAGAATAATTAAAATAATGATAAAAGGAAGTTGGGGGTTAGGTAGGGGAACAGAAATAAATAAACAGATAAATAAATAAATAAAAAGATAGATAAATAAATAAATATATAAATTAATTAATTAATGTATAAAATAGAAAAATAATTAAAAAATTAATAAAAGGAAGCGGGGGGGGGGGATTACATAGGGGAACAGTAAAAATCAAGTTTTTGGTCAAGGTCAAGGTTGTCCATCCTCCATCTTCTGTATTACTGCCGGCAACATAATCCATTATAAATCTTTAGCCTTGATTTACTTTATTGTCATTTATAGATTTGAAAAAAGTAGACTTAAAACAATGTGAAAAAAAAAGACCTGAACACAACAGAAAATGGTGTTTCTTTAGTAATCAACTGTTACAAGTACATTCAATATATTGTAGTTATACATAATATGTTATGTACTTAAAAAGCAAAAAATATGATGTTTAAAGTTTACAAGAAATTGGCATTCAAAATAGACAATGATTTAGAAAGTTGCCATTATTTAGATTTTTATACATTGAATATGACATAGGTAATATTTGATTTTTTTAAATCAAAATGAATGAAACGTCATTTTTCTGTATTTTAAGATCACAGGTTGTTGACATAATTTTGATATTGTATTTTATAGTTAGGACACAAGATGGTATGTAATGTATTATCCCAAGGTCACCAGGTACGTGATCTAAGAACAAGCCAGGTAGACGATTGATGGTGTGTGATATATGATGGAATATTTAATTAGTGATCTTCATACTAAAAATATGTATAAATTAGATAAAAACTTGTGTTTACCTTGTGTTGAATAATAATACAATTTTTAAGAATGTATGTCATTAATTATGCTGCTGAAAATCTGTTATTTATACCAATGCTTCTCCTTTTTTGGAAATTGTCTAGTTTTATTTTAGATAATTGATGCACATTGAAAAAATTTCACTGTC
The DNA here is from genome assembly GCA_029721355.1 of Tegillarca granosa. Classification (NCBI taxonomy): domain Eukaryota; kingdom Metazoa; phylum Mollusca; class Bivalvia; order Arcoida; family Arcidae; genus Tegillarca; species Tegillarca granosa. Next base: position 12,698 of record JARBDR010000035.1, read on the forward strand.
TATTGGTTAAAACCTATGAGATATACTAGTATATCAAAACAGAGGCTTTACCCTCAACAGTTTTATTAGTTGGTGGAACAGGGTTTTTTCAGTTCAAGTAAACTTTTAAGATTCCACAGCAGACTAACTCTCTTTTCAATCTCTGCATAACATTTGTATTTTGGGCAAGAGGCTAGAGTCCAAATATCCTTTTATCATTTCGCTGTTTTGAATTTTTATTTATCTAATTTTTTTTAATGTATTAAACCTTAAGAGTTTCTCTTTTGGAAAAGTTTGCCTGAATGCTTAATGAAGTGAAGTTGTAAATTTAACTCATATGGAATTAAATTCCATGTTCATTTTAAAAAAAGGTAGAGCCGGCTGATTGGCTCTGTCACTGTATAAAACATCCATAGTACTAACATGTCTTCATGACTTATTTGGATTTGGATTAAATCCACTTCCACATAATCAATGTTTTGACTTAGTGGATAAGTAATGTCACTTATCAAATCCACATTGATAAACAGTTTTTTGGCCTAGTGGATTAGTAATGTTACTGGATTAAATCAACATCCAAATTATCAGTATTTGGTCCTAGCAGATTAGTAAATTTATTGATTAAATTCACATCCAAACAATCAGTGTTTGGGCATGGTTGATTGGCACCACTAATTCAGACCCAGATCTCCACAGTTAATGTTTGGGAATGGTTGATAGGCATTGCCACTAATTCAGACCTGGATCTCTACAATCATTGTTTGGGCTGGTTGATTGGCATTGCCACTAGATCAGACCCAGAACTCCACAATCAATGTTTTGGCCGAGTTGATTGTCATTGCCACTAGATCAGACCCAGAACTCCACAATCAATGTTTTGGTCGATTTGATTGGCAATGCCACTAGATCAGACCTAGATCTCTACAATCATTGTTTGGGCATGGTTGATTTGCATTGCCACTAGATCAGACCCAGATCTCCACAATCAATGTTTTGGCAAAGTTGATTGACATTGTCACTGGATCAGACCCAGATCTCTACAATCAATGTTTTGGCATGGTTGATTGGCATTGCCACTGGATCAGACCCAGATCTCCACAATTAATGTTTGGGCATGGTTGATTGGCATTGCCACTGGATCAGACCCAGATCTCCACAATTAATGTTTGGGCATGGTTGATTGACATTGCCACTAGGTCAGACACAGCCCTGACCCCCCACCCACCTCCATCCCCCACACACCACCCCCAACAATTCATGTTTTGACATGATCAATTGGTATTGTAAGTCTAGATCAGACCTACATTTCTACAATAAATGGGTGGGCGTGGCTTATTGTAAAATTAAATGTCAGTGTCTTAATAGAGTACTCCATCATATAAATAAAACAACTCTTCTCAGTGAATATTTTCGTTTAATTGTTATTAAGGTTTAATGTAAATTGGCCAACACTAGTTTTTTTTTATATAAATCAAGGATATTTGTTTGGTTGTTATGGTAACTTTTTAAAATGGAACTATGAGAAAAGATGATTAATTACAAATGAAGAATAAGTCACACATAATGACATCCATTGCCAAGATAGATGATTTTTTCTGATCTTTTCTCAATTGCTTTCACAAAATGTATGGCTATTAAGCTGTATATTGAAATTACATGAGGGTATAAACCATTTTAAATTTAGGGGAGTCAGGATGTGTAAAATATATTTAAATTCAAAAATAACATTTAACAATGAAAAAGTATATTTTATTATTTTTGTTTTATGCTGTTGGATGTTTTATACTTGTTTAACTCTATTTCTGAAATTTTAAAAAATAAACAAATTTATTAAACATACAGCTATAACTCCCTATTGAGAATTCTTAAATAAAAATGTGGATATTTTTTTCATCCTTTATTCTGATAATGAACTTTCAAAATGAGTATTTTGATGTTTGCAAGTTTTTTAAGTATATTATACCACTATACTTAGGATGCAATATCTGTTTTGTCATGGACAATAAATTTTATGATAGTTTCCCTGCTTCTCAGTGACTGAAGATCCAAAAACAGAGGCTCAGTGAATCTATAACACAAAATGAGTATTTTTATGTATAGTCAATAACATTTCCATATGCTCTCTCAATTTGTATTTTACTTTTATCCTTTATTCACATCAATTCATATTAACAGCCAAGATGTGTATATAGATATCGGCTGCTGGTAGACAATTTTGACCTGTCAAGTTTAAAAAATTTGAAATTTCTATTCCATTGTAAAATATTACAAGATAAAATTTTAAATGTGAATATTTTAATGAATTTGTACTTGTTGAGGCATAAAAATATATAGCTGCTGACTTTTGTTTTTGCAATGGTCGTGTGACTTTTAACAATTGGTTTTAACAAGATCCCATTGTACCAACATATATAACAAAATAAGATGACAAAGATGACTGTATTTTTTGAATGTCTGCAATTTTTTTAGTTGAGATACAAAGAAACAGTACTGATACTGAACATTTTGTCAGGACTGAAAATCACCTTTCAACTATTAACACATAATGATAAAAATGACAGATGGTCATATATTTCCTTCAAGTTCATTTAAGAAATTTTTAAATTTGAATGATGTTGTAAATTTAACAATAGTATAAAAATTTGTCTGTTGAAAGATTCAATACTTTAATAATGATTTATGGGCTCAAAACAGCAGGTATGAATATTGTAAATTGTGAAATGACAATTCTTGTAAAATTAACTGACACAGAAATTTCCCTATTTACAGTATTGAGGAAATTTCTGTATAAGTTAATTTTGCAAGAATTGTCAGTACTATTTACAGTATTGACCACTGCGATAGTTCGCTCCATAAGTGGGATGTCGTGGGTTCGAACCATAAAAGGGTAGTGACTGTTCTTTCGCCAAGCACTCAGCATTACAAAATGAAAATCACGGTTCTTTCGGATGGCATGGCATGACACAGAACCCTGCTGTATAATGCCATCAGCTCAATGCACGGGCAAAATTTCTGCATCTTTGCCTATAGCTGGCGACATCTCGATATAAGTGAAATATTCTTGACTGGGACGTTAAACATCTTTACTCAACTCAGCTCCTATTTACAGTATTAAAATTTGATACTTGCTCAGTTGATTGACCTGACCTAAGCACTTCCCTAATCAGAAGTAAATTTAAAAAAAAAAAAAGTTTATTAAATGCAATCAGGTACAAAATAGTTGATTGACCTCCTCAATCAGTTAGAAGTAAAACATTTAAAAAAAGGTTGATTAGATGCAAGCAGGTACAAAATAATACTTTTATTATGTAACATTTTTGCACTACTAGTATCTGATTTTAAACTCAGTACATATATGCCTAAAATTATAAAATATATAAAACTTTTTCTCATTACTAAAAGTTATTTGACAGTATGACTTGACCTCATGGTCTTATCGGGGCTTTTGAGGTTGAGTGGTATTGTATGCATGCTTACGGATCACAATGCCACGCATCGCCCAGGTTGAATTCTCCAGAGGCAGATTCTTTTGTAAAACATTTGTCAGTTTGCTTGGAGAAGATTGTTGGTTTTCTCATGGTACTCCTGTTTTCTCTATCATCAGAACTGAATGCTTCAATGTAAGTGACAGAATTTTGACTGGAGCGTTAAACACCATTACTCCATTCCACTCCACTCCACTTCACTCCACTTCTTTTTATTTTTGTGGTTGATATTGAATTATTCTATCAATATTTTTTCATATTTTTCAGACATTCCATTTGGTGATACAACAAGCACAAACACTCATAATTATAAAACGGTGACAAAAACTGACGATAAAGGTTTTGATATTATTCCGCTATATTGTGCAATTCTAGGAGCTGTAGTTGTTGGACTGTTAGGTTATGTTTTATTTAAAAATTATACCAGAATAAAGGCTAAAGAACGTCACAAAGGTCATGACCCTCATGAAGACGTGGAGTACTCTAAAGCCTCTGGTGGGGACAGCGGTGTCTATGTTGAAAATGATGCTCAAACTAAAACATGTAAGTAAAAATAAAATACAAACATACCAGACCATGTCCAAATCACAATAAAAAAAAAGGCCAATTTAGTTATACACATGAACTTCCATCAAGGAAGTGAGGCCGGGTGCTTCGGAAGGGTAAGCACCCCCTGTCTAGCTAGCTAAACCTGTCACATGTGAAGTCAAATTTTAGAATGAAAGGAATATGGAACTATGGTAAGTTAAATATATCCAGTATACATTAGGATACAGTGGCTTAATACTTATCAACAATATTGTGTTGACGGCATATAACAAATAAACTTGTCTATATGAAATACAGAAATTTGTGGATGTATAAATATCATGTAATTAGCGATAACCAGTAGAAGAGCAGAGAAATAAGACAAGATACCTTAGACACATACTGATACTACATGTATTAATGCTGAAACGGGCAGGTACAAGACTTAATGACAAAATCACATCCAGTGGTGTGCCTTAAGACCTTTTTTTCATTTCTGAGTCCTTACTTTGTGTGTACACAGTTAGTACTAATTATGCAAAGTGCCGGTTGCAAGATGCTGGAGTTTTGTTCAGAGAAATTATACATTATGAGCTTACTCATAAAGTCCTAGAATTATCATTCTAAATTTAGAAACTGTTTTATGTTACTAACATGGTTATTGTTGATTTTGGGCATGAAGTCATTTTTAGCTTTAGTTGACAACCAGTTTTAGATATGTTGTTAATGTCATTGTAGCAATGAAAAGGATTTAAAAATTTAAAATTAGACCTGTCAAAAGGCTCAAGACTTGTTACATTTCAGTAGAAACTTTGATATTTTAAAAGATTCTTTTGAATGTTCTTATGGACAGTTTAAATTTTAAGCCTTGTAAGAACTCTGGCATGATTTTAAACATTGAAAATAAAAGATTATAAGTCATTCAGAAGCAGGAAATCTTCATTGCTGCAAACATTGTTTTTTTTTTTTTTTTTGTATTCAGGAGAACGGTTGCAGCTACAAATCCATCTATTATTTACAATTTGTGTAATTTATCAGTATATTGACTGTATTTTAGCTATTTTCCCTAGGATCAGCCTGTTATAGTATATATCAATGATTGAACACTGTGTCGTTTGATGTTCACGGGTTATAACCTCGCTGCAGACATTAAAAAATGGCTCAGGAGAATTCTCATATAATACAATTTTACTGATCTAAAAGCAAACACTAAACAAATTGTTGATGAAAAGATAATTCAAAAAATATCTTCCTGTGGAAAATTATTGAAACAGATTACTCTGTTTCATGCCTTTAATTTATGATGGCGGTGTTTAGAAGGCAAAATCAAAAAGGTCTTTGTATTTACAAATATGACTTGTTTTATCTGTTTTCATCATCAGTTTCATTATTAATTTATCACTTTTTGGTGTAAGTTAATGTGAATCAATAACTAATTAATTCACATGCCTAATTTATTTTGATTTTCCCTATTGATGTTTCATCATCAAAGAAATAATGTAATGGTCGTCTAAAATTGTTTAGTAATTAATTTATAAGGCTCCAAATGGGTGATCTTAAATTGATATATGATATGTTGATAAGATAAAATTGTTTAATTAAAGATAACTTTTAAAAGGTGAAATACTGATAAAGCATTTTCATTTTTTTTTCGGTTGGCTTTTTGATCAGTTGTATATAGGCCATATTTCCTTAAAGAAAAGATTGCAGTTTTCTTTAATTATATATGTCCTATTAATTTTGCCAATTAAATAGCTGTTTTTAGAACTATAAGTGTCTTTGATCATATTTGGAATCGCCAACTTCTTGAATTTACTCAAAGATTGACAGTAAAAGAAATATAGTGATAAAGCTTTTATTTCATTTTTGTTAGCCATTTCTAGCTTATCTGGTTGTTTTTGATTGTTCACTGTTCTGTCCTGTGCATTAACTAGTAAAATTGTAAGCATATCTTCCATAACTACTGGTCCAAATTTAATGAAACTTAGCTATTATCATGCCTGGGTGAAGGAGCTAGGGATTTGCACTTATGAAGGAGTTTTGTTCCCACAGAATTCCAAAAAAGTGAAATTGTGAAAAACTTAAAAATCTTCTCAATGGAACATATGAGATTTATCTTATATATTTCATGTGTAATCATCTTTTGACTCCTAGTTTTTTTTAAATTGACCAAAAAAAAACTTCCCAGTTATTCAATTTAAGCTTCTAATTTATATATCTTGACTACCTGCGTATTTGAAAGATTATGACACAATATTTGTAATATTGATATTTTCCTGAAATGACGTTCAAAATGAGGTCAAGACCAGTTTTTTTAATATCATTCACCTACTATTTAAACTTATTTTGGTGATAGTTCACTGCAAGTTTTGAATTTTAGATTCTTTAGTATTATTTTTTGTATAGAAGAAATTAAGGTCAAAGTTCAATGTAATGACCTTATGTTGAAAAAACCCTTTGAATTACTGTATCTAGAGTTAATGTTAAAGTTTTGACCTGGAATTTTCAGTTTTTATGTTTTTCTGAAAATGACCTTCAAAATGGGCTCAAGGTCAAAAAATGTTTGGTTCATGACCTGAATCATTTTCTTTTTACTTACTGGTATATCTTCTACTTTAGTTGTAGCTAGACCCAGCCCCAACAGGGAAAATTTTTGAGTTTCTATAATTTATGTAATTGCCCATTGGACCTCTGCAGGAGATATAGGGCATATCCCCAGGTGACTGTAAATGTAAATGGACCCTTTGTTTTGTTTTTGTTTTTGTTTTTTGTTTTTTTTTTTTTTACCAATTTTGCCTCTTTTTCTAGCTGCAGTTAATATTGGGTGGGTGCAGTGTTATTTGAACTAAGGAACTAAGAAAGTCTGTTACTTAGTTGACAAGTGTTCCTGGTAATTGGTAAAAGAAATAATATGAGATGTCCAGATTTCTCTTTACCAAAATAAATTGGGGGATGGAGTTTATGCTACCACACTATAACCTACCAAAAAGGACCACCTGTGTCCTCAACTTCAAGGGTTTAGATTTTAAATGTACATAATTTTGTTAGCATTTAACATGCAAAAACAAAGCAAACTGGCTCATAAGTGCTAAAATCTTTGAAACTATGCATAATTAGATACTTCTTTTTGTACACCAAGTTGTTTCCTATATGTGAGGTCCAGAAAAATATTGTATTTTGCTTACTCATTTCAATAAGGTACATCTGTATTTTAATCTTCACAATAAATGCCAAAATCATATCTTCGTACTCAAAAGGTCCCTACCTTATTTAACCACAAGATAATATATATGATGTTCATCATTGTAATTTGGTGTAGAGTGGGATGCTAATTACAAATATTTTGAATTTTGAAAATGTTTTTGATTTTTATTAACTTTTTTGGGTGTTATGACCTCTCAGGTGAATGAAAAAAGGATATTTTTATTGATGGGGAAAGTATTCCATTATACATAACTATAACAAACAAAAACAATTTCACAAGATGTCAATAGAATAACATAGGGTTTAAAGATAATATGAACAGAACATGCATATAGCATGAAATTATTCTAATTCAAATATATAAAATCAATAAATTTAAATAATTAAAGTTAAAAATTCAACTGATAGCCTCGACATCTGTTAAAAAATCTGGAGCATACTGGTAAATAAACACATTTCAAACATATGACAATATAAAACATTTCTCTTTCTTCTCTCTCTCTGAGTGGTCTAAAGCGTGCCTTTATAAATCACTGCCTGGGTTCAAATCCCACTCTGAGCAGATCAAAGTATGGAAAAGTTTGTCAGTTCACTTGCTGAAGGTCAGTGGCTATCTCCAGGTACTCTGGTTTCCTGTACCATTCCAGAACTGATCGCCTTGAGATAAGTGAAAGAATCTTGACTAGGGCGTAAAACACCATTACTCCACTCCACTCCACTCTACTCTCTCTCTTTTTTATGGGGAGGGAGGGGAGATTACTTCAAATTTTAATGCAAATAGGTCACAGTTTTATTTTATAACAAGGGAGATAATTATCAATTTTATTAAGGAAACTGATTTGAAATGATCATTGATTTTCTTGAGTAATGAAAGCCAAGTTGTTCAAAGCATGATTAGTTTAACCAATTGATAGGTAAATATTTGTTTCTTGTTTTTTTATCAAACTTTTATTGATCTCTTTAATGAAAAGATAACAATATCATCAAAGTAAAAAACATTTAATTAAAGTTATTGATATAATAATGATATTTTGGATACTGCTGAATTATGATAATCTTTGATTAAACCAACCAAGCTTTGAACAATTGAGAACAGTCAATATTTCAGCAACATAAGTGATAAAATTCAGGATAAATATAGAATTTAAATTGTCTTTGAAAAAATAAATTTATTTTTATAAGATTTTGATATCCTGTAGATGGCTTTCTGTCTTTATGTGAATTTTCTGCAATTTTCCGACTGCCTTATTTTCATCGCTTTTTCGGCCATTTTAATTTTTATGCTTTAAGCAAAGAGGAAAATAATGTAAATGAACCATTTATCAACACAAAAGTAGATATTTTAAAATAAACTTCATTTTAGTGGGCAGATGCTGTAAATTTGATTTAAAAAAATATTTTCAATGGTTAAATTTCTTAACTTGCATAAAATATTTGACATAAATTTAGGGAAGATTGTCCCGTTTAAATTTAGTGAAAATTTTTTAAAGATTTTAAGGTTTTCATGCATGGATAAAAAATTAAAAGGAATCTTTCATTTTAATGGAATTTATGTGTAAAGACTTGTAAATAAATCAAGCACAATTGATTTTTAATTACACAGGAACATAAAAATATTGAAAAAAAAAACTGAATTTTGTATATTTCTTCTGTATGATTTTAATTATTCTTTTCTACATATTAGCAATAAGTTGCTTCTAGGGCTTTTAAACTCACCTGACATAACAAAAATTTACATCGGTATTAAAAGTAACCATTATTCTTACTCACAGATTTATTTTTTAAGTGCCCAGGCCTTGGTAAAGCCAAGCAAAAATGTATTTCAAAACAAATGACTGGATACTGTAATATGTTGCTTCTAGGGCTTTTAAGCTCACCTGACATAACACAAAATTACACAATATTAAAAATAATCAATGTTCTTACTAACAGAATTTTTAAGTGCTAAGGCCTAAGTAATTCCAAGAAAATTATATTTCAAAATAAGTGACTGGATTGGATGTTCCCATGGCCATGTATGTTTGTGCAGTGGTAGTGGTGGCATTATTATATTTTGGCCTGTTTATTTATTGTCAAATCATAATAGTTCACCTGTCTCTTAGTTTTAATAAAATATCCTTGATAATTGATACACGATGTTCTTATTGGCTTTTCATTGTTTAACTCGATCAACTTGACCTTTAACATTTGACAAACCAAAATTGCTATTAGGAAATAAGTGTTTTATAATACACCTGGCTGACCAATCAATTATATCAATTTTTCCGGATTGGTACATGTTTAACGTGTGATGTCACCGAATTGGTATATTTTTAACTCGCAACACTGCTTTGTAGGTACATTTTTAACTAAAAGCATTGCCTTTCTGCCATATCATGGGGTATTATAATGGAGTTTTATTTTACTGCGGTGATTAGGAAGGTGGCAGAGTAGTCAAGATAATACTATGATAGTGAAGTGGTAAAATTATGGAGTAGAATTGTATGGTTTTACTGTTATATATTATAATCTTGTAATTTTTTAGAAGTTGGTAAAGTTATCCAGGTGCATTATAAATTGGTTTAACTGTACTTTGGTGATAATAAAGGTAGCAGAGTAGTCATGGTAACACTGTCAGGATAATTAAGTGGCAAAGTTGTAGTGTGGCATTATGATAAGGTTTTACTGTGTATTGCTCTAAGTTATTTTGCAACATTATGAAGGGGCATTGTAATGAAGTCATTATACAGTGGTTATGAATGAGCTGAGTCTGAAAAAGTTATTATGGGGCAGTATAATAAGGTTTAACGATGAATTGCACTTAGTCATTTGGCAACATCAACAAGAGTCATTATATACGGTTGTTATAACTTATGAATAAGCTGAGAGTACACATAGTTATTGTGGGGCATTATGATAAGGTTTCACTGTGTATTGCTATAAGTCATTTGGCAACAGTCAGTTCGCTTGCCAAAGGTCAGTGGTTTACTCTGGACATTCTGTTTTCCTCCACCATCCCAGAACTGACACCCTTGAAATAAGTGAAAGAATCTTGACTGGGACGTAAAACACCATTACTCCACTCCACTCCATTTGGCAACATTATCAAGGGTCATTATTATGAAGTTATTATACTGTCATTACGAATGAGCTGACAAAGTTATTGAAGGGCTGCAGTATAACAATGCTTTGTAGTGAAGTAGTTTTACCGCAAACCACAAAATATAAGTATTCATATCTTTAAAAAAAATGAGTGGTACTTAACATTATATCTTAATAAGAATGATACAGACATGCGGTAATATCAACAGTATCAGTTTAAATGTCCATCTCTGTCTGTTACAAAACTTAAGCCAATTAAAAAAAGCTGGCAACCCTTCCATTGATCCTGACGAAACCTTTGTGTGTCGGTTATCTTTACCGCTGATGAGAAAAACAGTGTAAATAGCCGATTTATTGGCTCCCCATAAAAGAGTGTTTTAATAAATATAAAAAGGTAAATGTTTTTAGTGATTCATTTCCCAGACTTTAGGTGATAATATACATTTTTTATATATCTCATAAAAGTGCGGGTAACTTTTGATTTCAGATTGAAATATGCTCCTTCTTTATGGAAGAAAAATCAAATATCTTGTGCTATTTTTATATAAAGAAAACACTGCATAGTAAAAACTTGTAATTCTGAATTTGTAATTGGTAACTTACGAAACAAATGACTTGATAAAAAAAATCATGTTTTAGTGATTATTGGCTTACCTGATCAAAGGTTATGTGAGCTTACAACACAACACATCATTTGTCTTTTATGAAGTTGAAGAATTTCAGCTAGCCAAGCATTTGAGCCCTTTGGGCCTCTTGTTTTTAGCTCACCTGGAAAAGCTAGGGTGAGGTTGTCACATGGTAGAATGTACATGCATACATTTGTCTGTAAACTTTGGTTTTCTCCTCTGAAACTAATGGGCCAATTCAAAAGAAATTGGGTATAGAAGGTCCTTTAGTTGATAAAAATACAAAAAAAGTTATAAAGTTTATAACCACTCGAAAGAAACTTTGGTATGGAAAGTTGGGTGGTAAAGTTAGAAAATTGTATCCAAAATGTACACCCAAAATCCGAGATTTTGTTACTATGAAAAGCAAAGATCTGTAAATTGCCATTATCGGTTCATTTATGTACCATTCTGGATGAAATTTGAAACATCGAAATAGATGTCAGTGGTTAAAACATGTAATAGATTTTTGTGTAAAATTTTTGTTTGCACAAAAATTACATAATATACATATAAGGTGTATTTTTAACCTTAATCTTTAAAAATATCTCAAAGTAGTTGGTCAGTTAAATATTTTATGTATTTATTGTAAAAATTTGGATAAATCAGAAAATCCAGATATTGCTTCTGAGTTCAGTAAGTATAAATGCTTGGATATGTTTTAAAAAATTAAAGGTGTTCAGGTGAGTGATACAGGCCATATTTGGCCTCTTTTTCATTTCACAGTGTACCCCCACCCCCACCCCCCCCACCCCAAAAAAAAAAAAAAATATATATATATATATATATATAAATATATTTGATAATTTGATAAGTTATGGTATTTAGAAGAGCCAGTGGTGTAAGAGTTATGCCCCTTCATTTGTTGAAAAATGTGGTTACAGTAACCAGCATTCAGTCTGCTACATTTGCGTTTTGATTACTTCTGCCAAACAAAAAATTAATCTGTTGCATATTGTATTCACTGATTACTTTTGGGGACTTGTCAGCTACATTTAAATCTATATAGAACTATAGGTCCAAGGCCTCTTGACTAGCATTAGTTTCAAATCCTGGCTATTTGTTGAGGACAGGTGAATACTATATGGAGACAGGTAATAATCCACTTTTTGTTTTACAGTTTTTTACTGAAATATATTTTTATGTCCTTTCTTTTATCTTATTGCAGATAATCAGCTTACCAGGGTAAAAGATTTGCCACCCAATAAAAGGAAAGAAATAGAAAATTATTTAGCAACTAAAAGAATAAATGGAGATGATTGGAAGGCCTTAGCCAGAGAACTAGGTATAGAAAATAACTGTCATTTTGAAAGGGTGGACTACATACTGTTAACCGTGAAAATTTAGCGGCAGTTTTATTTTAGCACAATTGGCGGAATGAAATGTCGCTAGAATTTTACATCACTTACGGACAAATACTAACAGTCTGTGATGATGTTTAACTGTTATTATTGTCGAATACTATACCACTCCATGTCATATTAATGATCAAAGAAAATTGTTTTTTAAATCACATTTAATCAATCTTTATCAATCTTTACATACATAAAAATGAACAATAAGTTTTATCAATCAGTCCAAAGAATCCAGATATATGTGATATGCCAAGGCACATCAAATCAAAATGGATTAAAATTTGAATTTAATTGCATTAAATCCTAAAAATAAGTTAATTCATAATAAAGCAGTTTGAAAGAGCAGTACAAATCCACAAGATTTAAAAATTGTCATTTTTGGATTTGGGAAATCTCAAGTTTTTCTCTGGACAAACGGACACATTTTTAATAAATATATCTACATGTAAAGAAAAACAAAGAGTAAATGTATGACTTGTTTAACTTTATTAATATTACTCATCACCTGTTCGCATGTATATAGACTGGTATTCATTATATCTATATATACATGTAGCTTAATTACAATTTATTACGTATATCTTTACGGGTACAGATGATAATTTTGGGGTTCGAAACAGGGTTATCACCGGCGCTAAAATAAAACTGTGCTAATACATCTGGCATTTTTAAATCGTTAAAATTTATATGCACTAATATAAAGCAGTTAACAATGAACTGGACTTAAAACGTGTGGTATATGTAATATTAATATGAAAACCTTTTTTACAAAGTCTAATCCTTACAACCCATGACCCCTGATTTCCAGAGGTATCCCATGATCCCTGATTTCCAGAGGTATCCCATGATCCCTGATTTCCAGAGGTATGTCCTTTGATAATCTTTTGATCATACATGTATAACAGCTAGGAAGGAGAAAAATGCAGGGTCGGACTGGGGATCAAATGCAGGACCTCCCACACTATTGGCCATTGTGCTTTCAACTGAACTACCCAGACCCCTATACATGTAATATCTTAACCTAACTTACTAATGCTTAAAGGATTTTCACAAATGATCTTTATGGACCATTTGTGTTTCCTAACCTTAAAATAAGATCATTTATTTTAATTGACGAGAAGTTAAAGGGTGTGCATTTTTTTGGTATTTTGTACTTGCGGTAAGTTCTAAATTTTGCAGAAGGTTGGTGGTTTCCTCAGGGCACTGACTTCTTCCATCGTCCCAGAACTGACTGCCTCAGTGTAAGTGTAAGAATCTTGACTGGGGCATAAAACACCATTACTCCACTACACTTCAATTCTAAATTTTAATTGTTTTTCATATATTTTTAGGTTATACATGTAGGAAAATTGACAGATTTTGTTGCAGTTCATCAGATCCCACAGTACAATCAAGAACAATATTATCTGATTGGATAAAAAAGAAACATGCAACAGTGGGCGTGCTGATTACTGCTCTAATAAATATAGGACGACCTGATGTCGTTAAAATTATTCAATGTGATCTCACAAATGTTAAAAATATAGATGAAAATGGACATCATGTTGTGTAGTATAATGAAAAAAGAGTGACAATTTGTGAAAGAAAACCTGAAGTGGTACACTAATGAAGAAGTAATACTCAGAACAGTTTATTGAATATCAGTACTCATGAACAGAAAACGTAACAAGTAACTAGTTAAGATACTTAGTTAGTACTTGTACCAGTATTCAGATATTTTGCAGACAATTGTTTTTAGAAACAGTGGTTAACATTGCAAATAAAATTTTTGAGTTAGGTGAATATTATTTTATTGAAAATAGAGTGAACCCATAGGCTTAAGAGTTTAGATTCTCCTGTGTTGGGAAACCAGTCAATCACAGTCTTACAATAATAATTTTGCTAGGGGCTTTAAACATACAAGTACAGATGGATAATTTCTTATACAAGTACAGATGGATTATCTACCTTTAGAGATTTATTGCCCATCATGTTGGTGAAGTGTTATTTATTACTGGTAAAAGAAAACGTCTTGCCATAGATCTCTAAAAAATAATTTAAGTTTTTAGAAAAAAAATGAAATATGAAACTCCATATGCAACTGATATAAAATGCAAGCATTATAGTGTATATAGTGACACTGTCTCAGAAATGGGAAACCTTTTTATGCATGTAAAATGTGTTATGATAAATACACAGAAATGTTTCACGTCTTGAGTGGATGACAAGGCTACAGTGCCACAATTATTCCTTTACAAAGATTTTCCTTTACTGAAATCTGGCATTTTAAACCAAATTATTTAGTACATATACTACAAATTAGGAGATTTGACAAAGCTACTGGGTAAAAATGTCACACATACTAAAATTGATCTTCAAAATGGCATCACAAATGTATGAACAAATCTTGAAAATAAACAAAAATACTCACAGTTCAAATTTGCCAATTTGAAGATAAGGAAAATCTGGAATTATGATTGTGAAACTAGAGTCAGTCCTAACATTACGTTAAACATGAAAAAATTGACATAATTATTACACAACCTGTAAATTATATCCATTTTATTCCATGTTGCACAGAAATCCTTAATTCTTATGTAATTTATATTCATGTCATGTCATCACATAAAATGAACCATTTTTGCATTTTTCATGTCTCTTTTTTTATCGATCTTTTTGGGTTTTTAACATTAGTGAAATTATTGACTATACACTTATTATTTGTATTGTTAATATAACTGGTAAATGAATTGCACAATTTTTTGTGATTATTTTATGTTTCAAATTGAATGCTGTAATTCGAAAAAAACTTCTGGCTTTCAAAATAATTTTTTTAAAAAAAAATTTTGCACCTGTTGATTAATAGTGGTTTAGTGGAATGTAGCGATTTTGGTGGAAGGGAGACAACTCAAACTTCTCTTCAAAGCAGCACATCAATTGCTTTATTTTTCGTTATTAATAATAGAAAAATCATAATAACAACCCTTAGACAGCATAAATTATTATAAATGACATTATGTTGAGTGGAATAATAAAGTGTTTAATAACTACTGGAAATACCCAGAAAATTAACAAGAATTCCACAGATTTAAATGTCTCGCCTGGTTAGTTTTGGATCAAGTAGAAAATACAATATTTTAATATAAACTTTCCCATATTTACAATGCCCCCACTGCCACTGCCACTGCCTATGACAACACCAGAAAAGTAACATCTAAGTCTTACGGTATGGCAATTCCAGACTTGACAAAAATGACCTAAAGTTGAATGGTGTATTTTGAATATGTTTCTGCACGGTCATTTGATATTATATTTTTAGATTAAAATAAAAAAAATAAGTGTATATTTTTTATACTTAAATTTAGAATTCATATAATCTTTATATTCCTCAGTACTATTAGAATTCATAATTTCTTTCCTATCACCTTTTTTTTTGGTTACCGGTAGTTAAATATGTAACTAAAAACCCTACACTGCTACAGTTGATAAAACACTTGTTTAATACATATCTGTAGAATTAAAACTCAAAAACAGGAAGTGACTAGAATGTTTAACTAAATACTCGGCAGTAAAAAATAGAAATCAAAAATCGGGGTAAAGCTCAGGCAAAGAAACCTTCATGACTTATTTTGGAAAGCAGATTTTATGATCAAAAAAATTAATCTCACATTAGCTGACAAGGTTTTAACAAGGAAAAATTAATCTCTCCTATGTCAATGTCTTTTTAAGTTATAATAAAAATGCTGTTTTTATTCAAAATCAATATTTTAAATGATCCCTAATGTCTATGAGTGGCCTGAGGCCAATATGCAGAGAGTCTTATTGTTCAAACACCAATGTCATTAATGTAGTCTGAAAGCTTAACTTGAGTTGTCTCCCTTGTCACTATTTACCCATTTCTTTTGTTGTCATATAAATGGTTAATATTTTTCTTGTTAGATCATATTTGTATTATCAATTTATAATACAATAATTTGTGTATAGATATAATTGTTTATTTATTCATTAAAAATTTTCAAAATAATTTTTGTGTGTTACTCTTCTTATTTCATTAATATGATTTGCAGTCTAAATTTATTGAATGGTTTTCTTTAAACCAACTGAGAGAGGTAAAGGGTTTGAACCTCGGCGGAGTCTGACTAAGACTTGAAAATTGTTAATGACTGTTCTTGCGCCAAGCCCTCGGCATTTAGAAATGAAAGTCACGGGTTACTTCATATGAGACCTTAAAAACTGATGCCCCATGTCGCAACAGGCATGGCATGTTAAAGAACCCTCTCTGCAAATTGCGCTTGGCACATTGTGAGAGTAGAACCTTATGCCGCTTCACCTATAGCTGATGACATCTTGATATATGTGGAATATTCTTCACTGGGAAGTAAAACCCCATTAATTCGATCAATAAATCTTCAAACCAGCAATTGTTAACCTACACATATTCTAACAAAAAAAAAAAAGTAGGATTTGAGCCTACAAACATTCCACAATTGAATTGACAAATTTTGGCATTGGGACTGAAATGAGCCTACATACATCATCCAAAAACAAACCAACAAACTTTGGACATAAACATAGGATATGAGGATACACAAATACTACTAGTAAACTGACAAACATCTGGCACTGGGTTCTGCCACAAAGCAGAATCTGAGCATTAACACATTCCACAAATACTACTAGTAAACTGACAGTTTTCTGGCACTAGGTTCTGTTACAAAGCAATATCTGAGCCTAAACCCATTCCACAAATACTACCAGTAAACTGACAGTCTTCTGGCACTAGATTTTGTGAAAATCAGTATCTGAGCCTAAACCCATTCCACAAATACTACTAGTAAACTGACAGTCTTCTGGCACTAGATTTTGTAAAAATCAGTATCTGAGCCTAAACCCATTCCACAAATACTACCAGTAAACTGACAGTCTTCTGGCACTAGGTTTTGTCAAAAGTAGTATCTGAGCCTAAACCCATTCCACAAATACTACCAGTAAACTGACAGTCTTCTGGCACTAGATTTTGCGAAAATCAGTATCTGAGGCTAATCCCATTCCACAAATACTACCAGTAAACTGACAGTCTTCTGGCACTAGGTTTGTGAAAATCAGTATCTGAGCCTAAACCCATTCCACAAATACTACCAGTAAACTGACAGTCTTCTGGCACTAGGTTCTGTCAAAAGTAGTATCTGAGCCTAAACCCATTCCACAAATACTACTAGTAAACTGACAGTCTTCTGGCACTAGGTTTTGTCAAAAGTAGTATCTGAGCCTAAACCCATTCCACAAATACTACTAGTAAACTTACAGTCTTCTGGCACTAGATTTTGTGAAAATCAGTATCTGAGCCTAAACATGTTCCACAAATACTACCAGTAAACTGACAGTCTTCTGGCACTAGATTTGTGAAAATCAGTATCTGAGCCTAAACCCATTCCACAAATACTACCAGTAAACTGACAGTCTTCTGGCACTAGATTTTGTAAAAATCAGTATCTGAGCCTAAACCCATTCCACAAATACTACCAGTAAACTGACAGTCTTCTGGCACTAGGTTTTGTCAAAAGTAGTATCTGAGCCTAAACCCATTCCACAAATACTACCAGTAAACTGACAGTCTTCTGGCACTAGGTTTTGTCAAAAGTAGTATCTGAGCCTAAACCCATTCCACAAATACTACTAGTAAACTGACAGTCTTCTGGCACTAGATTTTGTGAAAATCAGTATCTGAGCCTAAACCCATTCCACAAATACTACCAGTAAACTGACAGTCCTCAGGCACTAGATTTTGCGAAAATCAGTATCTGAGCCTAAACCCATTCCACAAATACTACCAGTAAACTTACAGTCTTCTGGCACTAGGTTTTGTCAAAAGTAGTATCTGAGCCTAAACATGTTCATCAATTACTACCAGTAAAGTGACAGTCTTCTGGCACTAGGTTCTGTCAAAAGTAGTATCTGAGCCTAAACCCATTCCAAAAATACTACCAGTAAACTGACAGTCTTCTGGCACTAGGTTTTGTCAAAAGTAGTATCTGAGCCTAAACACATTCCCCAAAAACTACCAGTAAACTGACAGTCTTCTGGCACTAGGTTTTGTCAAAAGTAGTATCTGAGCCTAAACACATTCCACAAATACTACTAGTAAACTGACAGTCTTCTGGCACTAGGTTTTGTCAAAAGTAGTATCTGAGCCTAAACCCATTCCACAAATACTACCAGTAAACTGACAGTCTTCTGGCACTAGGTTTTGTCAAAAGTAGTATCTGAGCCTAAACACATTCCACAAATACTACCAGTAAACTGACAGTCTTCTGGCACTAGGTTTTGTCAAAAGTAGTATCTGAGCCTAAACATGTTCCACAAATACTACCAGTAAACTGACAGTCTTCTGGCACTAGGTTTTGTCAAAAGTAGTATCTGAGCCTAAACATGTTCCACAAATACTACTAGTAAACTGACAAACTGCTGGCACTAGGTTCTGTCAAAAGTAGTATCTGAGCCTAAACACATTCCACAAATACTACCAGTAAACTGACAGTCTTCTGGCACTAGTTATTGTTAAAAGTAGTATCTGAGCCTTAACGCGTTACACAAATACTACTAGTAAACTGACTAACTGCTGGCACTAGGTTCTGTCAAAAGTTGGATATGATCTTAACAAAAAAAAAACAGTGTCATCTATATACTGGCACTAATTTTAGGTCACAAAGCCACTTGGCTCTGCTTTCCTCAATGAATTAAATCACAAAAATACCAAAATATATTTTCTAAAACAGTTTTTATTTTATAATTATTTAAAGAATTATCATACATCATTTGTGTTTTTTTTTTGTTGTATGACTGAAGCATTAATAACTAACATATAATATAAAAGTGTTCCATGCAAAACTTTTGTGTTGTATGTCCAATGACAACGACAACCATCTTGTGACATATATAATAATAATAATATATATTAATTAATATATAACATAACAAATAAAAACATAGTACAGTTTAACAGTAATTCATATAAAAAAAATTACAACTGATATGATTAATGAACAAACTATCTAAGGTATAATGTGATCCCCTACATCCCCTAAATTATAACAATGAAATCACCCTATCTTTGGCATTTGGACAGTGCTATAAGTAAGAAGGGGGTTGTAAGGAGAAAATTAGTTTTTGAGGACAGGAAAACTGATCCTGTTTGTAAAAATAAATCTGTAGCCACTTTTAAATACTAGTAATTAGGAAAGAAAAAGAAACCTGAATTTATAAGATTTTTACATGTACTTAAAATTTCTTTCAATCCGTGTAATGCCAAGTGACCATTTTACATGTCACTCATAGTACCTGATTAACACAATCCTGAGGTTGGTTATACTTGGGTTATAGTTTCTTGATGGAATATATAAGTGTACAGTAAGTCTTTGAAAGTAAAAATATATGTCCATACAAAATATAACGCTTTCCAAAATATAAAGTATGGGCCTCTTTTTTATTTATTTAAATTTTTAAAATTAATAACAAAAATGGGATATGGCAAGACAAAAAAGTATTGTTAATAAAATACCAAACAGTGTTCAAACAAGAATTAGGAAGAAGGTTCTAAAGTTAAATTTTTACAAAATGGCCCTGTAAACAAAGACAATGAAACATACTTGTAAGCAATATACATATATCTAAATCTTCTCATTGACAAGACATTTGATAAATTCACATGTCTTCAATTACAAATATTTTGGTATAAAAATGTTTATAAGTATTATGCAGTTTAAAGAAAAAAATTACACACAAAAAATCATGACCTAACTGTATGTACAAAAGCAGCTAACAAAACAAGAGGCCCATGGGCCTTAACGCTCACCTGAGAATATCTCCAAAATTGTTTACAAAGTGCAACAGACAATATATCAAGTACAGAAAATTTAAAGAAACTCAAGATCTCCCAAAAAAATTAATCAGAAATATTCAGTCACATTTCATTAATAAGCAGCTAATATGCATAAAGTGACTGTAGTCTTCTTTTGCAGCTGTCACCTTGACCTTTCAACATATGACCTTGAATCAAATATCAAAATGATTGCCATGTCAATATCTACAATATTCCAATATGCATGCCTATACAAAAAGTTAATAGTTTACAAGATAATTAGCAATTTAAGTCTTCTTTTGCAGTTGTGACCTTGATCTTTTGACATATGACCTTGAACTATATATTAAAATCATCGTCATGTCAATACCTACAATATTCTAAAATACATGCCCATACAAAAAGTTAATAGTTTTCAAGATAATTAGCAATTTAAGTCTTCTTTTGCAGTTGTGAATTGACCTTTCAACATATGACCTTGAACCATATATCAAAATGATCATCATGTCAATACCTACAATATTCTAATATACAAGCCTATACAAAAAGTTAATAGTTTTCAAGATAATTAGCAATTTAAGTCTTCTTTTGCAGCTGTGACCTTGACCTTTCAACAAATGAACTTGAACTATATATCAAAATGATTGTTGTCGCAATACCTACAATATTCTAATATACATGCCTATACAAAAAGTTAATAGTTTTCAAGATAATTAGCAATTTGAGTCTTCTTTTGCAGCTGTGACCTTGACCTTTAAACATATGACCTTGAAATATATATCAAAATGATCGTCATGTCAATACCTACAATATTCTAATATACATGCCTATACAAAAAGTTTATAGTTTTCAAGATAATTAGCAATTTAACTTTTCTTTTGCAACTGTGACCTTGACCTTTCAACATTTGACCTTGAACCATATATCAAAATGATCGTCATGTCAATACCTACAATATTCTAACATACATGCCCATACAAAAAGTTAATAGTTTTCAAGATAATTAGCAATTTAACTTTTCTTTTGCAGCTGTGACCTTGATCTTTCAACATATGACCTTGAACCATATATCAAAATGAACGTCATGTCAATACCTACAATATTCTAATATACACGCCTATACAAAAAGTTAATAGTTTTCAAGATAATTAGCAATTTAACTTTTCTTTTGCAGCTGTGACCTTGACCTTTCAACATATGACCTTGAACCATATATCAAAATGATCGTTGTCCAAATATCTACAATATTCTAATATACATGCCTATACAAAAAGTTAATAGTTTTCAAGATAATTAGCAATTTAAGTCTTCTTTTGCAGCTGTGACCTTGACCTTTCAACAAATGAACTTGAACTATATATCAGAATGATTGTTGTCACAATACCTACAATATTCTAATATACATGCCTATACAAAAAGTTTATAGTTTTCAAGATAATTAGCAATTTAAGTCTTCTTTTGCAACTGTGACCTTGACCTTTCAACATATGACCTTGAACCATATATCAAAATGAGTGTCATGTCAATACCTACAATATTCTTATATACATGCCTATACAAAAAGTTAATAGTTTTCAAGATAATTAGCAATTTAACTTTTCTTTTGCAGCTGTGACCTTGATCTTTCAACATATGACCTTGAACCATATATCAAAATGATCGTCATGTCAATACCTACAATACTCTAATATACACGCCTATACAAAAAGTTAATAGTTTTCAAGATAATTAGCAATTTAACTTTTCTTTTGCAGCTGTGACCTTGACCTTTCAACATATGACCTTGAACCATATATCAAAATGATCGTTGTCCAAATATCTACAATATTCTAATATACATGCCTATACAAAAAGTTAATAGTTTTCAAGATAATTAGCGATTTAAGTCTATTTTTGCAGCTGTGACCTTGACCTTTGAACATATGACCTTGAACCATATATCAAAATAATTGTTGTCGCAATACCTACAATATTCTAATATAAATGCCTATACAAAAAGTTAATAGTTTTCAAGATATAGTGACAAATAAATAATTCTTAGCAATTTTCCCACTAAGTTCCTTGCCATTTCCCCATTTTGAGCCCCATCGCTTTCATTTGTGCAAATCTAAAACTAGATGACCTAAGAATGTTATAAGTGAAATAACTAAGGTATATCACTTGTACATTCAGAGGAGAAGATTTTTAAAGTTTTTCACTATTTCCCCCCTTATGGGGCCCCAAGGGGACATAACTCCTTCATATGTGCAAATCTGAAAGGCCTTCACCCAGACATCATCATCACCAAGTTTCATCAAATTTGGGTTGGTAGTTTTAGAGGAGTTGATTAAAATGTAAAATGTTAACGCACGACGGACGACGCACGACGCACGACAGACGACGGACGGTGAACCATCGCAATAGCTCATCTGAGCTTTCAGCTCAGGTGAGCTAAAAAGTGAAGCATAAACTTTTGATTAAAAAAAAAAGGTTTTTAAAGCAGAATTTGAAGATGGGACTTACAATTTTTATTAACAAAAGATTACTAAGTAAAAATAACTAAGGAGTTTGTAATATTGAATACTAGTATTTTATCCTCAGCAAAATATACTTCATTTTTTTCCATTAATTCAAACTTCTGTAAGCAATAATATTACTACTCACTTTTGGTAATGCTACACAAATTATTTTGGTTATAGAAAGATAATGGTTTACAAGGATACAATTTCCATCGCCTACATGTCCCATATATAAAAAATTCAAAAGGCACTTCAGGTAGAAACCCTATTTTGTTAATAGTAATTAATTCAGAAAATGTGATTTTACTTTGTTCATTAGATGATTAAAATGATCCCTTCTTTGTGAAAATAAATGTACGGTACTATCTATGAAATGTTCTATTCACTGGTCATCTATTATTTACAAAGTGTGGACACAAGTGTAAGTACTGTTAGTGACAACTATTCTATGTTAAATACAAATCCTACAGTTAGTAAATGGTCAGAAACAATGGACTAGATTTTGTCTGAAGATCATCTGGAAGTACAATAGGTATCAACATGGCACACAAATACATTATATACAATGAATACATGTTAAAAATAAAGGTGATTATCATTAAAAGACTATGGTCTGAAACCTGTATTACAATATGATCTGGCACTACAGTATATTTCTTCTCTGACTAAGTTGTATTTGTCTCCCTTATCCATATAAAACTAAGTTTATGAATTGCCATTTCATTATGACTTTATGATAAAACTTGGGTGTAAATTTATAAAATATTAGGTAATTAAAATTAAAAATATAAAAAATGACGATGTTAATTGAACAATGGCTCTGTTAAAATTATTTTACAAAAAAAAAAAAAAAAAAAAAAAAAAAAAAAAAAAAAAAACTATGTGTAGTATTTGGATGATCAAAACAAACAAGTGTTATTATTAAACTATAATTACAGCGTAACATTTTACTCCTGGTTAAACCCGAGACAAATTAATTTTTCTTTAAAAATGGATTTCTTAAGCAGTTGGCAGTTGTATAAAATACAAGTTAACAAACTTCTGTTGGTATAGATTAGAAAACAACATACATATGTTTTATTGGTGCACTTAAAGCCCAATGCTTTGTAATTTTTGGGGGTTATTTTTAAATACAGTAAGATATATGTTAAAATTAATCATATCTATAAAATAATAAACATTTTAAAATTTTATCAACAGAAAATTCTCAATCATTTTTTTTTTAATTCTTGAATTAATTTCTAGGAGAAATGTTGCTTATGCTTTAGATGCGAGAGAGAGAGAGAGAGAGAGAGAGAGAGAGAGAGAGAGAGAGAGAGAGAGAATTGAGACTGATAAAATTTAACAAACTGAAAAATTAAAATAGCATAAGTCACTATAGTAATTGAATATATGTGATGATTATTATTGGCTGAAAGAATTCATTTCTTATTCTTGAGCATGCCATTGGGATAAAATACAAGGGAGATAACTAAGAGACCACTTAAAAGGGAGAAGATTCAAATGGTTATAAAGCAGTACTTATAAGCCAATTTTTTTCTTTTTAGATTTCTGATGTTTCAAAAACATATAGGAAGCACTAATTAGCATTTCTCCGGTGGTATAAAAAGAATATGGCAAACCAAAATTGCATCAAATGATAATGCTGACAATACAAGATTTCAAAGAGTCCTAGAAAGCAAGGATCCGGTTTAAAAATCAACCTTATTGTCAAAAGTTTAGCTTGTTTTGCTGAGCTTACTGGGTATATCATGTACACTATGCACAATAAATTTACTGTTTTTATATGTTAAAAAGAATAAGATGGAAAATAGAACCAATTTTGTAATACAATGATTAGAAAAAGATCAATAGCGTCTTTATGTTTCATAGGAATCACCTGAGAACATTTGGTATTTTGTTTGATTTGAGTGGGGTGGAGTAATGGTGTTTTAGGCCTCAGCCAAAATTCTTTCACTGATATTAAGGTGGTCTGTTCTGGGAAGGTGACAAAAACTAGAGCCAACAAGAAATTAACCAACCTTTGGCAGGAAACTTACAAAATTTCTCATACTAGGGTCTGCTAAAGTGGGTTTGTCTTCGACAGTAAGAGTCACTGTGATCTGTGAAGCAAATGTTTTAGACCATTTGGCCACTGAAATAATTTGGTATAATCAAGCTCATATAACTTCTAGAGGGTTAACAGATTAACTTTAATAGTTTGACATATACATCACATAATGTCATTTTAACCTTCAACACAAAAACATTCAGAACTTTGAAATCCTGTATTGCCAACCTGAAGTGTACAACATTTGCTTTCTTTTTTAGTTATAGCATAATATTTTTACAACAAACAACTTAAAGTTCTTCCAAGTAAGAAATATGACAGAGCTCATCGAAAGTAAACTAAAGTGAAAAATAAGTGTTAGACTCTCATAAGATTTGCATAGATAGTCAATATATTATTAAAACATGAGTAAGCGTTACTTACACTCCTGAGTACCTTTACATCTATGATCACGTTTCTATTTATAGAAACTGACAAGGCTTTTATGGTACCCTAAGTAAGAAATAAACACATATACATCATGATAGCACTGGATGATTTTTAAGGGACATTTTGTATCTTATATATAAAAAATAAGAACTATTTAAATATATATATTATTTTCTATTTAACTATGTGTTTTATAGAATCAAATTTCTATGTACAAAAAATTTTCTATCATATAACATAACAAAATTATAACAAAACTTGAATAGTAAAACACTAACCTAAAACAAGCTAAGTCTGTATGCTAAATCATTTTCATTTCTAAAACAGTTTTTCTTTCAAAACATTACTGCCTCACTTCTTCCCATACACTGTAAGAAGTTAACAGCTTAAAGTCCTTCTATGATTGGTTCGTTTTACCCAATGCAACCAATGTGAAACAAATCTGCTTATGTCAACTTCCTATTGTAGAATCAATGGCTCATTTTTGAACCCTATAACTTGTTGGAGAGATTAAGAGCCCACTATTATTATTTTGAAAATAAAAAAATATCATTCAAATAAACATAGAGGTTAAAAATTAGAATGGCTAAAATGTTACTAATGGTAACAGTAATGATAAATTTGTATGGCATGATTTGGTTCAACTGGTTACAGGCATTTTAAAAAATTTATCAGTTAACTGAAAATGATGTAAATATCAAGCAACATTATTATGAATCACAGTATAATATACATACATGTTTCTATGACAACGATTGTTGAAGAAGTTTCCTTTTGTAGATTATAATTTCATTAAACGTGTTTTTTTAGAAACTATATATATATATATATATATATATATATATATAAAATCTTGAATTTAATTAAAAATACATGTATTTCATTAAAGTTGAAAATCTTTTCTTGTCTTTATCTAATAAAATTATGTAAAATGGAGTTTATATTAATATGTGCCATTTTTATTTATATATCATGAAAAAAATACTGACATATTGAATTATTATACATGTGATTTGATTGCAAGACAAAGTTTTAAATGCTGGTACCAACTGTCAGATGACTGAACCATATAACATAAGATTAAACCATATACCCTAACCATGTGGTACTCTATAAACTTTGTGTAGGAATTTTGAATCATCATGTATAATACAGGGAAGACAAATATAAAGTGTATGAAATATGATTTATAATGTAAACAAGAAATAGGTAGTTTTCACAATTATAAAAGTAACAGCAGCCAAATTTACAATTTTTTTTGAAAATACAGTCTTTTTTAAATTATATTTTTATAAATTTTCTAAAATAGCTTTCTTTTATAAACTATTTTCTCAGAAATTTGTAAGTTACATGGAGAATCATGCAAACTATAAAGAACTGGTACCAGGTATAAA
The DNA here is from genome assembly GCA_029721355.1 of Tegillarca granosa. Classification (NCBI taxonomy): domain Eukaryota; kingdom Metazoa; phylum Mollusca; class Bivalvia; order Arcoida; family Arcidae; genus Tegillarca; species Tegillarca granosa. The sequence goes on from JARBDR010000035.1 coordinate 39,203, forward strand.
ATGGTAGTTGGTTAGACATTGAATACAAAATATTTTCAATTCAAAGAAGTTAGTGGCACTTTACAGATAGGTGCCATTTACTTCTAACATCAATCATGAATAAATACTATGCTTATACTTGTAAGTTTAAATAAGCTCTGTGTAAAAATATACAGCCACGAAAAGTGTTTTATTTTGAAAAATGCTTATGTTTTTTTTTTTTTTTTCTTTCTTCTTTTTTTTAAAAAAAAAAAAAAAAAATTGAATAGAGATGGCAACACATTCCAAATTTAGAACTTAGAAAATCTAAGTAAGACATGTGTTAAAACAGTGGATGACAATAACTCATTACTGCCATCTACAAATCTTCATAGGAATTAAAATTATCGGCAAAAATATGAAAGTAACATTTGCAATTTACATTTTTCAAGTACATTGTACTGAATTTAACTTTCTTGTTTTTTAAAACTTTCATCATGCTTATTGAATATTCAAGAAAATTGATTTTCCAATCAATACCATTTCAAATGTAAACTTAATAAAAACATATGTTGATGTTCTTTCTAACACTTATATAAATATAAATGTACCTTGATTATTTTGGTTAAGCTGTCTAAAGCATCAAAGACGAGTATAAAGATTTCCTTAAAGCAGGAGTATGAAAAACAAAATGAAAAAAAAAAAAAAAACCAAAAAACAAATCTGACTTTGGTAAATTTTCATAGAAAATCCAATAACATTGAATGCAGTTTATCAGAGAATCTACTGAATTAAAAATTCTTTGGTGCATACATTGTAAAATGTCATTAGGGGAATGACAAAAATATATTGACATGAAAAATCCAAACAGCAGGAACAGATATCTTTCTATCCAGATATTCAATATTAATTAAGGAGATGCAAAATGATTTTTGTTAGTACATGTACTGGGTTTGAGTAATTAAGTTAATGATACAAAACTGCATTCAAATTTATTATATTTTCCACGATTTATTAGCAAAATTCACTTCCATAAACATAGTGACGCACACAGTTAAATCAGTTCTTCCATTTTGTATTTACAGTGTACAAGAACACATTAGTAATGTTTTCCAATATATATAAAATATGCATACATAACACTATTTTCATGAATAATGACGTCTTGGTCAGCTAGTGTTTTATATATATATATATATATAAATCTACGAACAAAACAAGTCGAAACAAAATGATTTTAACTTTCTAATATATATTGTTATATTAAACATTTATATAATAATTCAAAAATAATTGGCACTTAAATGATTCTGAACCTGTATAGATTGTTTCTGTGTTTGCTATTGTTTGCCAGCGAATTCCGACGCCGGGGCAACAAAAGACACAACTCCTATATATAGTACATATTATTTAAAACATGTCTACAATCATTTCAATACAGTTCTTTCAATTTCCTGCACTTTAAATCAATATCACAGTAAACTATATTCAATCTTTAGTATTTTTGTTAAATGGTAACCTTTTCTCGATTGTTTCCTATGGTTACTTTAAATCTTCATAGTAAGTGAACTCGACCTTCACAAATATAGTATGAAATAAAATCCTAATCTTGCAGCTTTATGATGACCAAAATTGACCAATCAGAAAACATTACATATTTTTTGGATCTCAACCTCTTTTAAGTTGACCAATCAAACTGCATAGCCATATGACCCTGTGTTAGTTTATGACCCAATTAGCTAATGGTCCAACCAAATGGCCCTTTGCTGGAATGTCCCTTATGTCCTTTATATATTTCCTTGTTAACCTTCTTGTTGATAATTGTATCTTCTTCCTAATGTCAGATCACTCTTGTTAATCTCTGTGGATCTATTATACTATTAGTTATATCACTAATCTTTGTTAATCCCTGCTGATCTGCTTTACTACTAGCTGCTACATAATTGCTAATTTGTATACACAGGTAACATGTCCTGCATATATACAGGCTAGACAAGTAAGAAAATCCTTTATATTGCCCTGTTAATGTTTCTCAATATGAATCTATCATGTGTTTGTTTTAATCTCAAGATTCATAATGAATATTTATTTATATTTGTTTTCTTACTTATCACTACATAATGGTATTATACAATTCTTCTTAACATGTAACAATTCTGATTCTAAGTGGAGAGTTATCTAACCTTGATGTTATACAAACATCTTAGTCACTCTGATTTTGTGTTTTTCTCACCACTGTACCTAGCACTAATAATATTACTAACTACGGCCATTTTGAACATCAACATATTGCATAATTGTTTATTTAACAGTTTGCAGGAATAAGGCATCGAGGTGCAGTATGTCAATTATTCTCACCATCTCTCATTTATACCATTTTGATCACAACACAATAGTATTAAAATATTACACACAACCATAACATTATTAATGCAGAATAAAAAGTAGTTTTGGCAGTAAGAGCTATGTTAGTCATTTCACTATAAGATCAGACAGGAAGTCCATCTTTTTGTAAAATTTTTCTCTCATTCAGAGTCATTAAACAGCTGATTCAGAATTTGGTTCTTCTGCTATAATTAACGGTTTAAATTCGTGCAAATTGTTCTGATTGGCCAAATCGTTATAGTAGTCTTTGTTTTTGTTACTTCCGTGTTTTGACGGACCAGATTTATTGGGAGTTGGTGGTAAGCCATCAAAATACTCAGGATTTTCTGCAAAGTTTATTACCGGATCATGTTTTATGTACTGTGATCCATCATCTTCTTCCTCAAACACTGGCTTATCATTTACATAATCTGAAAAATAGTAGCTTAAATATATAATAGTTAAGGGGGAATAACTCTTATGTATTACAGAATACATGCAACAGATTGTAGGGTAAGTCACATACTAATTTGTCACTTCCTTATAAATGGTCTTTAATTATTGAATGTTGAGAACTTGAATTTCTTTTGTACTTGACATATGGTTTCACCAAATAATGGTAGCATCTTGGCTAATTTAAGCACATTAACAAAATATATAAACTTTGAAAGAACTTTCTTGTTGACTGGTGCACTATCTCACAAGTGACTACTGAAACTAACTAGTCACATTATGATGTCATAATGTCATGAAAATGAGCAAAACACAAAGTAAAATGAAAGTTAACTTATTAAATTTTTATGACAGTGTACAATAATCTCAACCAGGCCCTTGATCAGAAACTGAGCAGAATAGGTTTTATCAATAAGACACAATACATGAATAAGGACCACAGGCAAGACCCCTAATCAGAAGCTAAGCAGGATAGGTTTTATTTATACGAAACAGTACACTGACCACAGACCAGATTTTTGATAAGAAGCCAAAAAAGAATAGGTTCTATTTACCTTTTCCACCATCAATAAGATCCATGTATGACCTTGGCTTTGATGATTTTGGTTGTAAATAATTATCTTCATCAACAGGGATTTGAACCTTGACCTGTGGTGGAGTGGTTCCCGGATAATTTTTCTTGTGATGATGGTCAGCTTTTCCTAATGAGCCGTTTCTTACTGGATCCATTTGGTTAGGATCTTTTATGAATACTTCCTCATCTGAAATTAAATTTGAAGTAAAATATTTTATATTCTTAATGAGCCGAACTTGCAGTGGCAAGTTTTTATTTTACCTTCCCAAGTCAATATTCTTTTATTAGATGGAGAAATCAGGAGTATAAAAAGAAAACCACTAATATTTGGCACATGAAATTACTTTCTCACACTAGGCCAGAGTGGCCAGGAATAATACCTAGGCAGTAAGAAGTACTGTGATCCATGGGCCTGCATTTTGGACCACTTGGTCACCTAGTGCCCTTCTGAATCTAATTTCAATGAAATTATTATAATATTGTATGCTTGTTTTATTCTTATGGTATTTATGAATGCAAAAGGCAGACAGTTTCTTTTTTCTGTTCCTTTTCAGTAATCCTGCTCTTATGCGCCATTTCTTAGTGGGGATTATTATGGCCTTATAACAGAAAACTTGTGGCATCTAGGTCTGGGTATATCATGAAATTTAGTCATAAGTCAAATAAATCTAATAATTGAGGCACAGATTTCAATCATGTGGCCCTTCATTTATTAAGCATCTTCAAGCCACATTTGCTGTAAAACATACATTGAATTTACTTTATATTCTTATTAATAAGTCTCAAATAATGTCATTCAAAAGCTCCCCATTACTAATAAACAAAAACATTATTTAAAAAATGGTGGAGATTAGCACACACAATTTAACTATTATATCATTGTCATTGATGAGGAATGATTTTCCAAAATATGCACATATGGCACATTAAAAGTTAACAGGTATTTGTCTTATATATTAAACAGTAACATTCATGTCATTAATCATCAATAATAAATTTTACCATCACGTAATATTTTCACTGGATCAGAGCTGTATCTTGAGTTTATACTATCCCCTCGTCCTCTGGGTGGTTGTAATTGTTGTCGCTGTTGTTTAGCTGCGGCAGCTGATTCTAAGTGACCATAACGTTTCTCTCTGATGCGAGGTGGTTGGTGAGATTCTTTTCCCTTCATTTCAACGTTTGTTGCACCATCATGTGGAAGCAAGAGAGGAGTCTAAAAAATAAAGTAGGAGATGAACAGGTTATATGAAAATATTTACAATCTAATTATCACTGCCTAGATGAACCTTTTACGACTGATTGACGTTATTTTCCAATGAACAGTTAAAGCTTAAATAGTTCCAAATGGCGTAGAAATATCTGAATATTTGCAAAACCAGCAAATAGTCCCAGTTGATATTTTCACTTCCTTATCTTTCATTCAGTCTGGTATACTTAGGAATTCATCAATCGCAAATTAATAATTAATTTTTACCTTTTTAAAATCATATTTAACATGGACAATTTTAGTGGGCATGGCCAAACTGTAAGACCTGTTTGCAGGGGAAAATTTCAAAAAAATGCATTTGCCATGAAAAATAAAATGAAACCCAAATTGTTGTTTTTTCTTATTCTTTGATTTTATGAATAGACATGATTGTAAATATAAGGATTGACATTTGTTTTTGAATCGGTCATCAAGGTATGAACTGTTAAAGGAGGCAATGGGGCAAATCACATAAACCGCAAAGGTTATATGAAAGTGAATACGATCCACTTATGTATAGCTGCTAGATTTCATAACTTCATAAGAAATTTTGTACTGTAGTTATAATAACTATTTTTCCCTTTTAAATACTCAAATGAGATAGATTATCTTTTGTAGGAGTTGTCTTCAAGTAACCTAGTAAAGTCCTTGACAATTTTCACAAAATATTCTATTTAGTGACTCAATATACAAGGCCGAGGTCATCATGGCAAGTGATAGGTTTGTTCTTTGTCCAACAAACAAAAATTATGAGAAATAAAATAATATATTACTTTGTGTTCTATGGTAAATTTTAGTGTAGCCTTTCAAAGTCTGATTGGCTAAGATAGCTGTATTTACATATAATCAAAAGTACTGGTTAATATTGAATCCACTATGTATGGTAAGAACTCAAAAACTCAAAATTCTTAACAATAAAACAAAATCGTTATTTTGTGTGGAGACAGAATTAAACAAAATCTGTAAAATTTGGCACCCTAAATGGCGTCTTGCAAAAACACTTCTAAATGGCCTTTTAATTTTTTTGAACTAGTGCCCATTATGGCTACAAAATATCAAAAGACACTAATTTAACTAAGGAGGAACACTATACAAGATGTGGGAGTGGCTTTCAAGCTGGAGTGATGAGGTAATTCAGAACTGAAACCAGAACAATCAGAGAACCCCTCCCCTGTGCATCTAAATCATGAAACACTTTAACAAAACTGTAATAATGAACTACTGACAAAGCTCTTCTTTACTTCAACAACTTTAACCTTTGGTGTTCATTCAATTTGCTCGTGACCAAGAGAGTTACATGCCAATAAATCAATTAAAATCAAAGTCCATTGCATATATTTACAATCCCATCCCAACAAAGTACACATCAATAAACTGATTACAATTAAAGTTCATTGGTTATATTTACTATCCCATCCATGTTTTTCTTAACGCCTTCTGATTTAAAATAGATTTGTCAAAACTATTGTGTAAAAATACATGTAGCCCAACCAGATCAAAGTATTCTTTCGATACCATGTACTTTTTGTGACGTCATGAAAAGAGGAAGAATCTCGTGTGAAGCAATTTATTGAACCATATACCTATTCCAAAACTAATAGTTTATTGAAGGGAATTTATTTCGATTGTAAATATAATGATTTACATTTAAGACAAAATAATATTTACCTTGGAAGAGACAGGTGTGGTAGGTACTAAGGAGTTACGGTTCTGTGGCTGTAAATAATCATCTGCTTCTACAACTTCTTCATTTCCTTCGTTTGCTACACTCAGACTACGAGCTAGATCGTGTTTGTCATAAGAATGGCTCGGTAACCTCATAAGTCTGTCCCCCTAAAACAAATGTTAAGAAACATTTTATAAATACTGTAAATAGCAATGAAGTTTATGAAAATCATAAATAAATCTGCATCAATCTTCAATGAGCAGGATATGTAAATACACGTAAGTGTGTGAACATATACTCTCTGAAAACCATTCTTTCAAAAAAGTATAAAACGCAACCAGTTAAAAATTCATAGATCTCAAAACCTTTCTTTATGCTTCAATCAATAAGCTGTAATAATTTGAAAAATCTTCAAGGTTTACTTCTTGGACTTTTTAATTATTAAAAATATGTTAAAATTATACATAAATTGCCAATTAAGCGATGGAAAATTAAAAAAAAATATTGGGTCAATACACTTAATTTTCATGGTGGAGAATCCGTCCATTTACCCTATGAATACTTTCATTAAGGGAAGACTTTTTAACTAAATTTCTTCTTGTCAACCTCCTGGAAGATAGCTACATATCTTCAAACTGAATACATTATGTTTTCTTATTATTGTTAGTTTTATAAAATTCTAATTGGATATCTACATGTAATACCCAGTAACATGCACAACATTCAATATGTATTTATATAAATATATACTGTATGTCTTCGACAACTGTTAAGATTAATTGAAGGGGTGCGTTAAGTTATTAATGGTAATTTTGTGGTACCGATTTATTGGTATGATATTATTTATACACAATGGGTAATGTCAGAACAACATTTATACTATAATTCCAGTTCCTGTATAAATAAAACATGCACAATCAAAAGGTTAAATGATGTCCATTAAAAAAAACCTTAAGAAAGGTTTATCTGACGGAAAGAAAAAAGAAAAAAAAAACCCACCGGAAAAAACTTGATTGTTCAAAGTCCATATTAATGCTTTAGATAGGGTGTATAACATTAGCTCAAGGTAAGACTGAACTATGTGCTATACAAAAAGACAACCCTGTCTTAAAGGCAAGGGATTTCTTCCTTTTTTTGTTTATTTATGCTATTAGTATCCATACATAAAGACCATCTGACAGGTTTCCTTGAGTAGCCTTTACAGACAGGCTTGGATGTACAACAACGCAAAGGAAAGTTTAAAACAAAATTAGGCTTAATTAAAACAAAATGACATCAATACTATATCTATAACTAGCAACCTAAAAAATAATGTACAGTACACATGTACTTAAATGAAAATAGGGTATAACAACTACTGATTACAACATGCAATAAACAAATGAATACATTCAACAACACACACATATATACAAATATACTGGTAAACTATTTTGTTCTTCAAAGACAAAAAATACACTCTACATTGCAAATCACATAGAGCAAATTTTGAACGATAAATCAGCTATGAATTTTTCAAGCAAACTTGAAAATATCAAATATTTAATATATTCTAGCCACTGTTGTATTATTCTTTTATTGTAAGAGTTATCTACCTTGTACACATATATTGTAACGTCACCATTGACGTACTTGCGTTTTATATGTACCACGTGCTCGCCATTGTGCAGCCAGATGACTGTGTGTCAAGTTCCATAAATGCTGCTGAACCTACGTTGTTGTTTAGTGTTTTATGTTAACCAACATAATATTACAGCCACAACATATTGGCTTACACAGGTTCTTCTGTATCATGTCCATTTTTTTTTTTTAACACAAAAACTCCTCAATGTTGTATAACTTGTGAAGGAGGGGTGAAATTATTAAATAAAAATGATATTTTGGAAGTTTGAATTCTTTATTTTTTTTAGCAAGAAATTATGGTACAGACAATCAGGAGCTAGCGAGAATTTGAAATATGCTAAGGTATTAAAAAAAAAAAAAAATAGAAGTTTCAATAACCAAAATTTGACAGTATACTACTTTATCATTTTTTTAAATATAAAAAGACTAATAACAACACTGTTTGGAAATATGAATATATATATATATATATATATATATATATATATATATATATATATATATAATATATATATATATATATAATATATATATATATATATATATATATCATACACATTTATACATGTTTACATCTATTTATATATTATTATGTCTAAACAAACAATATTATTAGTGACCACCGGTTATTGTTCTTCATACAACGTACACGTATATATATATATACATAATTGTTGTTAAAAATTCTTCTTTTGGTTAGCTTTAGATTAGTTTTCCAAGTTTCTTGTCAAGGAATCGTAATATCTATAACATCAGATAGTATATTTAAGCCTACACTCATGATTGCTGTTAAAACCTTCGGGTTTGATATGTAAATTTTGTGTAAAATACACTGACAACTAAAGTCTTCAGTGTCGTCAACTTTATCATTTTTTTCCTGCTAAAATTGGATTCACCTTTGTACCACACATATGATATATGCTAACATTTGGGCAAAACTTTTATTTTCACAGGCTATGGAAACTTTATTACAAGTTTTCTGAAATACATTATTTTACAGACAAAAGGGGCAATTAATATCATTCCATAGCTATTGAAAATAATTGTTTAAAATCTTGCACAAACATTAGGAGACAAGTGAAACCCTTTTATATGATAAAAAATTCATTCCAATTTTACTGACCCACAAAGGGGAGACAATAAAAAAAATAGAAAATTAAAAGGAAATAAGCAAAAAAAAAAAAAAAAGCACTAAAGAGGGAACTAAACAAATAAATTTACACAAGATTTCAACAAAAATCGGCGGAATTAGAAATTATAGATATTACTTAAAATTTTCACAATGCAATAAGAATGAAATTACAATCAGAAAAAAAGTTAAAAAGGAGGAAAGGATTGTAGTATCTAGGTCCGTTACTATAACTATGGTAACCATGGCAACATTCCATGCAGAAAAAGTATTGTCATGACTACCTCTGACATCTCATTGTCTGAATTGCCTGTTGTCTCAGGGTTAAACAGGTCAAGTTGAGAAGCATGAATATTTTCTTCTGGGATTTTCTTGAAAACGTCCCCCTGTAATGTTATACAATTTTTTTTGACATATCAGGGATATAAAAATATTTAAATCTGGCAAAACATAATGTTTCCAGACTAAAATAATAAATCCACCTCTGTTTGTTGTGTCCTGTAATCATGTACAATAATCTATAGATGATCCAAAGGGGCCTCTAAGTAACTCACCTGGTCAATAATGAAATTATGCTGATATAAATAAAGCATGCCAAAAATATTTTAATGCTTATTGGGGAAAAAGGACAAATTTAGTATAAGAAAAACTGCACAAATGTGGGTCTTATGACAGTAATGTCTATTTGAAGTAATTATATCATTTTTGTCATCAAATCTTTGATAAAGGATTAAATAAATTATGTTAAACGGTTAAAAAGCAAATATTTTGAAAGATCTGCAGGAATAAATAATTTTTGAAATCAGAAGTAGTTATGTGCCAATTGTTAAAATTCAATGAAAAAAATATAAATTACAACATGAAATTAAATCAGAATGAACAAAAAAAAACTTATCATGAAAAATTGATAGCAGGATTATAGCAGCCATATTCAACTGCAAAACCTCAAATTAGCACAGACAAAATTTTAAAACAATTAAATTATTGCGTTTTTCGTGTTTATTTTTACTTTTATGATGATCATATTTATTGTTTGCTTGTTTGTTTTATATGTGTATATTTTTTAAAATTTCATTTTTATCATTTTTATTAATCATTAAATTGAATAAATAATTCCTGCTGGAATGATGGCTGTACAATAATTGAGGGTCCTTTTCCCTTGTACTGCAACCATATAACAACCCTGATGCTGGTAAGATGATCTGACCTTACATCATTTGATTCAATATGAAATAAAATGAGATAAATGTGTGAGTAAGGTTTATCAGAAACAAATTCAAGGAAATTTCAGAAACTACACTCTATTAAGCTGTGTAAATGGAAGACCTGCAGATTCCTGTGGGCATTCTCAAAATTTCAAAAGATCATAAGATTTTATATATATGTTTTTAAACCTTTCAACCTTTTAAATGATTATCTCCCTTTAGCATTTTGACATCATAGTTAACTGTCTTAGTTAAGTTATTAACATCATTATTCACCTGAAGATTGTGAAAACATGAAAGTGTCAGTGAATACATTACATTTTATTTAAAATCTGACTGTGTTTGAACTTTTTTTTGAGTATATTTTCTATGCACACACAAAGATTACCATTATTCTTGGACTAAATTTGTTTTAAATTTATACCTTAGATTTTTAAAAAGAACAGATTTAACAAACCTATATTCATTGTGAAATTTTGAGAAGACCCTACCTAATATGAATTTGAAGTGAATAAGCAGAGGCTTTGAAAATTTATTCCTAACATGAAGAATTAATCACTTATACTAATAGAAGGAAAGCACTAAATGAATGATGGTTATCCAATAAAACTTACTGCAATTACTAAATAACGTCCTGGATCCCTGGCCATTTTGGCAAACTCGTCTGCCAATTCAACAAAGGATGGTCTGCTATCAGCGTCTAACATCCAACCTAAAATCAATAACATATGAATTGAATTATAGTTTACTGTAACTAAACTAATAAATAATAAATACTGTGGCTTTTTTCAAATTTTGGGCACTTTTAATTTTTTTAACGTATACCATCTCCCTACATGAGTATGACAGAAACTCAGATATTGTAGGGATACACAATCATTTTTATTGTCAATTTAATTTATTACTCGATAAAATATTTAATTACTTTTTAAATTTTTCAATAAAATTCTTTAGATTAATTTAAATCAAAATTTAAAATAACTACCAAATCTGTTTTAAAATATTGTAACAAGTGGCCGATGTGACAGTCATGCAAAAAAGCAGGACCATATGACACCTGGCATGTTAATTTTGGTAATTAAGTAAAATTTTTAATTTAGGTTTTATCCATGCACCATATGAGACTTGAAAATGTTTAAGAAATACAAATCACCCCCCCCCCCCCCCTTCAAAAAAAAAAAAAAAAAAAAAAAAAAAAAAAAAATCTTGAACGATGTCATTCAATTTTCAAAAATTAGTAAAAAAGGTCAACTGTTCAATATGTACATTTGATCATGATCATGTAGACATCAATAGTACAAATGTTTGGTTGGGGTAATCTTTCTCCTTTCTCTAGTAAATCTGGGACATCTCTAGCTCTGACTGTCTCATATGGACGCTGTCCGTATGTGAACATTCCCAAGCAGTTACTCCTATAAATAAAAATATATATAAATTATAAAATCTAATCATACTTTAAAGATATTCAATTTTATAAAATAATAATCATTTCAATTATTATTGCAAAATTTTTCAACATAAAAATGTGTGAGAAGTACACATGTGAGTCAGAAAAATATTCTTTCATGACATATGGTCTCAAACTTTTAAATTATAACTTTACAATTTTGTAAAATTATTCCATATTCAAAATTTGATGGCTTCTGGGCTAAGTGGGCAAAAGTGATAGCTGGTTTACAAATCATAGCATCTCTCTTTGCCTTTGTTCCAAATCCATGAAAATAATTTACAGTTTGAAAACACCATTTATCTATTCCATTCAGGATCACCATGTTTATTTAATAGAGATGCTATTTATAAGCTAGAATTATGGAAATTTATGCCCATACAACATGTGCAATAAGTTTAACTTAATAAGGAGTCTCAGAGTTCTTAATCATGTCCTGCCTTGCAAAATACGAGTGTTCAATGTATCAATTAAAATTATGATCCAAGATTTGATTGTCAATAATTATCATTATACCTACCAAAACTCCAAACATCACTTTTATGTGTGAATATTCTGTGCTGAATACATTCCAGAGCTAACCATTTAATTGCATCTAAAAATAACCAAATGTCACCATAATACAACAAAATGTATAATATTCTAATAAAGCATATCAATGGCATTCTAAATGAAGGTTTATATCATATAAAGCCAACAAAATCCAAACAATTTCTATATGTAAATTAGTCAGTTTACTGAAAACTAAGGTAAGTTCATAAACAAAATCATTTCTGTTTCAATTTACAAGTACATGTATGCCATTTGATATGTAATTACTGACAGGTAATTTGATTTCAAAACAGAACTTTTCTCACCCAAACACCACATTTTTACCTCAAAGTCATTATTTGGTTCCAATAGTTTTTTCTTAATGATTATCAAACATATACCACTGTATCTACATATAATTTGGCAATTCTGTATTGAAACATATTTTACTATGGTTACATAGTTTCTGCCACTTGAGAGATCACCACAAACTCATACATGAAAGATCATCACAGACTGAGAAGCATTGTAACTCATAAATACCATTTTGATTATAAAACATAAATTATACATACCTTTCCACCTGCAGCATGGTATTCTTCTTCATTGAAGTCCAGTAACTTAGCCAACCCAAAATCAGTTATCTTGATCTGCCCCGGACTCTGAACTGTATCAAAGAAAAATCAAACGAATCAAATTAATGGAATTCACTAGAGTACCACGTGATACCTCATAGCGTTTGTGCAGGACATTATTTCTATTGACAACGGAATCGCATAAGTTACGTTTTCCCATAATAACAACGTTTTTTTTTTTGGGAATACAATGTATTTGACATAGACGTTATCCATTTCATTCTGCACAAACATTATGAGTATTGATCACGTGGTACGCTGGCGAGTTCCATTGCTAAAGATTAGAAATGTTTTGTCCCTTGCTTTGCTTTTCTTGCTCAAGTTTATTTTACTAGTTGTTTGATATACACAAGACTATCCAGTAATATATTTAAATGAAGACTGCTTGTTCATAGTTTTGTTAGTTTAACCCAATGGTAAGTAAAAATTCAAAATGTGATTCAAATTAAATTATATATTATATACAAAAGGTTATGACTTAAACAGTCTCCTCGACATGTTTGTACCACTCAGTAACTCAGTAATAGAGTGCTCGCTTAGTATGTAGGAGGTCAGGGGTTCAAAACCTGGTCAGGTCTGACCAAGACTTAAAATAGGTAGTGACTGACCAAGACTTGAAAATAGGTAGTGACTGTTCTTTTGCCAAGCACTCAGCATTCAGAAATGAAAGTAACTGGGTCCTTGGGATGACACCTTAAAAACTGATTGCCGAGTGTCTTTGTAGGCATGGCATGTTAAAGAATCCTCCCTGCACATGTCCTTAGCACATTGCAAAACTCATCATTTCTGCCACTCACATATAGCTGGTGATGTCTCCATATATAAGTGAAATATTTTTGAATAGGTATGTAAAACCCCATTAAATCAATCAATCAATTAATGAACTGTTTGCAACTATTTGCAGCTACTGACCATAAACTGTTATTGTTCTTAAATAGCCGAGGTTTTTCTTGTTATGAGATTCATGAGGAAACTTTTATCTTAAAATTACTTGTGCATATAGATCAATCAAAGTTTCATTTTTAAAGTTTTTGTAAAATAAATATGGAATTTTGTGATACAATGCAGTGGTTTTGTTTGCCTAAAATTACTACTGAAATAAAGGTAGTTTCCCCTTGAGATAAGACTAAATTTCCCAATTGGACAACTAAAATTTCCCAAAAGGCAAACGTGACACACAATTCAAATAGTTTAAGTTAAATCCAGTTGTCTAAACTGTTCTGACAGACAAAAAATCAGGCCTTAGATAGAATTTTTATTGCCACCTCGGCACAGTGCCTAGTTAAAGAAGAAAACCACTCGTCACTTTGAAATTTAACTCGGCACAAGTCACTACATGAAAACAAGAATTTTTTCTCTTAAGTACAGCCAGAGCTTGTACCATAATAATGTTTTCTGACTTTTTCTTAGGTTTTCACGAACTTCGGATTTTCCCACTTTAAGTAACCAGTAACTTTCGTTTGAAGTCGCAGGTTTAGAAATGCAACTGGTTTGTCATCAAGATCAGCGATAGTCTAATTCGTGTCTTCAAAAACTCTTTATCAGCTGTTTCATCCTTGTTTTGTCTTTAGAAAGTTATACAAAACAGTTTGTTTACTTTTATTTGACATACTTAACGGACCGACAAGTATATAAACACTCGGAACATCGGTTGGATTTTCCTTACACAAAGTAAATTCCGAATGCGAAACAATAGGTTTGCGCATGTGATGCAAACGTTTAAATGATTTTGTTGATTGACGCTTGTAACAGAACGGCTGATGTCATTACAATTGACCTCCTTTTACAAGATTTTTCCGACAAACACTATAGTATCTATTGTTTATTAATTGCAAGAAGCCCCTGGATGTATATGTATGATAAATTTAACTCGGCACCGTGACGAGTGGTAGTAACAATATCACTCGTCCAAGTACACATTTCACTCGTCAGGACGAGTGGACGAGTGAAGAACCGAAGCCCTGAAAATGTTAGATATTGTCACAATATAAGATCTTTGCAATGAATTTCAAAATTCTGAGCATAATATGTGACATAAAAAGGGTCCAAATTTTCCCAATCTGAAAGGTAGAAGGTAGTTTTTAAAACCATAGCAAAATCACTGCATAGTATTTTCTAAATGAAGCATACAAGTGTAGGTCAGGGTCAAAGGTCAAAGGAAATGATACAATGTCTAAATGTAAAGTAAACCAACCTAAAACATTTCTAGCAGCAAGGTCTCTATGCACAATTCCCCTTTCTTCTAAATATGCCATTCCCTATAAAATAATAGAAACAAAAATATCATAATAATAATTATCTGTAGATAAGTGCATTGCATAACCTATTTTAATATTCTGAAAACTGATGTTACCTGGCAACAAATTGGAAAAGTGTGTTATGACTCATGTTCATAGATTGGGGAGACAAATAAGTTTAAACTGCAGAATTCCAGAATATTTCAAAACTTGCAACATTTGGTTCTTATTCAATGATAATCATTCTTATTACAACATTAATATTCTAGCAGAATAAAAGTTTGTATCATCTGAGTTAAGATTTTTTCACTGTATATATTATCGATCAATTCAGTCCAGGGACAGCTGAGGAACACAGAGTGCCTCTATAACTTCTAAAATATTACATAAATAAATCAGACTCACCTTTGCTATTTGTGTACACCAATTTAACAGAACTTTGATCCAATATTTCTTTGTGTTTGCGGACATAATCCAGAAGACATCCAAGAGCATCAGTTGTGTAATCAACATCATTTGAGCAGTCATACAAACAGCTAGGATGCGGATACAATGTGGATTCTCCACCGAAGACATGACTCTTGCTTCTTCCAACAATTCTTTATTCTGGTTTGGTGATGTTCCCTCTTGTAGAGATACTAGCCACTGGGATTTTTACATTTTCCTCAGGCAACCAGAAACCCTGATATTGAAGAATATAAAGGAAACAGATTTACTTTCCAAAAATATGATCAGCTTAAGTAATTACTGAATATGACAGTATGCTAATACAAAATTTCTAAATTTAATTAAACAAAATGACAAAAAAATCACAGAAATCTCTCTCTCTCTCTCTGTGTCTCTCTCTCATTACTATCATCTTTTATGATTGTTAATAAAAAATAAACAGTTTCCTGAACTGATTAAAACAATTTTTTAAAGATTTTATTATTATTCTTTATTATTACTATTTTTTTATTTATTTTATTTTTTTTGTCTTTTTCTCTCTCTGAACTTCCTCCAAAAAACCCCCCAAATTTTTTTACAATTTTTTTTTAAAATATATAAAACTGCAGTATGGCTTGAATTGTCAAAATTAATTAATGATATGCAAATTAATAATTATAATGATCAGTGAATTTATGAAATTGGGCTAACTCTCTCTCTCTCTCTCTCTCTCTCTCTCTCTCCTCTCATCTCTCTCTCTCTCTCTCTCTCTCTCTCCTCTCTCTCTCTCTCTCAGTCTGATAACTGTTACAAGTACCTTGTATACTGTACCAAATGCACCAGAGCCAATGATTCCTCCACGCCTTAAATCCGATTCTTTAATTAAGCGTAAACTTGCCATGTCTGGTTTGGCATTGGTTGGTGTCACAGGCTAAAAATCATAAAACAAAAACCATAAACTCTAGTTTTATTATATGATCATGTGTTACCTTCAAAGCAGATTCTTTGATATATTCAAAATGTAAAATGTCGGCAAGAAATCTAGAATTTTAAATGAAGTGCTATTAAGTCACATAATTTCCAATTTAGAGTAAAAAACTGAAAAATCTAGCATGAAACAAAAGTAACCATTAATTATCATTTGCCCCTCTTTGTAGCATCAACTAGGCGAAAACCATGTTAAAAGTATACATGACCTTCACAAGATGGAGTATCTATGCAAGATAAAGAATTGTTTCTTTTGAAAAAGAACTCTGGGTAATGTCTTGGAAGAACAACCTGAAAACAATGATTCATTAATTTTCAAGAAAGAGGGTTGGTTGGGTGGTTCTTTAACATCACATCATCAATTTTTCGGGTATTGATGATGAGAGCAAGTTTATTATTCTTTAAGGGTTAATCTAATTGTAAGTTGATGTATATGTGAGAAGTGCCAGTATGTTTTATGGTCTGCCCTATACTAGTGTGCATTCATGGTGATTTTCCTGTAAAGATGCTAGCTCAATATGGAAGTAAGCTACAGACAAGCATACCATTCCTCTAGTCACATTATCCAGACACCAGAACCCAATCTATACTCTGTCTCCTTAATAACAAATGCAAAACCACAAAGAAGTATCTAAAAGTCATTATGTATATGCCCCAGTTGACTTTTAAAACCATAACTTCTCGCTCTTGAGCTGTACACACTACTTAGGGACTAGGGAGGTCATCAAAAGCATTCATGACTAACAATATTTTTTAACTTGATAAATTTCAGTAAAGATTACAGGATATGTGAAATTAAAATTACTTAAAAGTACAACACACATGTAAATGCAAACATGGCTAAAACACAAAATTGTATCCTTGATTCCATTTAAAATTTAAACTTACTTCATCATCATATCCTGTCATTCTCGCTGTTAAAATGGCTGTCTTTTCTTGTGATCTAGCTCTTTGTCGCCAATGGTAACCAAAAATAACCAATAAAATGGCCAAAATGAGGATCACACCAGCGGTAGATCCCCCAATAATAGCAGCTTTTCTTCTATCCTCACTGTAAAACAATAGAATATCATTTTAATTTTCAAAACCACATAAATTGATACACAATTCAATTTCATATAAATTTCGAGGAAAAACCTACAAAATTTAAATCTAGTGCAGATGATTTCATTTGACACACATTGATGGGAATTGTTGAACTTCTAACAAACTAAGCAACATTATTAAGCTTAAATTAAAGTGAATACCAGCAAACCAAGCCTAAGAGAGGGTGACCAATATGCACTTATCAAAAACAAGTTAATATTATAAACTAAAAAAAAAAAAAAACATTTTAAATAAGAACATGCAAAAAATAAGGCTTGAAATACAATTTCTAGTTTCCTTAAAAACTGATAATGGTTTTAAAAAATACAAACCAAAAATTGAAATTGTGGAGTTTTTTTTTATATATTCCTACAAGTAATGACAGATAATGTGAGAATTTTTAACTTTCTTGACATAAAAATTTGTAATTTTCTCAATAATCAACAATATTGTATTTTATACAGCAAAAAAATTGTTTATAACCTACATAAATCTTAAAATTAATAACAAAAATTAATCAAATTGATTTTAATTCTCCACAAAGTACAAGAAACCCATATAAATGATTTAACGTGATTACTGTAAATTGTTTGAAATTTACAGAAAATTGTGAAATTGTATAATAGCCTGAAAAATAAAAAATAAGATTTAATTCTGCTACAAGATTTAGAATTTCAAAACTAATTAAATTTTTTAAAATATGTATTTAATGTATAATTATCTGATTGGTTTGTAAAAAATTGAAAATAATTAGCCAGGTGAGAAATTAAAGCGAAATTAAGCATCTACATTTTCTTTTTAGAAATTGCACATTAACTCTTAAAAACATATATTTGGTTAAGGCTCTTATTTCATTTATCTTCTCAAAAAAAATTTTATTAGAGATTGTGTAAGTGTTTTTGATCTGTCAGGTAAAACATGTTCACAATCTAATTGCAAAGTGGTAGCGAGTCTATTTTTTGTATTCAGGTTTTTGTAACAAATGAAGCACAAAAAGGCATGATTAAATTCAGCACAGCAGCATAATATTATAACCTGTACATGTGATTTAGACAAACCAACAATTTAAAACATTCTGTCACTAAATCATAACTAGATCATAATTGTCTTATGCTCCAGTTCAATGGTAAAGATTTTATGCTTATATGCACTGGCTTATAAAATGACCAGATTAAATTAATCCACCTCTCTGGGTTATCATTATAATGCTTCTATAATAATAATGAAAAAAATGGTAAAGTTCAAAGTCAAAAGAAAACTTTTCTAACATTTGGTTGCCCTTGTACATTCCAGAAAATACAACAACCCTTTTCTCACTCATGTAACATGTAAAATGTAACATTAAAAAGCCTTTTTTTGTTTTTTTTACTTTAGTCTGCCCTAATAACTAAACCTTTTCTAACCTATGGTTGCCCTATTAACTTCTATGACAAAGAAACACTTTTTCTCAGATGCTGTTGCCCTTACATCTAAACCTTTACTCACCTGTGGTTGCCCTAACAATTTCCATGACAAAGGAACACCTTTTCTCAGATGTTGTTGCCCTTACAACTAAACCTTTACTCACCAATGGTTGCCCTAACAATTTCTATGACAAAGGAACACCTTTTCTCAGATTTGTTGCCCTTACAACTAAACCTTTACTCACCAATGGTTGCCCTTACAATTTCTGTGACAAAGGAACACCTTTTCTCAGATGTTGTTGCCCTCACATCTGAACCTTTACTCACCTGTGTTGCCCTGACAATTTCTATGACAAAGAAACACCTTCTCTCATCTGTTGCCCTTACAACTAAACCTTAAATCACCTGCAGTTGCCTACCATTACAACTTTTAAAAACTTTATATCATTCAATAGCCACTTACTCATCTTTCTCTAACTTCATGGCCTGTACTTTAGGATGTTCATCACCAGCACATAGAATATTACCTTCTTCTTCATGAGTGTCTGAGACTTTGGTTGGTTTATCAGGAGGACACTCGTGGGTACAGTTAAACTAAAAAATAAAACCAGACTTTATTATTTTTTGTTAAACATAATATATACAGTTAATTCTTTTGTTTGTTTTGGTTTTGTTCTTGAATTTTTTTTAAAAAAATCATAAATATGTGGTCCACTTGAAATTCTCTTGAAGTCATAACTATAAATTAGCTATGGACATGCTAATGATTCTTGATTTTTGTCCGTGTCCCATTATTATATCAAAGTATGGCAAATATGTAGGTAATAAAAAAAAGCCAATTTGCCAGAATAAAAATATAATAATAATTAAAAAAAAAAAAAAAAAAAAAAAAAACTACTTGTTCAATTGATCTGAAATACAAATACAATCTTATGTCATATTTTCAATAGGTCACTGATGTGTACATCAGAATCCTGTCGATCACGTATTTATTGTCTTGCTTTAATTCATATTCATCCTATCTACAATTGTTCTGTTATAAAGAACAGATTGTTAAGATATGATATACAACTCTTTTTGTTATGATCGACTGCAGAAAATGTCACTTTCAGTTTTTGATAATAAACATACCTGATCTAATTCTTCATCAATATAGACTTTTAAATTTTTACATTTTTCACAATGGCTGGCTGTAGGTCCATGGCATCCTTGGCGACATTCGTCATGACAACTTTGACACTCCTTAGTAGTAGGGTCAGGATAGGTTAAAACGACACATTGTTCCATACAATAAATCCCATACTTGTAGTATTTACATTCAATACACTGTGCATTGCCAGCGCCATTACAGTTTTTACACAAGGGATGGCAACGTTCACATACCTGTAAAAGCATGGTTATGAAATGGTTAGTGTTATAGCACACACACACACACACACACACACCCACACACACACACACACATATATATATATATATGTATTGCAGTCTGAATGCATGGAAATTTGACTCCAGCTTTTTGTGGTTTAGGGAAATGTTTGAACAATGTACAGAATTGTTTGATAAGTATTGAATAAGAAAGTACATACAGTACATCATACTCAGCACACAGCAGTTGTTGTGCGTTTTTGTGGATATTCAGATATTTCATTTAACAAATTTTCAAGAGATACAACTGCAAAATGCTTGTTTCAATATTTTGTTGTTACATCATTTGTAAATGTGATGCATTTTAAATGCAAAAGTCTAAAATTTGAGTGCTTACAGGGAAAAGAATAAGTCTTGTTAATAATGTCTCTGTTAGGAAATAAATCCTACCAATTATTCTTGTATTTAGAGATTAAAGACTCTACAAGCAAAGCTTTTATATTTTAATATTTATCAAGTAAATTGTAAAATTGGTCATGCATATGTACTTACTCTTTTCCCTCTGAGTGGATCAGTTTCGTGATCAGCCTGGATTTGGCGTTGGTAATAACCATCAGGACATTTCTCCTGATCTTTTGGTAAACAAAATGTATGAACTTCACCATTGGCATCTTGTGTCCGATTCCTAATTCACAGGTATCACAGCCACCATCCATTACCTCTCTAGAAGAACCAGTACACCTGAAGAAGTAAAGGTGAAAGATATTTTCTTGAATCACACATGTTAAGGGCTGGATACAATGCATATAACTTTTATAATCAACAATTAAAAAAAACATTACTTGTAACTGTGAAGTTAGTCTACCTGAGTTAGATTCAACCAACAGTAATCTGAAAGTATACCTGCACCTTGTAAATATGGA
>JARBDR010000036.1:0-17500 GCA_029721355.1 Tegillarca granosa
TTTGTTGAGTATTATTAACAATCAGGACCAGGGCTATTTATTTGGTATTATTATCTATCAGGACCAGAACTTTTTGTTGGGTATTTATTATCAATCAGGACCAGATCTTTTTTTGTGGTATTTATTATTAATCAGGACCAGAACTATTTGTTGGGTATTTATTATCAATCAGGACCAGGACTTTTTGTTGGGTATTTATTATCAATCAGGACCAGATCTTTTTTTGTGGTATTTCTTGGGTAGTTATAATCATCAGGACAAAGATTTTCTTTTTGGTAAGAAAAACATACCAGATGAATTGTATTTTAAAATTACGTCCTTAACTATAAACATGTGTTTCTTAGTATGCCTGTACACGGACTGTTTAATAAATTTATTACTACATTACATTGACCTACTGTATGCATTTTAACATAATTTAAAATTAAATACTGAAACTTTCAACCCTGTTGGGTTTTGCCAGTATACTAAATACTTTATCAAGGTTCTGATCAGTAAAATGTACACACAAGATATTCCTATTCTGATTGGTTTAATATACATGTATAACCAGATATTCCTGTTTTGATTGGTGTAATATACATGTAATTACAAGACATTCCTGTTCTGATTGGTGTAATATACATGTATAACCAGATATTCCTGTTCTGATTGGTGTTATATAAATGTAATTACCAGACATTCCTGTTCTGATTGGTGTAATATACATGTAATTACCAGACATTCCTGTTCTTATTGGTGTATATTGTACTTACCAGATATCCCTATTCTGATTGGTGTAATATACATGTACTTACCAGGTATCCCTGTTCTGATTGGTGTAATATACATGTACTTACCAGATATTCCTGTTCTGGTTGGTGCAATATACATGTACTTACCAGATATTCCTGTTCTGATTGGTGTAATATACATGTACTTACGGACATTCCTGTTCAATTGGTGTAATATACATTATTTACCAGATATTCCTGTTCTGATTGGTGTAATATACATGTATTACCAGATATCCCTGTTCTGATTGGTGCAATATACATGTACTTACCAGATATCCCTGTTCTGATTGGTGTAATATACATGTTCATACCGGACATTCCTGTTCCGATTGGTGTAATATACATGTACTTACCAGATATTCCTGTTCTGATTGGCATGATATACATGTACTTACCAGATATTCCTGTTCTGATTGGCATGATATACATGTACTTACCAGATATTCCTGTTCTGATAGGCGTAATATACAGTATAACCAGAAATTCCTGTTCTGATTGGTGTTATATACATGTTATTACCAGACATTCTCTGTTCTGATAGGCGTAATATACATGTACTACCGGACATTCTGTTCGATTGGTCGTCATATACATGTACTTACCCAGATATCCCTGTTCTGATTGGTGTGATATACATGTATTTACCTAGATATTCCTGTTCTGATTGGCGTAATATACATGTACTTACCAGATATTCCTGTTCTGATAGGCGTAATATACATGTATAACCAGAAATTCCTGTTCTGATTGGTGTAATATACATGTTATTACTGGACATTCTTGCTTATGATTTTTTTTTCTGATTTGCAACTTATAGGTTAATTTAAAAACTTTAAACTGTATTTTGTATTATTAACTGAAATTAAACATAAATATATACATGTGTGTGTGTATAATATTATATATATATTTTATTCAGGTTAGAAACTTTCTAGATGTTGATGTCACTTACAAACTGCATATAAAGTCTCATACTGGTAATCATTACAGATTCCTCAATACATTCAAGAAAGAATTGTTGTATCAGTAAGTTTTAAGCTTTTCTGAGACTATTCTTAAGCATTTTTTTGCTGTTTATGTACTTGAACCCTTTCTCGGAATCAATTTTGAGTTTGTCTTACATACATTATGTTTCCAATAGAAAATTGTTATCATTAGTAATTTTCCATAATAAAAAATTTGTCGAAAGTTTAGATAATTCTTATACAATGGAACTTGAATCAAAAACACAACGAATATATTTTTGTGAGGATAATTATTCCCTTTATTTGCTTGTTAAAGTTTTGTTCTTCATTGATATAGATAATGAATCTGAGCTTGGCTGCTGCCAGGCTGCATATGCTATCTACTACTTCTTAATTTCTTAATTAGACTCGCTGACACTAATATCGAAAAGGACTTCCAAATATGTACACAGTAATTGCATTAGTTTTTAGATTAAATCAATGTCATAAACCGGGTTTGACTGTTTGTAAAATATATGATGTTTAATTTAAAGAAAATAGGAAATGCTATACCATCACATTAAATTTAATTTTTAGCTCATTTGAGATTTCAGCTTTTTAACACGATTTAAGGTCAAAGGTTCAAAAGTCAAGGTCATAACTGCATAAGAATGCTTAAATTGTTAATTATATCTTAAACTATTAACTTTTTGTATAGGCATGTATAATAGAATATTGTAGGTAATAATATGATGCTCGTTTTGATATAGGATTCATGGTCATGCATTCAAAAGGTCAAGGTCATAGCTGCATAAAAAGACTGAAATTGTTTGTTATTGGCATGTATATAGGAAAATTGTAGGTATTGATATGATGGTCATTTGGATATATGATTGAAGGTCATATGTTCAAAGGTCAAGGTCAAAGTTGCATAAGAAAACAGAAATTGTTTAAAACTATTAACTTTTTCTATAGACATGTATAATAAAATATTGTTGGTATTAATATGACAATCATTTTGATATAGGTTCAAGGTCATACATTCAAAGGTCAGCCATAGCTGCATAAGAAGACTGAAATTGTTAATTACTTTGAAAACTATTAACTTTCTGTATAGGCATTGTAGGTATTAACATGACAATCATTTTGAAAACTATTAACTTTCTGTATAGGCATTGTAGGTATTGACATGATAATCATTTTGATATATGGTTCAAGATCACACATTCAAATGTCAAGGTTATAGCTGCACAAGAATGTTTAAATGTTTAAATTGTTAATTTTCTTGAAAACTACAAACTTTTTCTATGAACATGTATAAACTTTTTGTATAGGCGTGTATATTAGAATATTGTAGGTATTGATATGACATGTCTATAATAATAATAATAAAATATTTTATTTCAGTGTCACATATAAAATATACATATTTACAGCACACTAAAACCTCTCACAAGTTAAAAAAATTTCTTATACCTGGCCATATCTGACTCCATAATAAAGTCTCAAGTTATTTATAAAACATATATGGTTCAAAGTCATAGGTTCAAAGGTTAAGGAGTTATCTGCATGAAAAATTATTTATTGTACTATAGTTACTACATCGTATTAGCTACTTATAAATAAACCATGACAAGATATTTCTGATTAAGTATTTTGGTAGTTCTAAACTAAAGAAAACTGGAAAGTTTTTGTAATTAATATACAGTCGAAACTCGTTATCTGGAAATTCACGGGAGGAAGAGAAATACTTCGACTTATTCGAAGTTCGACTTAACCGAAGTTGGGGTTGTGCAAATTCGGAACAAGGGGATTTTTTGTAGCTACAAAATGTTTACCATTAGGGTCATGCAACATTTAATCGGCAATTTTCCAGTATTTTATTCTATTATTTTATTTTTGACAAAAATAAACAAATAAATATATTATTTAATTTGCAATCATTTTAATTTATGGAATAATACTCTGAAATATTCTCAATCATCCGCCAACATACAGAACTATCACGACAAATCTCACCGTAACTTACAAGGTTCCATTAAGATGGCAGTCAGTACAGAGTATCTGTGCATGACAGAATCTCTCCGTAACTTACTAGGTTCCATTGAGATAACCATCACTGTCGGGTTCATGATGATGTCAAAAGAAAAACAAGACAAAACACAAAACAAAGTTAACGTACATTTATATCTAAAATAAAACATCAACATGACAATGAATACACAACATAAGTATAAATTACATATTTTAAAAAAAAAGAGCACATTTCACATGTTTTCAGTCTATTTATAGTCCAATTAATACTAAGCACTAAATGAAAGTTGTAAAACAAAATGTGTAACAGAAAATATAGTTTTTAATTACAACAATTAAACGATGCACGCTAAGTCCTTAATACTCTCCTTTATTCCGAGAGATACCGCTCTGTAATTTTTAATTTTAACCCAAGCCATCCTAGTACACCTGTACTATAGTAAAAAAAAAAAAAAAAAGAACCCTGCGCACATCAAAAGATATTTGACTCCAGGTGAACTACATTCATTAATTGACCTTCCTATGACAATCAGCTCTTTTTATCACCAAGCTACTGAAAACTACTCACGGATGGCTTCAAAAATCCCCTTTATAGGACTTTAATTACCGATGGTGATGTCATCACTTTCGACACAGGTGTGAGTACAAACATTTTCTAATTAAAAATTGAAGACTTCGACTTAACGAGAGTTATATTCCATTTAAAATATACCGATGGACTTAGAATTTACTTCAACATAACCAATATTTCGAGATATCTGATTTTGACTCAAGCAGAGGTTGTTAAACTGAAATATATAGTGACTTATTTCGGACTGAATAAAAAGCTTCGAGATATCCAAAGTTTTGACTTATCCGATTTTGACATAACAAGTTTCGACTGTATTCTCTATTGCACTTTACAAATAATTTTGGGCATATCCTCAGGTAAGCGTTAAGGCCCATAGGCCTCTTGTTAATAATTAAATCAGAGCACATTTATTACTTTCACATTCTGTATTTAGCTTGAACTTGTTGTCTTTTATCTGTAATAATGTGTTTGTTGCATACCCTGTTTCTTTTCTTTGCTTTTTCAGTTTGAACTATATGGATGTTGTTAAACTATTTGAACCTATAGATACAGTTGTGAAAAAAAACAATGAAATGACTCCAGTGGTAAGTTTTGTTTAGCTAAATACACAGTTTCGTTTCCCTATTTTGTACTCATTGTTATTGATTTTGACCTCAATTATCTTGGACCAGTGTAAACTACCTGCTTTTAAAATTTCTATATCAGTTTCTGTTTTCAAAATGTAAATGAAATTGAGCTTAATAATTAAATACAAATTTAAACTTAATTACTCTAAAACTTTTTTTCCATAATCTTAAAACTCATCATAATTGGATTGCACAAAAAACTTGGCTTTGTAAAGAGGATAAAAGAAAACTCAAAAAAAGGTTGTTCATTGGCATTAACCCTTAATTAAAAGGCCGATTATTGCCGTTAGGTTGCCATAATGTAAATTTAGATCGTGCACTTGTCACAACAGAGATACATTACTTCTTTTGATTCAAACATTTTTTGATTTTTTTAAAGGGTTGGACTAATTGTCATAATCAGTTGTGGGCAAAATTTCTGTTTTTGCCTGATTTTTACTTTGACAAAACTCAGAAATTTTATTTGCCACTGAATCTAAGACTTTTTTATCTGCTGTTGACAATTTGACTTTAAAGTAGAATTTTTCAGACAAAGGTTAATTCATTTTTCAAATGTCATGTATGATTTACACATTTGTTTTAAAAAATGAAAATGGACAAAAATGTGTTATTAACTGTGAAAAAAATAACGTAATGATTTATACATGTACTATATATTAAGTACTTATTTTGGCTGTGTATTAATATTGGTGCTTTTGGTGTTAAATTAATTTCTGCCAATATTAATACACTTCATCATTTATTTTAGCTTTAATTTCTAAGGGAAAACAACAACAGAGCAAATATAATACACGTTAAATATTTGAAACCCTCTGGAGTGCCAAATATAACACACGCTAATATAAATACTTCTACAGTATATTCTGTATAAACAGCTGTGTATATTTATTTCTGTCTTCACAGCTACTCTGTGGGTCTCTGAAGTGTTTTGTCTAGTAAAATAAAAAGAAACATGGAATAATTGAAGTTGGATATTTATCATAATCACAGTGTATTTTTGATAAATTACCGGTACACTGTTTTAAATAAAAACAAATAAGTTAATAAAATTGTTCATCATTGTAGTTACAATGTTAATAATCATTCAGATTTAGAAGTTTGACATCCAATTACTGTGGTTGTATTGACTAAATTTTGACTTATATAACTCTTATTGTATCTCAAGAAAAATACATGTAGCATCACAAGTCATATATATATATATATATATATATATATATATATATATATATATATATATATATATATATATATATATATATATATATACACTAGTATATACATGGATTCATATTATAAACATGACTAAACTTGGAAGCAATCCTTTACTTCAAGGTTTCCAGGGAACCATCTTTTTGATAAAATACATGAAACCCCAAGATGTTTATGGTCAATCATGCAAATACTTCCAAATTCTGTTCATAACACTCCCATTCTTTGCTATCAATTTTTATACGCCGGTGTATGACGGGACGTATTATGGTATGGTGCAGTCCGTATGTCCACACATTGTACGCTAACTCAAGAATGCTTTGAGCAATTTTAATGAAACTTTTGTGAAATGTTTGTATCTAAGGCAGAAAGCTCCCTTTCGTTTTTGAGATTTGTATTTTTTCTTGTTGCGGAGTAATTGTCAAATTTTAGGCATTTTTTTGCATGTTGTACAATAACTGAAACTTCTTTTAAACTAGTTTAATGGCTCTTTTGTGTTATATTTTTATCCATGACAGAAAGCACTTTTTCGTTTTTGAGATTCCTTTTTTTTTGTCACTGCAGGACTATGGGACTCTAATTGTCATATTTAAGGCATTTTTCTGCATGTTGTATAATAACTCAAAAATGCTTTTAACAATTTGAACAAAACTTTTGTGTTATATTGGTATCCATGGCAGAGAGCTCCCTTTTATTTTTGAGATTCGTATGTTTTCTTGTTGTAGAGTTATTGGCCTTTAATTGTCAAATTTTAGGCATTTTTTTGCATGTTGTAATGAAACTTTTGTGTTATATTTGTCCTATAATCAAAAAGGTTTGTGAATAAACATTGAGAAATAAATTCGCCACTTTTGTTTTAAAAAAATATGTTTCAGCTAAATGTCAAGTTGTTTAAGACATTAAAAAAGAAGTTTAAATATCTGACGGGCGTATCATGCGCTCCAGATGCAGCTGTTTATTAATTAAGTAATAATAAGTGTTTCCATTCTTTATTTTGATGGTATCTACTGGCTGACCTAACCATGTGTTATGTTCCAGTGATCTGTGCCCATGTTTAAGTTATCGTACTATTTTGCCACAGCAAAATTCATGTCACTGTATACTGAGGCTTTTATCAGTGAATTCAACATCATTTTTAGCCCACCTGGAAACCATAGTGAGCATATCACATTGTAAAGCGTGTCTGTATGTGCTTTGATTTAACTTTGATTTTCTCTTCTGAAACTAATGGGCCAAATGAAATTAGATATGAAATGCCCTTGGTTGTTAAAGGTTAAAGATTGTTTCTGACATGTCAATCCAAAATCCATGATGCATGTCATTGATATAAATAGCAAAAACCTATAAATGACCATTTTATTTTCAATTATGTACTGATTTTGATGTAATTTGAAATATATGTAGAGAATATATGTCAACGGATGAGACATATTTAATGGGTTTTTCCGTACAGTTTTTCCATTGCACAATTAATATGTAATATGCAAACAAACCAAATTTTTAGCCTTAATCTCTAAAAGTACATGGCCAATTAAGGAAAATTTGGTTTGAAAGGTCCTTGGGTGATAAGGGTTGAAAATTGTATCCAGTATGTCCGTTAAAATTCCATGATGGCTGCAATTACTATAAATAGCAAAAACCTATAAATGGCTATTTCAGGTTCATGTATGTACAGATTTTGTTGAAATTTGAAATAGAAAATAGATGTAGGGGATAAAACATATGTAACACATTTTCTGTATGTTTTCATATGTGCAATAATTACATAATTTGTAAACAAGGTGTATTTTTTGCCTAAATCTTTGAAATCTCCTTCTCTGAAAGTACTTGGCAAAATACATATTTTATGTATGTATGATAAATATTTCTGTATATATCAGAAAATCAATATATTGCCACTGCATTTGTAAATGTTTAATTAATTGAATACCTTTTAAAAAGAAAAAGCCAAAACTAGGAGCCTCGGTGGCCGAGTGGTCCAAAGTGTGTGCTTACGGAACACAGTGCCTCTCAACGCCTGGATTCGAACCCCACTTGGGACAGATCCTAGTGTGAGAAAGTTTATCAGTTCCCTTGCTGAAGGTCAGTGGTTTTCTCTGGGCACTCTGGTTTCCTCCACCAGAACTAACTGCCTCAAAATAAGTGAAAGATTCTTGGCTGGGGAGTAAAACACCATTACTCCACTCCACTCCAAAAACAAAACTGGAGGTGTTCCAGATGACCATTATAGGCCCTTTTTGGACTCTTGTTTTATTGTTAGTAACTTGAAATTTCTATGAAAACAACACAAATTTGTAAGGACAAATTAACTTCATATGTTGTATTAAGTGATATGTTGTCTGAAAAGGTATAAAATCATGAGTTATGCCTGTCAAAATGCAATGTTATAAACTTTAAATCTAACTCATTTCCTTCTCATAGCTTCATTTTGCAACACAGAAAGTATGAAGTTGGCCACTTATCACAGCTTCATTTTGCAACACAGAAAATATGAAGTTGGCCACTTATCACACTTTTCAACAGTCATTTGTTACACACCTTATTGGGTCTTTTATTTATTTGTTTTTAAGCTTTACCTTTTTTGGGCCTCATATTAATAAGAAAATTAACCATGGTGATGATGATGCAATTGTAAGGTTAATTGTAAGATAATAGTTATGTTAAAAAAAATTAAAAATTGATTAAATTTTTCAGGTAATACCACCATCAGCATCTTCGTTTTTGCAGTATCTGGATATGAATCTGACTACTGATGCTGGATATAAAAATCTTCCCCTACTTTGGCAAGGTATGTATTAGGTATTCACAGAATGTGTACATATGTATATGAATGTACATATACAAGTATATAATAAAAGTAGTAAGTAAACTCATTGCAGATTTTTTTTATTTAAAAAATTGACTTATCCTGAAATTTCTGATACCAGTGTTTGAGATAATAAGATTCAACTATATATTAAAGATATGCACCCCATGTTTTGAAAATATACAAGAAAATTTTCCCACAAATTTACAACATTTTTAATTTATATTAAATTTTTGCTTTTTTCATGTCTTTTTGGATTTTGTAATTTTTTAAAAATATTTTAGTGTAAGAAAGACGTGTAAAATTTTATACAGGGTGCTTGATATCTCCAACAAAGTTTGCTTAAAGAGTGTAAAAATGGTAAGATATAAGGCCTGTTGTATTTATTCAAAAATTATATTATTTAATATATTTTTAGATATGATTTATTGCAAAATTACTACAATGACTTTGGTTGAATTTTACCTGAGCTTTATGTCCAGAAAGAAGCATTATCCCGAGGTAGGTATGACATGTTGACAAATTACACTGCAGACCACAATTTTTGTGAGTAAAGAAATATATGAAAACTTTAAAAGCTTCATGTAAATGAATTATCAATCTTCCATATTACAGTTATTCATAACTTCTATTATCTTGTGTTGTTTGAGGTTCTTGTAGGCCCTTACCCCCATTGAGTTTACATTCATTACTCTAATAATGTGAAAATAACCACACTTATAATCATAATAATTTCATATGCAGTTTACCCAATAGATTGACCAATGAACAATGACCCCTTTGATAAATATGTAAAAGAAATGTTTGAGAGAGAGAGAGAGAGAGAGAGAGAGAGAGAGAGAGAGAGAGAGAGAGAATAAATCTGGACTTACTTATATGCTTTTAAAAGCTCTTGTTATGTATGCCTGTTTTTTAAACCCTACATTGAATGGCACAATTGCTTTATCAAACTTTTCAAAATTATGAATGTATTACTGAATAACCATCTCTTGTGTTATCAGTTGGAAGAAAAAATAGTTGAAATTGCCAGAGATCTGTATCAAGAACTTACTAAAAAAGAGGAGAGTAGAAAATATTTTGGGTAAGTCATTTACAAGGTTTCAGCAGCAGACCTTATGATGCCTCATTTTTTTTTTTTTTTTTTTTTTTTTTTTTCTCTCGGAACTGCTCTTTTTTCATTGAATAAAAATATGTCATGTCTTTTTGATGAAAAGTCATATTCTTGGAAAATATGTTATATAATGTTTCCCTGGAAAATGAACAAAAGTTTGACAGATTTTGTAGGCCTGCAGTACATGGTAGAGTAAATAAGGTGTTAACCTTCAGACTCCAGGCATCTCACTGCTGTTGGTTATACACTACTTGACTTCAGATTTGAAACACACACACACACACACACACACCATATGAACTTTTGTTAAGATTAAACAAGTTTTACATAAATTGTCTTAGCACATGTAGCTGAAAAATTATTGATGTAAAACATCATTCACTCAATCAACCAACATAAATATTTAGAAGCATTTATTATCTTATCCTTTAGTTAACAGAGTCACTGCGGTAGCTCATTGGTAGAGTGCTTGCTCCATAAGTGGAAGGTCGTGGGTTCGAATCCCGGCTGGGTCTGACCCAAGACTTGAAAGTGGGTAGTGACTGTTCTTTCGCCAAGCACTCGGCATTACGAAATGAAAGTCACAGGAAATGAAAGAACCCTGCTGTATAATGCCATCAGTGCAACGCACAGGCAAAATTTCTGCACTTTCACCTATAGCTGGCGATGTCTCAATATAAGTGAAATATTCTTGACTGGGACGTTAAACACTATTACTAAACTCAACTTTAGTTTACATATACCTATCTTTCAGTCATAGCTTCAGTATGTGACCTTTTTTATGAGTTATCTAAAACACTGATTTTTGGGTTACAGTGCTCTCACTGCCAAAATTTGAATCCCATCAGGGAAGAGTAAGTTAAAGTTTACTTGCTGTAGATTATCGGCTTTCACTTGACACAGCTCCACCATTCCAGAACTGACTTCCTCTATATAAGTGAATTAATCTTGGATGTTAAACTACATTATTACATTACCAGTTAAAGGTCATAACATAATGCCTGCATTCATTGCAGTGTTTTACATCTTTATCAAATTTTCTTTAAGTTATTCTTCTGGGTTTTTTTCTTCAGATTTACAGTTTTTACTAAAAAGAGAATGGCAAAATGAAAAGAAGTATTCTTTAGAATATTTAAACTATATACATGTTTTGATAGATTGCCATTTCTAACATTAAGAACTATGATGTCTTATTTTATGATCCACTAAGATGTCTTATTTTATGATCCACTAAGATGTCTTATTTTATGCTTCAGCAACATGTTCAATTTTTGACGTTCTCTAAAAAGTTAAGTCTCTCTCTTTGTCTAGGTTTGAAACTCGGACATATCCTAGTGTAAGAAAATTTTTTAGGAATTTTGCCAAAAGATGGTTTTCTTTGATACTCTAGCTGGTTCCTACAGAATCCGAGAATTGACTGCCTTGAAATATTAGTAAAAAATCTTGACCTTTACAATAAATATCATTACTTTAATCTTAAATGTTGAAATTTTGGATGTTAAAATGTCAGCCCAATTCCATGGTCAATTTTTTTTTTTTTTTTCAGATTTCAGCTTTTTAATTTTTTGTGTTAAACTAGGTTAATTTTTTTCAGTGTTTACTCTCAAGAAAATATTAATAATTTTAATATTACAATCTTTACTTTTTTTCTTCCTTTTTTTTTTGGTTTTAGTGTCTCATTGAAAGGTGCCATAATTGACCATTTAATTATGATTTTTGTTAATGCTGATCTTATAAATGAAGCATGGTAAGTCAAATTTAAAAGATAGTGTTTTTATGCATGAATTCAGCTCAGATACACAATTGTGTCACCTGCAATTATGATACTCTAAGTGATATCAATGATTGAATGACATTACTTTTTTCTGGACACTAATTCCTGTAAGAGATTTTGGATTTTAACAAAACTTGGTCTATGTGCTAATGATTGAGGTACCTTTGTGTAATGCGTGAATAAATTTTTGCATAATTGATGAGCCTACTGCAATTGTATTGGTTTGTTGGCTTCCAGATATAAAGTGCAGTAAAAGTGTCCATTTGAGTTTTTATATGAATTTTTTGTTCTTGGTAATTATCCAAATCTTTTTTTATCCATTTGATTGGAGGATTGTCAAGAAATCTGCCTAAGATTCATATTACATTTGTGTCAACTAAATTAATATTTTTAATCATATATTTGGCAGTAAATAAATATAAAAACAACTAAGACACTTAGATTTAATTTTCTTTGCATCCCACAGCAAAAAATTTTGTAGTTTTCTTAATTATTTCACATACAGCAGTCTACCTTGAACATAATTGGAAATTGCCAAAAAATAAAATGGCCAGAGATATTAATTCACTGAATTTGCTTGTTATTTTAATTTTTTTTCTTTAGGGAAGTGTTTAATACTTACATGAAGTCAGATGATACACCTGGAGTTATTAGGTTTGTATTACTATTAATTTTTAGCTCACCTGAGCTGAATACTTAGATAAGCTATTGTTGTGGTTCACTGTCTGTCATCTGTTGTGCATTGTGCGTTAACTGTTACATTTTAATTTTCTCCTTTGAAACTAATGATCCAAAATTGATGAAACTTTGTGATAATCATTCCTGGGTGAAGGCCTTTCAGATTTGCACAAATGAAAGAGCTTTGTCCCCTTGGAGCCCCATAAAGGGGGAGAGTGAAAAAGCTCTCCTCTGAATTTGCAAGAGGTATATCTTAATTATTTCATTTGTAACATTCTTAGGTCATCCAGTTTCAGATTTGCACAAATGGTAGGCATGGAGTTCAAAATGGTGGTGAAATTACTAAAAATGATATATTTGTCAATATGTCTTGAAAACTATAAACCTTTTGTATAGGCATGTATATTAGAATATTGTAGGTATTGATATGATGAACATTTTGATATATGTTTCAAGGTCATTTGTTAAAAGGTCAATGTCATAGCTGCATAAGAAAACTGAAATTGTTGATTATCTTGAAAACTATTAACTTTTTGTATAGGCATGAATATTAGAATATTGTAGCTAATAATATGACAATCATTTTGATATATAATTCAAGGTCATATATTCAAAGGTCAAGGTTATAGCTGCAAAAGAAGATTGAAATAATTAATTTATTTTGAAAACCATAAGTTTTTTTTTTTTTTTTTGTACAGGCATGTTTATAAGAATATTGTAGGTATTGATATGATGATTATTTTGATATTTGATTTAAAGTCCTACATTTAAAGGTCATAGTTGCACTAGAAGACAGATTGTTAATGATTTGAAAATTATTCCTTGTACTATAGTTACTACATGCATATTAGCTAAGTATAAATCACTAAATATTTTTGATTTAGTATTCTGGCAGTTCTAAAATTAAGGAAACTTTGCAATTTTCTGTAATTAATATATTGTCTATTACATTTTGTGAAAATATTGACATATTCTCAGGTGAGTGGTAAGGCCCATGGGCCCCTTGTTTATTATTAATTTAATTTTTATTTTATTTATTTATTATATTTCTTTTGAGATTGATAAATCTTGATTGCAAGACTTTCTTCTTTTAAAAAATGGTATGGATTTTTCCACCATCCAACTTAAAATAGAGCACAAGAAGACAAGGTTGGTTTAAAACAATTGCTACGAAGAAGAGATTTTAACTTGTATCAAAAGTGGTCATTTCTATGATAGTTGAAGAAGCTGAAATACCCAGGAAAAACGGCCAACCTTTGGCAAGCAAAGTGACAAACTTTCTCACTTAAGAATCTGTCTGATTGGGATTTGAGCCTATGTGGTGAGGGATATTGCGCTTCATTAGTGTGCTTTAGACAACTCTGCCATTGAGACCCCTCCAAACATTATTGGTATGGTGATGAACACCATTAACTAAAATCTTTTTTGTTTTATTATAAACATTCTTATTACCCCTTTACAGAAAAACAGGAAAATTAATGATAAACTATTTGAGTAAGTAAAGTTTTTGAATTGCTTAAATCTTCCCATGTTTTGCATGCAAAGTGAAATATTTGTATACATTTTTGTACAAAGTAGTTTTAACTAATTGCAGTGCGACAGTAGTCTCACGTCATTTATTTACACTTGCCATTAAGGAAAAAGACTTTAGTAAAGCCATGGTAAGTACTGTTTAAATTATTTTATTGTTTAGCCTAACCTGCTATTGATGATTGAGCTTATATGTGATGAAATCATTGCATTACTGAATTCATACTGCAGTTGGATGGGTTAACAGTTTTTGAATGATAACCTCTGTTGTATTGACTAGATTTGGCAAATTCTAGTCAGAAAGTTTTATTATTAAAGTACCTTAGTTAAGGCTGATTTGTGATAAAATTCACCAAATATTAGTATTCTGCAGATTAAATGCTTGATGGCTTCTGGATAATGAACTCTATAAGATTAATTGAATATTAGCAAAACTTTTGCTCAGTTTGTTGTACCCTGGATAAGGGTATATAATTGATAAGCATATGGCATTGTCATTGGTCAATGCTTTCTTTAAGATAATTCCCTGTTATTGATTGGATATTTATAACATTGGCAATGATGATTTATTATTCATATTATTTACTTACTTTAGTTAAGTTTGACATGTGACAATCAGTCTATAAATAAATGCATGCTGCAAATAAAATTGTGTAATACAGGTTTCTTGAGTGTTGTTAAGACAATTTGAGCATTATTAATTAGTATAATGCAGTTCATTTGATTGGTAGTTTCTAAATAAGAAGTTTTGAAATCTCTATTGGAAATTTTTTTTGTCCAAGTACTTTAACCAAATTTAATTCTGCACACTAAATGTTATATAATATATTATGATGCTTCAGTGTATAAGTCCTGTCTATTTGATAATTTCTATAATATTTATAACTAAGAGGAGCTATGACATTCTTGTTATATGACTTATTATGACTATATCATAGAGGAAACATTTTGATACATGGATATTTAATCACACATATCAAGTAAGAAGCAAGTAAAATATTTGTTGAAAGGTTCTTATTATGTTTTAAAAATCATGTCTGATGAAAATGAAAAAGTCTTACCTTACCATATATCGGAAATTCTGACTTGGTAATTATGGCTATTTTAGCAAGTTTTTCAGAATCATCAAATTTAGAATGCTCAGTTTTTCCTGATGCAATTTCAATTCATAAAATTCATTAAAGTTATCAAGTCATCAAATTATTGTGAACTTCGTCATCAGAAAGCATGTTTTTTTTTACCTGTATAACCACGATGAATCCAATATCGTGACAGCATGTTGTTTTACGATGGATGTATAAAATTTTATCAGTTTTATGAAGTTTTAATTTTTAAACATGTCGATGTTATACTTAATTACTCAATCACCAAGCATGAAAGTTCCACTAACTGCAGGCCCAGTAGAATTTGATGCAAATGCTTAAGTGAAAAGGCAAGAGACAATAATTCGAGAGGGAAATATAAAATTTTCTAAACAGCTGATTTGTTCAAAGTCGGCAGACATGCAACTGAACATGGCATTTCAAAAACATGAATTCATTTTAAGGACAAATTTGGTAAGCTACCAGTCAATTGTTCAAAGTATTTTAGTAATTTTAATTTGGCTAATATTTTTACATTCCAACAAAATTGAAATACTCAAAATTTACCTTGCTAACTTTTTGGTAAATTCACCAAATTTTCCAAATGCCAAAAAAAAAAACCTGATACATGTATAAGATATATGATTTTGATTAAAAATCCTCTTGCCTTAATCATAGCTTTAGGGCTAAAAATGTTTGGCAACTGTGTGATATACATGTTAGACCGAAACTGCAATAGAATTCAGTGAGTCATAAGGCAAGTATGTTTTTTTGTTTTGTTTTTCAGATATGTCTGCAATATTTATCAAATGCTGGTGATTTTGATAAAGATGT
Source organism: Tegillarca granosa (assembly GCA_029721355.1). Lineage (NCBI taxonomy): Eukaryota > Metazoa > Mollusca > Bivalvia > Arcoida > Arcidae > Tegillarca > Tegillarca granosa. Next base: position 15,979 of record JARBDR010000036.1, read on the forward strand.
GTTTCAATCACTGAAGAAAGAGGTTTTATCAACAACTTTTATTCCCAGCATCACAGCTTCCCAGAGGTAAAATTATAAGAGAAAAATGTAAAACTTACCAATGGATTGATTGACTTTGAAACATGTAAAATGGACCAAGGGACAGATTTACAGTGACAAGTGTAAAACTGATAAAGATACAGGTTGACAGTGACAAGTGTAAAACAATCCTGGGGACAGATTAACAGAGACAAGTGTAAACAAATCTAGGTACAGATTGACAGTGACAAGTTTAAAACAGAGCTAGGCACAAATTGACAGTAACAAGTGTAAAATAGATCTAGGTACAAATTGACAGTGACAAGTGTAAAACAGATAAAGGTACAGATTGACAGTGACAAGTGTAAACAGATACAGGTACAAATTGACAGTGACAATTTTGAAATAGATTAGGTACAGATTGACAGTGACAAGTGTAAACAGATACAGGTACAAATTGACAGTGACAATTTTGAAATAGATTAGGTACAGATTGACAGTGACAAGTGTAAAACAGAGCTAGGTACAGATTGATAGTGACAAATATATAACAGATATAGGTACAGATTGGCAGTGACAAGTGTAAAACAGGCCTAGGTACAGATTGACAGTGACAAGTGTAAAACAGAGCTAGGTACAGATTGACAGTGACAATTGTAAAACCAATCTAGGTGCAAATTGACAGTGACAAGTGTAAAACAGGCCTAGGTACAGATTGACAGTGACAAGTGTAAAACAGAGCTAGGGACAGATTGACAGTGACAATTGTAAAACCAATCTAGGTGCAAATTGACAGTGACAAGTGTAAAACAGGCCTAGGTACAGATTGACAGTGACAAGTGTAAAACAGATATAGGTACAGATTGACAGTGACTTGTGTAAAACAGAGCTAGGTACAGATTTACAGTGACAATTTTAAAACAGATATAGGTACAGATTGACAGTGACAGTGTAAAACAGCTATGTATAGATTGACAGTGACAAATATAAAACATATATAGGTACAGATTGACAGTGACAGTGTAAAACAGCTATGTATAGATTGACAGTGGCAAATATAAAACATATATAGGTAGAGATTGACAGTGACAAGTGTAAAACAGGCCAAGGAACAGATTGACAGTGACAAATGAAAAACAGATCTAGGTTCAAATTAACAATGACAAGTGTAAAACAGACCCAGGTAAGGATTGACAGTGACAAGTGTAAAACAAATATAGGTACAGATTGACAGTGACAAGTGTAAAACAAATCTAGGTAAAAATTGACATTGACGATTTTGAAATAGATTTAGGTACAGATTGACAGTGACAAGTGTAAAACAGAGCTAGGGACAGATTGACAGTGACAAATGTAAACCCAATCTAGGTACAAATTGACAGTGACAAGTTTAAAGCAGGCCTAGGTACAGACTGACAGTGACAAGTGTAAAACAGATATAGGTACAGATTGACAGTGACAAGTGTAAAACAGATATAGGTACAGATTGACAGTGACTAGTGTA
>JARBDR010000036.1:22500-69334 GCA_029721355.1 Tegillarca granosa
AATGTCCACTCCTGAAAGTTACCATTACAAATACTATTTGTCATGATATATTTAAATTCTTTCAAGAAAGATCTCAAATTTTAACATCCGTTATATTAACATTCGTTATATTAACATCCGTGATAATCAAAACCTTTCATAAAAAATCTTCATCAAAAGAATTTTATGGGTGGTAAGCTTTGTTCTACACCGTTGTACTTCTATAAAAGTTAAAACGCGGGAATATTTGGTTTGTACATGCAAAAGTTTATAGTTTTATAGCATTATGTACAGTAAAGTATGTTGGGTCTCTTGAATTATTCCTCAGTCTTGCAAAAAGAGAATGCATTAGCTATACTAGGAATATTCTATTTTACATAATTAAAAGCCTCAGAATAGATTATATCATGGCGAATACTTAGTAAGAGGTGTAGTGGTAAACGTCAACGCTTAATGATGGTTTCTGCTGCAATGCTGAATGCAAATGAATAATAACGGATGTTCATAGACAAAAGTCATTATCCTTTGCCTAACTAACAATATTTGACAGATATTTTAATAAGGGATTATAATAATAAAAAAAACAATACATATAGTATATTTTGACGATTTTCTTGTTTTTCATGACAGTAAATATTGTTTATTACCTTTGGTGATGCATACTGATGCCTAAAGATCTTATTAATTTCCCTAGAAGTTATGGTTATGCCAAAAGAAAATATTTGCATTTTACTAGATATATTTAAACAATTGTTCTATACTTCATTTTTTTAATAAAGGGTTGTTACTATCAAATTATCTCAGACGATTCTCGTTAAAAAATTTTTAATATCAAAGATGGATGAACCAGTTCATTCTTTCAGAGTCGCAAACAGTCGTAATTGAAACTGTTTTTTCATTCTGGAAAGCTTTCAACATTGAGTAACAAGCAAAGTCAGTTCTTTAAGCAAAAATAGACTGTAAGTCAGTTTATTGTTATCTGTTTATCGTTATGTTATTAAACATCAATTTGCCTCCATAAACGTCAAAAGCTAATCTTTAAAAAGAAGATACTTATTATTGTCTTAATGTCATCTTTTACTTAGCTGTCTGTTAATACAGTACTTTGTGCTGTCAGTACTTTGTGCTGTCAGAAAATGTACAATTTCTCAAAATTTTCAGTCGTCTTAAATTTGAAATTTATTTAAAACTAAGGTTTGTTCCCTCATGCAAAGCATTCCTTGGCTGGATTTGGATTTATATAATTTTGAAACTTTAGATTCATAATTTCCACTTTTTGGCTTGTATTTTTATGTATCAAACTTTTCGGTCTTAGTGTCACTGATGAGGAATGAGTTTCCGAAATGTGCACATCTGGCACATCAAAATTTGACTGGTATTTGTATTATATATTTAAATGGGGTTTTGAGTCCCAATTAAGAATATTTCACTTATATCAGAATGTCACTAGCTTTAACCTGACCTCCTAAATAACGAACGAGCACTCTACACATTGAGCTAAGGTAGTGGTACTTGGTCCTAATGGTGCATTAAACACACTGGCTCAAATTGTACGCTTTTCTAATAGGGGCATAATGCACATTTTCCAGGTCTGTTGGTATTTTTGTCTTTAATAAATTTTAAAAGGTTTCACATTTATATTATTGCCTTGACATTGACTGTTTATTCTTCTTTTTCATGGTGACACTGTTTGATGCATCATTACAAGTGGATTCTCAAATATGATTCACAAATTTTATGCCATTACAAAAGGATCCGTTTCTGTTTTACAAATATAAAAAACTTGTGTTTGATTCAACAATTTCAAGTTTTCCAGCAAATGAAACAAGTAAATGATTAAATAATTATAATGAAGTAAATATTAATAAAAAATAAATTTTATTTTCTATCATATATACATTTTTATAAAATAAATGCTGATATTGATATAGGTACTAAAACCCCACCCACCACATGTTTACTGAATCGAATGTGTCTTCTCTTACGTTCGTACAGTGTTTCTAAAACTATAGGGATTTGGCTTGTGTTCACAAGATGATAACTATATCATAACATTAAATATATGAATGCAAAGTCAAAATTATGAAAGAGAAATGATTGTGGACATCGGTTTATCTGAGCCAAAATTGACCATTATTTCAAGGTCATTGATATGCTTGTTATGAACCAAAACCCAGGTAATGTCCGTATGGTTTCATATTTTATAATTTTACAAAATAATGACAAGTTATTGAAGTTTAAACAGTTATAGAAATAAAAAATGTGCACACATAATCATTGATTGGAAATGAGAAACAATTTAATATTAAATAATAAAGAATTTTTGTACATTAAGTTTTTAAACTTCAAGACAAAAATAGTGTTATGACTTTTTAAATTTTACAAAGATGTGAATGTGCCGATAAATCCATCAACCATGAAAAACGAACATCTGATGGGAAATAAAATTTAGTGTAGATAAAGTCAGAAAAACAATTTGATGACAACTAGCTATACTTGTGAAATCTTACCAAATCCAATTTTTCATTATTTATTGAAATAATTCGGACTCTATATTAAGAGTTGAACAGTATCAAAATGTATGTTTGTGAAAAGAATTCATATCTAGTAATATTAAGGTGTTGATATAAGCATGAAGATATTTTTTTCTGTAACATGTTAAAATAGAACCTATAGGAAATAATAAATACAGTATCTTTTTTAGAGCATACTGATAATTGTAATTTTGAAGTGCTTGTAGTCATGTTTATTGTCACTAAAATATATATAAAATATCTAGAAACTTTCTTAAAAACCCATGATACAAAAATACACATCTGAATTTCTAGGTGCCCTCCTGATGTGGTAATTTGAGAAAACTTGTCTGTCTGCATTTCAAAAGTTTGTGGTCTTCACAAAAAGTAATTTTGGTACATACTAAACGGTTTTGTTATTTTCAGGACACAGTTAACAATTTGATGTAATAAATAAACAAAAATTTAGACTTTAAATACATTTATTCAACAAAATTTGTAATGTTAAAGAAAATTGTTTTGCTTTCAGTCAAATTTTATGTATTCTTGATCAGTCAAACCAGTAAAGCAAACAAAAATGAAGCTTCTTTACTGAACGAAACGCAAACAATTTTCTAAATATCCTTTTTCACAAGTGATAAATTCAAGTAATAATTAATTAATTATATTAAAATATATTTAACATATTTTTCAATCCTTAAGTTCAAAAACATTTATTAAACATAACAAAGGAAAACAAAAGCATTCGAAATTTCTACTACACTGATTTGGTTATTAACAAGAAATCATTTTTCTGACATCAAAATTTAGGACACCCGTTTGAAATTTAAAAATTTGTTACTAGTAATTTTTACCATACAATTGTACCAATATATTGTTTAGTCTGGTTATAAAATATAATTAATGTAATTATTTTTTCAATAAGTCAAAACAATTTCTTGTTGGAAGTAGCATTGGAAATATAAAATTGACAGAGAATAAAATAACGCTTTTTTGTAGATGTACTCTAAACTTTTTTTTGATAATGCTACTTACACGTGCTCTTAACGGCATCTCGACTGCGCCATTATATTGAATGTTTTCTGGCATATAAATGTAATAATTCAAGAGATTTAATAAACCCCTTAAACTATTTACATAGAAGGGCGCGTGTTAGTGTTTCAAAAACTTCATAAGAATCAGAAATGGCACAGGGATGTCTATATTCAAGGTAACCTTTTCTTTGAATAGCAACAAGAGTAGGTATTCTGACATTTTCACCGATTCCTGCTGAATCCATACCATTGTCGTTACCACCTTGGAGATTACAACGTGACAATATCTGAGGCGAAGTCCTTAAAATCTCTAAGGCTTTATTTATATACCTTAAAAATTTAAAAAATATATATTGATATATAAAGTAAAACTAATTAATACCTGAAAACATTATTTTGGAAAAGGTATTGAGAATTCAGACATTAAACTGACTTCAAGACGTTTTGAAGGTCAGATAGCAAAATCACTTACCTGTACAACGTCTAAGTGTGACATACAGTGAGTGTCTTGTATATTTTATGATTTAGATATTGTTGAACTTAATAGTTTGAAACGTGCTGTCATCATTACACACTTACACCGGATGCGTTGTTCACGAAAACAAATTCTCAAGGTTAAGACATTAGAAACTACCGTTATAATGTGACCGTCTTTAAAGGCCTTTAGAAACCACAAGATATTTGCTAATATTTTTAGGGCACATTAACCTTCCTCTGCTAAATCAAAAAGTCGGAGAAAATCACATTTGTTTAGTAGCTTTCTATTGTATATCAATCGTTCCATGGTGTTTGCTTGAAAGATTTTAATTCAATTCCAAACGAAAACTGTAAGTTTATAGATGTTTATATTTTTGAATAATTTTGGTCCATTAAACATTTTCAATAACTTATAATTTCTATAGTTAATGTTTCAGTATATTAACTCTTGATGTCTCGTTCGAATCATTTGATTTCATTTTTCAGCTCAAAAAAAAAAGAAAATGCCCATAGAATGCAATAAGTAAACTTTCAACATTACCAAAACAAAAACAAAAAAAAAACAGCCATTTTTTATTTACGAGGGATGTTCGATTTGTAATGTGTATTGTACAATATCTCAAAAGCATTCGACTCAAGTAGCAAAATAAACATTACATCCTTCCAAGTATTCTCCGCGGATTGAGATGCATAATTTCAATATATGAATCCATTTCTGAAATGTGTTGCGATGTGCTGATTTAGGTGAACTTCTAAAGCACTGACTGATAGCTGAACTAAGGGCTTGTCGGGACTTGTAACGACGACCAGATAAGAACTTTTCAGTTTTGAAAATAAGAATGGTGGGTTTGGCAAGATGGTAAACTTCAAAAATTGCTTTATAAGCTCAGATGTATATGATGGAGCATTGTCATCAAGTAGATGAAAAATGCCAAAATCTTGTCGCAGGGCGTTAATATAAGATAATATTTCTTGGGCATTTAAAGTATAACATCTCGGTAATACAATATTTTGTTTTCAACTTTTCTTATTTGTTGAAATAGTCAACCCAGGTTTCTTCACCAGTTACAATGTTTGCAAATTGTCTTTAATTGAATTCGGAAAACATTTTGAGGAACTGCTTAGCAGTTAGTACTCATTTGTCAATATATGCGGGATCTGGCAGAAATCTTCCAAACTTTCAAAATATACGCTTCAAAAATTAATTGCGACCTCAATAGCGATATGCTAACAGCTTTGGCAATATCCGAATCGTAAATCTGCCATCACTTATTTCCCTGGCTTTTGATACATTTGCTTTGCCTATCGCAGGTCGGCAAGATTTTGCTGCATCTTTGATGGACTGACTCTTTGCCAGTCAGTTATTTTTTTTCTGCAACTGTCTCATTATTACCTTATCAGACCAATAAACATCCACAAATTCAGTAGAAATCTGTTTTACCGAATGACCGAGTTTTGTGCAAACTTTGAAATATGTTCTTATTTTTTATAATATCAACACTTTTCCCGCCCATTTTTAAAACAATGGTCAACCACTGATTCTTTTGAAATAGTATAATTTTTAAAACTATGTTTAGCTGAAGACATGTGTTTATACTGTTGGAAAAGTATTGTTTAGAACTATTCAAGCATATCTTCATCAACGAAATCGTGCAAAGCGTTATCGCACTGTCGTATAATAAACATTACATATACCTCGTATAACAATAAAATGTGATATTATAAACATTTTTCTATTTTCATTTCATTTATACCAAGATAAACGGAAACGTTAAATGATTGGGATTAATATGATGTATTACAAAGAAAAAGATTCTCGCAGGGCACGTGACATGCTAAAAAGTCACTTTTCGAAATAACGTTTTTTCCAGAGCAAGCACTTTAATCTTAACAACAGTAAAATATTTTTTCTGTTCCACCTATGAACAACATATAATATCAATGAAAGACCAATATAAAAAAAGTATATCTTATGGGTGAAGAGGGTTGCAATTGTGTTTTTGACTTGAATTGAGGAAACTTGTGTTTCAGCTCATTTAATATATTTTTTATGACAGGAATCATTTAAATTTAGTGTTCACGAATATTTTGTTGAAAAGTAAAAAGATAATAACTACAAGAGTGTTAACATTTAGCCAGTTACAGGTATGATTAGTGTTTTATATACCATTGCTTCTATTTAAACCACAAAATTTCTTAAATCTCAAGACACTGTGTAGAGAAAGTGGTATACTTGGTACTGAATTTAAATATTTAAAAAAAAATGCTTTCTTTCATATTGGTAAGTGTTGCTTTACATTTGTTGTACATTCTGAAATAACTAAAAATTTGTCGAACTTACTGCGTAGTTGGTAAGTCTAGTGTCACTGATGAGGAATAAATTTCCAAATGTGAAACAAATTGCATATCAAAATTAAACAGGTAATTTTGTTAAATATTTAATACCCCTGAGCGGGTTGGTGGAGTAAAACTCACCGGGAATATCCATGATATCGTAGTCAGTACTCTATGCTATCAGAAAATGTAACTTCTGGCAAACTTTTCAGCTGTCTTAATTTTTAAATTTATTTAAAACAGGTTTGTTTCTTCACGCAAAGCATATCTAGGCTAGATTTGGATTCATATAATTTTGAAACTTTGGATTCATTAATTTTCAAATGTTTAGATAATCTATCAATTTTTTCGGCCCCTAGTGTCCCTGATGAGGAATGAATTTCCGAAATGTGCACATATGGCAAAGCTAAATTAGGTACTTTTGTTAAATACACACAAAATCTGCAGCAGATTATCTTTTCAACCTTATTGGTTTTACATAAATTTATGTTTTGCTTTTTTGATGATAACAAAATTAATTGGCATTATTATGGCAAAAAGTTTACCAAGAAGTCGTGTGTTTTAACCACTTTTGGCTGATACAGGACTTTACATGGTTTGTTGTTGCAATGCACTGATACTCAAGAAAAATTTTAGAACGATTTGTTTATCAACATACCAATCTTGTAAAATCCCATAAACGGCTAAATGTTTATGTTTTGAAGAAAAACATATTTATATCTCTGTAAATATTCTAAGGGAACTGCATTTATTCTGTATTACAGCGAAATTATATTCGATGTTCGGAGTATAAACAAGACTGATACCATTTAAACTTACAAGAATTAACTTACTTTATCCCACCTTCTTTTCGCATTTTCGTCGTGCTGAAATTCATATAACCGACTAAAGTTTTATTTGGTGCATTTTCTGCACTAACGACTGGCGTTACTGTTATTTCAACTCCGAAAAGCTCCCCAATCCGCAATAACAAGTAACGAGAAATAACAATCTGGTAAGCTAAATCAACTCCTTCACATGGACCAATATGGTATTCCCACTGAAAAAGTAGATTATCGTTAAAATGTGTTGTTTATCTTTAAAAGCAAAATTTTGATAAGGTTTATATTGCTAACCTGAGTTTATATAAGATAGAAGATGTTCTTGTTCTGGAATTTTTATTTTATCATATTCTATAAAATAGCGGACCAAATAAAAATGTGCTAACAAAAATAAGTTCCATATTTCAAATAGCTATTCGTGTATCATACTACGTCCTTATTTTTGAAAGTTCAATACCTGTTATATCATTTATTATTGACATGAACGATATTTTACTTGGATTGTATGTTTTAAAAACTGGTAGTAGACAATCAGTAATTGGAAAGTGTATTTTATTATAAAAGAAAGTCATAAAAAAAAAAAAAATATAACAATAGCTGCTAAATTTTGATGTGCCTTATGTGCACATTTCGGAAAATCAGTCCTCATCAGTGACACTATGATAGATAATAACATAAGCCAAACAGTTGGGAAAAACGAATCTAAAGTTCCAAAATTATATGAATCCAAATCCAGCTAAGGGATGCTTTGCACGAGGGAACAGACCTTAGTTTTAAATAAATTTCAAAAATTAAGACGGCTGAAAATTTTACTTAATGGTATATTTTCTGACAGCACAGTTAAAGAAGAAAACAAAGCAAGGAAGTTAAAAACATGAAAAAAGTTTCAAGTGAAGAAGTAATCAAGGAAATAAAAGATAAAAAGAAGATAGGATGTCTTACAATGAAGTAAATGAGAATACAAGATTACAAAAAATGTCAAAATAGTACCTGTTTGGGTGAAAGAAAACTGAAATATTTATCAATCATTAAGCATCAAACCATGCATTTTTGCACCTTGCAGACAGAAAAGGGTTTGATTTTTACTTATTTGAAAAATGCAAAATCCGTTCCATCATTTATCAATTTATGAACTATAAAAGACTTAAACTGTAATTTATGGTGAAATGTATTTGGTGGTGAAACAATAAAACAAAACAGTGAAAAGGCCAAAGTGCAAATACGTTACAAAAACGATATACAATGAAGGGAAGAAATAAAACAAGAGAAGAGTCGGCATGACATACAAGGGACTAAATGAAATTATATGGTTAGCTTACATTTATCTACGGTTCTTAATCTTAATCGGAGAGTATGATGCGGAAACAATTCAATAATTGATTTACTAAAATCAGCCGAGTTCTTACTTAAACTAATAATAATTCCATTTTTGGATCTGAGCATTTGGTAACATTTGTTGCATCAACAAAGGAGCGGCTCAGCCACTGATAAGTAAAATTTTTCGAGTTTTTAGTTTCCTTACCAATTGTTATTGATTTTTCTCTAGATTACTTTATCATCCTATAAATGGCCGTCTGATTAGCTTGTCTGGAACTTTTAACAATCTTCTTTCTACCTACCAAAACCAACCTTTGGAATTGCGAATTTCGAAGGAGCATTGATGAGATGATATCATTATAGTATAAGTATCGTAATACAGTAATAAGTCTAACCTGATTTGAAGTATCGTTTCTTTTTAAGCCATACATTTTTAAACCGGCATATAAACATGCTTGGAAATGCATCTCTGCTAAATCTCTCTCAAAACCTGGTGACTTACACATTCCAACTTCAGTACCAAAATCTAAAAGCAAAGGTCAATGGTAAAATTAACTGCAAGCAAAATGCACAAGAATTTATTAACGTTAAACATAATAAAAACGGTTGCAAATCTCTCTTTAACAAGCACAAATTTGAAACCGTTTACTCAATCATTAAAATTATATAAATTTTTTTTATAATCATAAATTATGATCTATGAAAAAGTTTTAAAATCATACTGTATAACTTACTATTATTAGTCGCGCTTGGATCCTTGTCTGAAGTTAATGAAAGTCTATTATCCCCCATTAAAAAGTATTGTTGTTCCATTTCAATCCATACACCCTCTTCTTCTATCTCTTTAAAAAGCTGGGTACAAGATCGTCTAGTATTTACGACTGCAAAAATTTTACAAATAAAACCGTGTTTGGTATCGTATCAATTATTGTTTATAGTAAAGTATTTCGTAACTTTGCTGTATTACAGATACTGTAATTGTATTTATTCCTGCTACAAAAGCACTTAGTTAGATTGGCTATTTCCATGTACATGCTCTTACTAGTTTCCCTCTTTTGTTTAAAGCCAAATAAACCAAAAATGCAAGCTCAATTTTGAGTCACATTGGTTCGTCCTACAACAACTAATTAATGAAACATGATGATCTCATAATGATTATTTGAATTTAGAAAGGGGTTAGCATAGAATCCATATTGCAATGTGATTCAGTTTTTACTTGCGTCGCCAGAGGCTAAAGCATGTCAATTAATGACTCGACTCCGTCAGTCATTTCGTCAGTCCATCATTCTGTCAGTCCGTCCGTCACACCTCAACTGTGCATAATTTGTGTAATCCATAACTCCTATAAACTTTATCCAAATTAAATATAATTTCACCCAGTTGTTTTGCACACGTAAGTGATGTGCACCTTCTATTTTGGTTACATTTGATGATTTTTCGGTATAATCATTGCTTGTTGCACTTTTAGAAAACATATGAAAGGTGCATAAATTGTGTAATCCATAACTCCTATGAACTTTATCCAAATTTAAAAAAATTCACCCATTTGTTTTGCACACATCAGTGATGTGCACCTCCTATTTTTGTAATATTTCATGATTTTTGGGTAAAATTATTACTTGTTCAACTTTGTCATTTTTCACAGGGAAACATGAATGGTGCATAGTTAGTAAAACCATAAGACACATATGTTAGAACTGGATAATGAAGCTGTATGTACTTTCAAAATACCCACATAATAAATAAATGAGTAGATAAACTCATTTTGTTAAAGTATTATACTTCAAAAAAGTAGTTTGTTACTTTAAAAACATGTACTTAGCAACAACACTTTCAAGAACATGATACAACATTATTATAAAGGAAAAACAGGCAATATGTAAAGAATAACGCATATTGAAACACTGATTATAAATGTACTTACTTTGGATTGACAAAGTAATTTCATGCCATTAAATCTTTTAATTTGCCAATTGTCATTTTTAAAATTGAGAAATTGGTCTTTATTTACAGAAGCTTGATTTTTGTAATTTCTACATCATATATTCTTTGTATATTCACATATTGTAAGTTGGAAGAATTAATAAAATTAATCACTTTTGTACATATGAATGTTTTATCACGGGATTACACAAACTACATCAACTTTCTGCTAATTTAACAACAGTTCTGAAACTCATCCAACCCAATAATTCTATTTATTCCTTACTTTCAATATATTTTCATAACAAAATGGCAACCCCGAATTGCTTGATGCAGATGTAAAAGTTGAGTTTTATGATTCAAAACTTAAATTTTCTACACCAAATGGTAGGATATAATCATTACATGGTGTGTTGGTGACCTAATAGGGTTTAAACATGGTCAGTAAATATCATACCTGCACTTGGAAGAACATTTTATAAAACAGCAGCATTTAATACGCGTGTTTCACACTGTTACATAATCTGAAGTATATATATTTCTGGCTTTTCCTGGTTGAAATAATATCAGACACTTATTTCTTACATTATAAGCTACTAAATATATATTTTTTCTTAATATCAAAAATAAATACCTGTGGTAATAATGACCTGGCGACGCAGGTTTGGATCCCATATGGATCTTGTTTTAAATAAAAGCCTGGTGATTTGAATGGCAAGCATAAAGAATTTCTCCGTGAAACAGACGTATAGGTATTTCTTGGACGATGAGCTTATCAAATATTTTCTCTTAGAGTTTAATGTTGTTTTTTTTTCAGAAATTGCACTAATTGTCACCAGGCTTAGTCTCCAGGCAATGAGATACATAAATTTAATACAACATGAGTAATCTAATTTTAATATAACAAAATAAGTGACACAGTTGGTACCTGCTGGTTTGTCCATTGTTGCCCATAATTCACATAAGACCATTTTATTTCGTCCTCGTCTAAATGGATCTCGGTACATCACAACTGGCTTCAAGACAAGTTCTTTTCTTTGTTCTACACCTTCGAAAGTTTTAAACATGTAGATATCCCACAATGGACAATCTATAATAATATTTTTAATGATTTAACCATTTTCACTTAATTCACATTTTAAGTTTTTTGTTTCCTGGCTACTCAATTTCAACAAACTATGTTATATAAAAACGAGAAACATCTTTGAAAATCGTAATGCCTTCCGACAAGCTTACTTATGGAAAATTATATTCTATAAAAACTTGTCGAGAGGAAGAAGAATAATAACAAATGTACACTTGAAGTTTCAATAAACATTAAGTAAAGTTTGATAAAACTCTACCAAAGCAAACTTAGCAAATTTTCTCTTTTCTATTTAAGTATCAGTGACCTTTTGGCCGATTAGAAAGACAAATAAGAAGGCTTTTTATCTTATAATAGCTATAAATTGATGAAAGAAAACTTAACAAATTTCCTGTTGTCACTTATCACCTTTGTGCTAATGTTAATTATACTGTCAATACGCATCAATCTGAGCCAAGTATCATAAAATGATAAACAAAAAGCTCATTTTAATTTAAACAAGATTTCAGGAAATCGTTTTTAGAGGATCTAAATCGTAGTATGGTTACAGATTGCTTAACTGTGGGAACCTGTCAAGCAACTGTAGTACAAGGTGTTCACGGGAAACGACGCGAGTCTTTAACGTACGCCAACCTGTTACTATTGTTACAAAGACAGAGATAACGCTTCAGAATGAGAAACTTAGCTCTATTAGTAACGGTCGCTTTAGTAATCTTAAAAACCCCCGGTCATAGAATTGCGAGGCTTTGAAAATTTACCGGAGAGTTTTTATTGTTTTTAAATTTAAAGTTTGATTGGAAATAATCATTTGTTGACTCATTAACTACGATATTATAGTTTACATAGCATAAGAAGTGAACGAGCCTCTGTAACTGCAAAAAATTCAGTTTCTGATAGAATAACCAAGTCTCAGTATTGCTGGAAAAGTGGACCACTTTATTTTAAACCTGTCAGTATCCTATTCCAGCATCTTAGTTTCTCAAGTAACTTGTAGAGCTTGTTCCCACTATGGGAACTTTCTGCAACGAAGCAAATTACTTACAATCAAATTGTTGACACAAGGATATTGCAAGCCTAGGCTAATCAGGGCCCTTAAAAAGTTTTATGGCCGTCATCACAATATTGTTGATAAGTATGTAGTCACTGTATCCCAACTTATACTGGATATATTTGACTTACCATAGGTCTTTGTTCCTTTCATTCTCAAAATTGACTTACACGTGACGGGTGTAGCAAGCTAAACAGGAGGTGCTTACCCTTCCGGAGCACCCGGCCTCACTTCCTTGATGGAAGTTCACGTGTATCACCTATTTTGCCAGTTTGCAAAGTTTTGACTTTGTTTTTGGGATTGTGATATGGACAAGGACTGGTATGTTTGTTTTTTATATATATATATATATATATATATATATGATATTAGACACATGGATAAAAATATAAAAAATTGACACTGAGCTTCTTTGCTACTGTGAAATTATTTCCAGTGTAATATTATCTGAGAGTGATCACATTATATCGCGACTTCAAAATAGAGGTATTTTGAATTTTTATTTTCGTCATTTGTTTGACAATGTGTTATTAAAAAACTGTATGACATATTTTCTGAAAAGCTCTTGAAAACCGAAACAAATTCACGAATTCTTGCATATACTTACCACTTTTCATCAAGTTTTAATTCAATGATATATATTTACAATCTAACATGTTTATTTTTTACCGTTTCTTTTATGCAACTATATGACGATGATTAAATCATATTTGATTTTTTATTCGCCTTTAGATAACATGATATTTGGTACTCGTTTTATGTCATATTATTTTTTATTACAATACCTATGAAGCAAACAATCTATTTCGTCCTTTCTAAAAATTACACACTTTTTCTAAAAGAAAGAATTATATATTTTGTGAAGAACTACACACAAATAACCCACATAGACTGCTCAGCTATAAAATACCCCCCCCCCCCAAAAAAAAAAAAAAAAAAAAAAAAAAAAAAAAAAACTTCATTACAGGTATAAAGAACGTTTACTGCTTACATCAGTATTTATCGCACTACAAATTGTTTTATGCAATGTGACTTACACGACCTCGCAAATGTATGTTTTTTTCACCTTTATGCCATATTTTTTTTTATTAAACTCCAGATAATTTATTCAACTATATCGGGGTGTTTCATTACCTGTAAACTGAATAAACTTTTTATATTTATTTCAAGCGGTTATACTAAACCTTCAAGTATTTCTATTGAAACTATAAAACTTGTGAAAACTTAAAAAAGCGTTGTGTAATTTAAAAGTATTAGAAAACCCTTCATAACCAGTCTACTGTAATAATCTAGAACTCCGTATAACCACATTTCAGTTCATAAGTAGGTTAAAGATTAAAATCTCAGAGTTATTAAACGTAACATAGTCATAACAACTAGGTGAAAAAGATAATACAGTACACATATATTTTTTAAAAAAATCATCACTTAAATTCCGAGGTCCCTCTGCATTAATAATTGACAACACTACATACTGAGTAAAGCAACTAAGAAAATAACCTAAAGTATCACAAATACATCGTGTAGAGAACAAACGTGATGTTTTGAAAGTAGGTCGATTTAAAATGTTTCAACAAAAGTTCAAACTGTCAGCGAAACAAAGCAAAAAACTGTCATCTAAACATATGAAAATAAAACTTTTTTAAATTCTTTATAACATATGGTAAAATGGCTTTATAGTGACATTTGAGATCAATCAATATTATTTGTCTCATTATATTTCAATATAATTACAACAATAGAAGATTATTTCATTTCGTTTTCTGTCCACGTTTGGATAAAATTCCATTAAAACCTCCAAGATCCTGTAATATATAAATTACATTGCTTACGTTGATATAAAATATAATTCTTCATTAATTCTACACTACCGGAATCCAAACATAGGATAATAAATATAGTAAATTGGTTTTCCAATATTTGTGATACATAATTTTCATATCTGGAAGAGCGATAATTACCTTATTGATGCTTAAATGTATGTATCAAAAATTAAGACGATACGTTTCGAGGTATACATTTTAAACATTGTTTATTTGTGAAAATATGTCCGGGTATTATGCCTATAGAATAACAATTCCAGAACAATAAAACGTATTTTAATAACACAGCTTCAAATAGATTGTTTGGTTTTTAGCAGCCCTTATCATCTTATTATATAACGACATAATGTCTCAAAATATAAACATTATAAAATAAACTTTATTACAACTTTGTTATGTTTTAATCACATTGTTCGTACTGGCTTATTTAGTTTTGTTACACCTTAATTAAATCAATTACTTCCCTCTGGTACAATCAGTATCAAAACAGTTTCTAATACCGTGCCAACGCATGTGCATAAATAAATAGCACAAATACAAGTTAAATTTTGATGTGCCAGATGTGCAAATTTCGGAAATTCATTCCTCATCAGTGACACTAAGACCGAAAAGTTTGATGGATAAAAAACATAAGCCAAACAGTTGAAAATAAATAAATCTAAAGTTCCAAAATTATATAAATCCAATTCCAGCTAATCGCATGAGGGAACAAACCTTAGTTTCAAATAAATTTTAAAATTGAAAACGGCTTAAACTTTTGCGAAATGGTAATTTTCTGACAACACAAAGTACTGCCTACTGTGTCATCGAGACCCTCGGGGAGTTTTACTCCACCAGCATCGGTACCCGCTCAGGGGTAGTAAATATATGTCACAAATACCAGTTAAATTTTGATGTGCCAAATGTGCACATTTAACAACACTTGGTATAATACTGTAGCTTTGCTGGCCAAATTGTTAAAAAGTTATCCTTTAAACTTAGATGTTTACCACCGTAACATTATCTTGGCACCGGACGAACCAGTCAATAATCTGTCCTAGCGATGCCGAGCACAAGCAGAGGGAAGAGTGATTATCAATTTGTAAGATCCATCCTACCTCCGGCTTTCGAAGCACGAAGGACGCTAGGAAGAGACTTTACAGCCCCATGGCCATTTGGAATATCTTTTATTACAACCATGTGATGTTTTTACTAAATATTCATGTTTGAGCACTATTTAGAAAGTAGAAAAACATGAGCTTACTTTTTCAGTCATTGCGGCTAACTTCAATTCAAATAGAAAGGTGACAGTTTATATATGAACGTTTTAAATAAGTACTTTAAATTTCTCTTGGTGTGAAGAACAAAGTCTTGAGTAACATTTGTATATGCAATAAATTACTAGAGGTTACAGTACAAATTGTATGTGTTGTATATATATATATATATATATATATATAGTATTGGAAGAACTTAGATAAAACAAGTAGATTATTTGGATTTCGAATTAATAATACTTACCTGTCACAATTTTAATCCAATCAGAAAATCAGAAAATTAAAAAATACACATTCACATAAGAAAGGTGACTGCCTTCCTTACATCTCAATGTGCATTTTAGCGAAATGATCCGTAAACAATTAATGTATTCATAGAGCTATTAGATGGTACATTTAAACATGGGTTATGACGTGTTACGATCAATGGCTGCAGGTACAAGATTGTTCAACTGTGTTTTTTATTAGCATAAAAAATCGTTAAGATTCACGTATGCCTTGTTATGTGCCGAGTTAGCATACAAAGACTCTTTAGTATGGAATCGATAATAGGGATGATCAAGATGGGCCAACTTCTAGACCGAATTTCCTCCAACTATAAAATACTTTATGCGAGGCGGCTGTGTGTATGATCAGAACAATTTCTTATTAAAACCAGGGAATTTTCTGATACCAGCTAGTGTCGGAAAGGGCGTCGCCATGCTTCGTTTCAAGTATAAGTTGAACTGTAAAAATAATACTAACTTTGATCCATAGTTGAATTATTTGTCTTCCAATATATTTTAAGATACCATCGCCGCTACTTTAAGAATTCTGTTCATTTTTTCGGTGTTGATGTTTGGTCACCTCGACTTTCATTTTCAAAGCATACCTTGTGTCATCACAAACTCTTGAATCCATATATTTCGGAAGAAATTATTTATCATTTGATCGAGGTTAATTACTTTTCCACATATATTTTCTGTCTCGAACAAAATGAGACGGCGCCCGTTCCGGCACCAGTTGGTATCGGAAAATCAGAGTTTTTTTATATAGAAATCCATTTGACCCTACACACCCCACACACAGCTGCTAGGTTTGAGGTGTGTTGAGGTTAGAGAAAATTCGTACAAGGAAAGTTCCATCAACAAACCTCCAATCATTTTGTACAATCAGATTCAACTACTACTCCATGCCAAAATTTGACAGGGAGCTTTTATTCGAAGAATTTACTTAACATTAAACGAACTCATTAAAGAAGTTACAATTTAACTCTCAAAGAGGCCAAAAGATCTCGATACCACTCCAATATTTTTAAATGATAATGCGCTGTAAAAAAGGCATTTTATTTACGATAAAAACAATAGAAAAATATACATATTTAACGTGATTAATGACAAACAATTACTTTTTACTAGATAGTTATTAAAAAATACTGAATATTCTAATGATGTAGATCAAAAAAATGAATACGGATGCATTATCTCGATGCACAGTGTACTAATTCATTAACAAGGGACTGTTAAGTCATCTTGTCTGCTTTTTCTTATTAAAATTAATATCATATAACTAGATCAAATATTTAATAAAGATACCTCTTTAGTTTAGATGTGCCATATGTGCACATTTAGGAAATTCATTCCTCGTCAATGGCACTAGGGGCCAGAAAGATAATAGATAAAAACGATAATCCAAACATTGGAAAATTAATGAATCCAAAGTTCCAAAATTATATTAATCCAAATCATGTGACACAAAAAAGACTTATCATGTAAAGGTTTGTTATCTAGTTACTAGTTATGCGCACGTGTGTATCAGATAGTAGCTACTAGACACTGAACGGTCATGAACGGGATTTAAATTAAAGCAATTATAATTACATAACAAGTAAAAGTAACAAATGTGACAAGCCTTACGATGAGACAAACATATCACTTTATTCAGCAATGGCATGCCACGTAAAAAAAAGTATTTAATTTTGCTCAGTACATTTAACAACTTCTAATTTTAAGCTTCTTTTAAAGAGACAGGGTGTTGCAAATACCTGTTCGATTTAGTTATTATATTTAAGCGAAAACAGACGCTTTGCAATAGTCGTAGCAACCAAGTTCCCAATATCTACAACAAACCAGCGAAAAAATGAACATGACCTCCAAAAAAGGAGTAGTAATAAACAGAGAAAAAATACGTCGGATTTGCCATATGAGCATATTTCGGCAAATTATTCCTCATAAGTGACACTAGGAGCCAAAACGTTTGATAGAAAATAAAACATAAGCCAAACAGTTGAAAATTAATGAATCTAAAGTTCCAAAAATATATGAATCCAAATCCAGCTAAGGAATGCTTTGCATGAGGGAACAAACCTTAACTGAGTTAAAGATTTATAGGTAAATTATGCTGAAACTAAATGGTCGAGGTCATATTTTGTAACCAATTTTCAGTATTTTAATCACAGGTTTTATTATTCATTGATCAACGTTAATCATCGTTCTCTTATAAAGAGGTATTATGTATGCCTTCTATTAATACAGTAACTTAGACAAATAGCTTCCGTACTTATTAAAACCTGTATCGCTCAAATACATTTTCCAAAACTTGCCTTACAAAAATATACAAGGGTCTTGCATCTTCGACAACATCGATAAAGACATTCATTATTGCTATTTTTGTTTAAATAATGAGAAATGCAACATTCTATCAACAATTGGAATTTTAATTGAAAAGACAATTTTATAATTCAAGACACATAGTAAATAAATGTTACCTTTAAATTACATGTTACAAGCTAGACTATTTTCAATACATGTAAGCAATTAGACTATTGCTAAAAATCCTGTATTATGAATGCTTTAAATATACATTAAAAAACAAGCTTACTTTCCAATACATATAAACCACTAGTCTTCTTTTGAATACATATTGTATATAAACTAGATTACTCTTGAAAACATTGAAGCTTTTTTTAAAAAATATATATTAGTGTCCAGTTCATAAGATAATTAGCTAAACTACAATACATATTGAAAACAAACTAGATTATTTTACAAAAAAACACATTAGTATTTTCATAACGTCTGGTTCTTAAAAACACAAGAGTATTTTCATAACAACTATTTTTTTTTCAATTAACATGGTAAACAG
This sequence comes from Tegillarca granosa, assembly GCA_029721355.1. Taxonomy (NCBI): domain Eukaryota; kingdom Metazoa; phylum Mollusca; class Bivalvia; order Arcoida; family Arcidae; genus Tegillarca; species Tegillarca granosa. Next base: position 41,233 of record JARBDR010000036.1, read on the forward strand.
CAAATTTACTTTTCAATTTGATGAGAACTACACTAAGATATCTACAAAAAATATACACGCATCGGATGATAATTGATGAGATAGGAAACATTTTTTCACCTCTATTGCAGATACATGTTTTTAATAATAAACACTGAAATACAAGTCCATCTCCAAATCACAATGACTAACGCAAAGTAAAAACTTCTTGTGTTTTATCTTAATTCAGTTACAAACTTGAACTTCCATCAAGAAAATAAGACTGGGTGCTACGAAGGATAAGCATCTCCTGCTAAGCTAGTAGCTACACCCGTAACGTGCAAAATACAATTTCAGAATGAAAGTAACCCAGAACTGTGGGACCTCAGATACATCTTGTACAGCAACTTTAACTTATCAACAATAATGCGATGACGGCCAAAGAACTTTGTAAGCGCCTTATTAAGTTTAAGAAAAATTTGTTGTTTAACTTTTTATAAAATCTAACATATACTAGAATCACTAAAAGTAATAAGATAATAGTTAATGTCTTACAAATCGCGAACATTCCCTTTCAAAAAAATTCAAAAAAAAAGTTTCATTTAAAAAAATGATGCTTGAAACTGAAAGAAGTATTATCAACAAGTTTCTTATCTCAAAAGTTCAAAGCACTTTTAAAAAACTGAAAAAAAATTATATAAACTCATATTTATGAATTTAAAAACGCTAAATGTCTGTTAGTTTTAATATATACATCGACTTTTGCTCAAATTTCGTGATAAGTGAGGTAAACATTATTTTCAGACAGCAATGTTTGAAGCAACCCTGCCACTAAAGCAGATTTTTCCAGAAAAAATATATAGAGTTTAAAACAGAATGTAACAGCAATTTTATAATAATAAAATATGATGAATTTTAATTAGTTTCGAAGATTTTTATTTATTTGAAATGTTTTTAAAATAACCAAAACCGACAAAAAATCCGCATTTCAGATGGTGAATGTAAACGTTTGTAATCAGTCTTAAGTTTAAAGTACATCAGCAAAGTTACTTTTTCACATAAATTATCTTTAGACTAGGACCCGCATTGGCATCTTGATCATGTTTATGTACTGCAATTTTTCTGGAATAGACATATGGCATTACGAGAAGTCACTTTTCACATAAATTAACTACACAGAAGGGTTCGAGTCAGGGTTTCACAGACTTCATAAGGGTCAGCATTGGCACAAGGGCGTCTATCTTCAAGATAACCTTTTCCCTGTAGAGCAACAAGTGTAGGTATTCTAACACTAGAGTACTTATCTCCAATTCCTGTCGTAAAATCCATACCAGGAACAAAATAGGCATTGGTTAACCTTTTAGCATTGTCTTTACCGCCGTGGAGATCATAATGCGACATTACTTGGGGAGAATTCCTTAAAATCTCCACCGCTTCATTTATATACCTAAAATGTAAAAATATTGGTTAAGTGAACAAAAACAATTTGCACCTGAAAAACATTATTTTTCAATACATATTACACAACAAAATAACCAATCAATTGATATCAGTAAAGAAAAACAAAAACAACATATTAAAAAACAATAATCCTTTAGCATAATCAATGCTTTATCATTAATTGATTTTATTCAATGGCTAATCCAGGCAACATACTTATAATTTCACTCGACTTAAGGCTTGCCGAGGGTTAAATTTAAAAGGAAATTAACGGGTTTGTACAAAATCTATAAGTGAAAATACTGCTTAATTCGTAAGGGTTGAACAAGGTTTAAGCATTGTGCATGCTCGCGGTATGACGTTGTTCGCAATAAAAAAAAAATTAAGAAATAAATTCACTAGCAAAACTTTGTTTTTACGCGATTTGTCATCAATTCAGCTCTTGCGAAAACAATTGATATACTGATGTATTAATACATTTTGTACGCTTTCGAAAAGCCCGGAAAACTTACAAAACGTAAAACTGTTGTCCAGATGCTTTAAATCGAATTTGCATTTCAAAGTAGTTAAATGGGTTGTTACTTGAATCAAACCAGAGGTTGTAAGCTTTTTGATATTTTATATTCTTGTGTTATTTAAGTCCATCAAACATAGTCGAACCGTTTTATTTCTGATATACGATCTCATTTATTTAACTGATGGATTAAATTTTTCTAAAGATAGCAATTTAATCATTTTGCAATTTTATTTACAGCGAGGGAAGCTCATGTAGGTTGGATCTAACAATCTACAAATGTTTTCTACAGGGGTATTAATTATGTTTAAGTGTATTTAATGTTGACTAAAAATATACTTACTTAATACCACCCTCTTTTCGCATTCTTGTCGTGCTGAAATTCATATGACCTCCATTTGATTGGTTGGGCGCATTTTCCGGACTTACGGCAGGTTTTGTATCCATTGAAATTTCAACTCCGTAAAACTCTCCAGTCCTCCATAACAGGTAACGAGAAATAACAATCTGGTCAGCTAAATCGATTCCTTCACATGGACCAATCTGGTATTCCCACTGCAAATGTAGGATAATGAAAATAATGTGATATTGCTCTATTCTAAGGAGTGTTGCAACGTTGACTGTTGCGCCTAACAATGAATATTCCTTGAATTGATCATTTAGTTTTTGGAACCTTTGTTTATTATTGTCTAAAAATAACATCATAAGCCCGATGCACTTTTTAGTAATAACAGACTTTGGGAAGGGAACTGTATCGGTTACGTTTTAATTTCGATGTTGTTAATATTGGAATTGATTATTTAATGCATTGTTGTGATAATGTGGTTATTCTGTCAATAAAAAAGGTCTAATACTTGACCCTTTCATTGTGTATTTAGACATACACAGTAGTAGAATACATTTTATCTATCGCAAAATTGTACAAAACGGATACAAATGTACAAAATACTTAAAAGAATTACAAAAATGAAGACGTTAGAACTGCCTGACCTACTTTAACGTCGATAGCGTTGAAAATTTTACTTCTCAATGTGTTTTGGATTACAACCCATCTCATAAAGGTATAAAAACAAATACGAACGATGTAAACTATAAAGTCTTAAAAAAGTTTATAGTTAATTTAAAGCTGAAAATAGAAATGAAAGTAGGACGTCATACAATAAGCTATGAAAGAAGAAAAACAAAGAAAGAAAATAAATACATTAAACAGCATTCAATTAAGAACAAAAAAAAAAAAAAAAGAAAAAGTCGAGGAAACATTGCATAACGATAATAGTTGAATGAAGTTTAAGAACCTTTATACCTTTCACACCTTCCAAGACTTTAATCTGATAAGACATAATTTGTCGTTGAATCAATAGGAAATTTCTAAAGTCAGATTTGGTTTCATATAATTTTAAAACTTTAAATTCATTATTTTAAAATGTTTTGATTACCCCTTTTTTATCTATCAACTTTTTCGGCTCCTAGTGTCACTGATGAGGAATTAATATCCGAAAAGTGCACATATGACACATCAAAATTAAACAAGTATTTTTATTAAATATTAATATATTGGCTGGTTTAATCCAAAAGTATTGTGTTTAAAAAAGGTTAAAAACAGGCGGTTTGGGGAGTTGTTTAACCCCTAAGGTTTGTGTTAGATGGACATTGTTGCTTTATTATGACAAGTTGTACCACCCTAGATTTATCGAACATAAAACATATAGGTTCTACTAACTGTAGAATAGCGGAGGCACTGATTTGGACTTATTTGTCGGCTTGGAATTATAGTTCCAATCCCAGTATCTTAGTGTGAGAAAGTTTGTTACCAAATGTCAACAATACTCCAGCATTCCAGAACTCCACCGCCTCGATGTAAATAAGATTATCTTTTCTGGGATTTATAACAACTTTATACCTGTCACCGAATCCCAACTATGGAATTTCTTATCTTCAAGTAGAATAATCAGATCATATTTGTAGTTCAGCGCCAGTGAAAGCCTGGCGTATTGATCTAAACTTAGTTCCAAACAAAATTCTACCTGGCTTGGGCTGTCTTCTCTATTGATGCCATACATTTTTAAACCGGCATATAAGCATGCTTGGAAATGGAATTCTGCTAATTCTCTTTCATAACCTGCAGTTTTGCACAATCCAACTCCAGTATGGAAATCTAAAATTATAGATTCACATTATAAATCAATTTTTTCCTTTTTGCTTTTTTCAATTTTTAAAGAAAAAGTTTCCTGAAAATTCGATGGATATTGCACTTTAACGAATATTCTTAGCAAAAGCAGTGAGAAAAATGATGTTCCTGTAGATAATATTTAGTTACGAAGGTAGTACCCTTACTGATGACATTGTCAGAAATACATGCTCTTGTTAATTGTATCTTGTCATAAAATACAATGCTCATGCTGATGACAACTTGTCACAAAATGTAGTACCCTTGCTGATGGTATTTCCTCACAAAATATAGTGCAATTCGTAATGATATCTTGTCACAAAATACAGCCCCCTTTCTGATGATACCTTGTAAAAAAAATTGTGCCCTTGTTAATATTTTAAAACAAAATATTATACCCTTTCTGGAGATTTCTTGTCATAAAATACAGTTGATTGATTTTCTAGGGTTTTACTTTCAGTAGAGAATATTTCATTTTTATCAAGACGTCACAACCTATAGGCGAAGTTGTAAAATTTGTTACCTTTGCACTGCGCTTAGGGCCATGTCCAGGCAGAGATATTTAATGTACGTTGCCTGCCGTGACACATGGCATCGGTTTTTAAGGTCTCCTTCGAAGAACCCCGTGACTTTCATTTCTAAATGCTAGGTGTTTAACGAAAGAATGGTCACTACTAAATTTCAAGTCTTGCTCAGACCCGGCCGGAGTTTGAATCCCGACTCAGACATACGAAGCGGGCACTCTACCAACTTGGCTACGTAGTGGTACAAAACACAGTGCCTTTGCTGATGACATCATGTAACAAACTAAATGTAAATTGAAATTTTTAGGAAACCTTGACTTTTAATACTGGTCATAATGGATAATAAATTATATAAGTTGTTAAACAAAAAGCAAATATATGTACCAATAATAAAATAATTAAAATAAAAAAGTATAACTTACTCAAATTAATCGCCTTTGGATCCTTGTCCCAGTTTAATGGAAGGCCATTATCTCCCATTATGAAATATTCTTGCTCCATTCCAAACCACACGCCCTCTTCTTCCACCTTTTTTAATAACTCAGCACAAGATCGCCTGGTATTAACACCTGGAATTATTACACAATTTACATTTTTTCTTAAAACTTTATAAATCATTTGACACTGTAGAATAATTTTACCTTTGTCACGTTCGTTCCTGTTCTATTTTACAAAATGTAATGAATTCTACTACAAAAGCACAAAGTTACGGGGTTTTTTTTTATTCCGAATTGCGTGTTATTCATTTTATATTTAGCATAATTAGTTACACAAAATCATCGGGTAAAAAATTAAGAATTTTGAGACACAATACTTTGTGCTGCAGCAAGTAATTTTAAACCACAATATATCAAGAATAACTTATTTTAGTTCGCATGGGAAAACCGGTCACTATTTTAAGATTAAACATTATATAAATACGTTTGTAAATGACAGGAATTCCAGAATACCAAACATCGTCAGGTTTTCATTAAAACAATATGTCACCTGATATATAGTTACTGTAGTGCCGCTTATCTAATTTGGATCAGAAGCCCACTTCATCACCTTGATGTGATTCTGCTTGGATTAAAAACGATTTTATTTATCTAATTTTTCATACATAGTAGTCAGATATCTTAGCCGACATAAGACAAATATACAAATTTTTTTTCCATATGTTCTTTCCTACAAAGTACTAGGATATCTTAAACGACGATTAAAATGCCTACACATTCAGTCTCAAAGGTCACTGTATATCATAAAACTTTTTTTTTTAATTTTATCGTTAAATACAATTTAAAAAATGTTATATGACACATAATACAATTTAAAAATAACCCTGATAAATCAATCGAAATTGAAATGACACTGTCATACCTGCTGGTTTCTCCATTGTTTCCCATAATTCACATAACGCAATTTTATTTCGTCCACGTCTGAACGGATCTCGATACATCGCAACTGGCTTTAAAATCATTTCTTTTCTTGGTTCTACACCTTCGAAAGTTTTAAACATGTAGACATCCCATAATGGACAATCTAAAATTAGAACAGATGAATTAATGTTTAATTATACATTTTACACCTAATTCACATTTATATGTGAAAAAAAACATTTTAAAAAATACCCTTTACCGATATATTAAAGCTGCATTAAGTTTTCCAAAGAAAAAAATAAAACGGTGCTAATCTAATTAATGATGTTCCTAATGAACAATGTTACATTTGGTTCAACGATAACAGCTCGAATAAATACAGAAATTACAGTATTTACCCAGCCAGATGCAGCATTTGCGATCTAATATTAGAACATGGTTACGTCATCAAAACCCGGGTAATTTAAACACAACTTTCAAAACGGTGAAATACGATAAATTAAACACAGAACTTCGTTGAATTTTCATTTGTGACTTAGTAAGGGATACATAACACCATTTCAAATACATCTGGATATTAATGAAGGACAATTAATGCAATCTGTCATGTTTCACCTTCGATTCTAGGGTTTTTCCGTACATCCGTGCGCATGCTCCAAGCTCATAATTACCATCGTAAAACACTGACCAACCGGTCAGAGGATTCCGTTTATTTAATATTGTGTTTTAAAGTGTCTCATAAGTCAATTTTATGGCTGGATTTAATCATATATATTTTACTGTAATTTATGTATATGTATATGTAAAAAAACAATATTATGGTATTATTATATGTGATACTTTAATAAACCAATTATTATTATTATATTTAAAGCTGCATTAAGTTTACCAAATTTCTGAATTTTTTTTGATTTTCTAAAAATATATTTTTTTAAAAGTAGATATCTTCTAACCACGATCCGTGACATTTTCATTTCTTTTAGCTGTAAATAAACGGAATCCTCTGACCGGTTGGTCAGTTTTCTACGATGGTATTAAGAGCTTGGAGCATGCGCACGGATGTACGGAAAAGCCTAGAATCGAAAGTGAAACATGACAGATTGCATTAATTGTCCTTCATTAATATCCAGATGTATTTGAAATGGTGTTATTTTTTCCCTTACTAAGTCACAAATGACAAATTCAACGAAGTTCTGTGTTTAATTTATCATATTTCAACATTTTGAAAGTTGTGTTTAAATGACCCGGGTTTTGATGACGTAACCATGTTCTAATATTAGATCCCAAATGCTGCATCTCGCTGGGTAAATACTGTAATTTCTGTATTTATTCGAGCTTTTATCGTTGAACCAAATGTAACATTGTTCATTAGGAACATCATTTATTAATTTAGCACCGTTTTATTTTTTTCTTTGGAAAACTTAATGCAGCTTTAAAGCTAAAAGAAATGAAATTTTAGAAAATGAATGTCACGGATCGTGGTTGGAAGATATCTATTTTTTTTTTAAAAAAAAAAAGATATTTTTAGAAAATCAAAAAAAAATTCAGAAAATTGAAAAACTTAATGCAGCTTTAAGATAGCTGAGCTGTCGGGAGTTTTTTTAAGATGTATAACTCCGCAATTCGACCTGTTAAGCGGTACTAAACAAACAAATAGTACACTTAGATCCACGTGTTAGGTAATGGATAAAAATAGTAAACAATTAATTACAAACAAATTACACAGTTAAAAAATTAAAACAAAAGTATTTTGTTTACAGTAACAAAATTAATTATCAATAAACTTGTACCTTTGTTGATGAGAAGACAGAACATTGTTTTTTTTTTTTTTTTTTTATTAATATGTTTTAAATAAGATTTAATTTAAAATTGTTGAAAAAAAATGTTACTGTCGTATCACTACATTAAGCTGTGATATTGGATTGACATACTGAGAATCGAAAAAAAGACTAGATTTCTAGCGGATCACTCGTTATTGTGGATTTTTTAAAGTATATGTAGCTAAAATTAATAGTAACGATCTTTTAATATATATAAATTTAAATTTCACTTTAGTTGTACGGGTTCTACTGGTGGTTCTTCATAATTCTACAGTAGAAGAAAATGAATGTTGAATTGATTGTTAGTTACTGTTACGTTATATCTACGTCATATATTCACAGATGATGGTTTGTTGAAATGTTGTTAAACGGGTACATAACTGGCAATTTCCAGGAAAACTCTAAAAACAAGTTCGTTAATGTGCGAGATGTACAAATGTATGTTTTATGGTCTGTGATTAATACAGACCACCAGACGAGGAAACAGTATCTCAGCTTTTAAAGTCATATGTTTTACTAGACTGCGGTTCAAACTCCGTAACGACTTTCCGATTTCACAACGTGCACTTTATCTAAATTTTACCAAGGCGGTAAAATCAAGTTTGTTTTTACAGACCTCTGTAAATATTAACAAATTTTCAATAACCACCATTTGGTTGATAGCAAACGAATTAATCATGCTGATTTTATTAAATGTCTATGTGACTGTAGTTGTTAATCAATTTATGAAAAATAATTACTTGCATAGCGAATTTATGCAGTTATGTAATACCCATGTATTTCTTAAAATCATTGTCTTAAGGTTTCTGAAATAAAAATGAAGTTTAAATGAGGTGTTTCAATTACATAGGGACATTTTTACCAAGTAAAGATAAATATATGTAAATAAGATTCAAATCCCAAGATTTTAAAACTGTAGGAAAATTTTTTTTTTTTTTTAAAAGTACTGCTGTAACTTATAACAGTTGTTAGTATATGTAAGTACATTTTTGGCAAGGCTTATTCTTTAACTATAAACCACTGCGGTAGCTCAGTTGGTAGAGTGCTCGCTCCGTAAGTGGAAGGCCGTGGGTTCGAACCAAGGCCGGATCTGACCCAAGACTTAAAAGTGGGTAGTGACTGTTCTTTCGCCAAGCACTCGGCATTACGAAATGAAAGTCACGGTTCTTTCGGATGGGAACTTAAATTAAACGAGGCACCGTGTCATGACAGGCGTGGCACGATAACGAACCCTGCTGTATAATGCCATCAGTGCAACGCACAGGCAACATTTCTTTACCTTCGCCTATATCTGGCGATGTCTCGATATAAGTGAAATATTATTGACTGGGGTGTTCAACACCATTACTCACTCACTCACTCTTTAACTATAAAATACATGTAGTTAAAACCAGGATTTCTAATTCTTGAAAATCGTATTCATGAACATATCATGTATAAAGATCAAATGTTTACATTCACTTGCATTTTTGATTTATGAAATTATTCTGCATAATAAACTATTATAGAGAACTTGTAAATGATGGTTGCTACATGTAATTTAGTTTCAAAAGACACGTAAAAGAATGTAAAAACATGTCTGGAAATGATGTTGGGACATGGTACCATAACCGTCGTAGCTATTCCAAGCACTTATCATAACGCAAGTTATTTAGTATGTCTATAAAGTACACAAGTTATTATACCATGAATAATAGTAAACATTTAATGCTTAGCATTAGTATTGACTTTCCACGAAACTACACGTGACAAAATTAACATGACGTGTCAAGTAACCAAAATATGTAAACACAAGTTTCACATGATCTTCCCTCATTACAAAGGACTTTAAAATCTCTTGAAAAACCATTAATTTTTTAAGTGCAGGTTTTTATTTGCACATCTTCCTATGATCTCGTAATTCCTATGAATTCAAATGAAATATTATCCTTCAAAGATTTAGTAAGTTTTATCGTACTGACAATAAACCTCAGTCAGACCTTATGTGTTTTTGTTCACTCAAATAATAGTTCATCAGGGTACCGTGTGTGAGGTACCTTATATTTCAACGTTTACATTACTTTATCAAGTTTATTGAACTATCTCAATTTATTTTGCCTAACAAATTAAAGCTACATTAAGTTTTTCAATTTACCTCTTTTTTTTCTAAAAATATATTTTTTTAAAAAATAGATAATTTCTAATCACGATCCGTAAGATTCATTTTCTAAAATTTCATTCCTATTTGCTGTAAATGAACGGAATCCTCTAACGAGTTGGTCAATGTTTAACGATGATAATTATTTACTTTGAGTATACGCACGGATGTACGGAAATTCCAATGAATCGAAGGTGAAACCTGACATATTGATTAACTGTCCGGCATTAATATCCAAACGTATTCGCAATGGTGTTCCGTATCCCTTACAAAGTCACAAATGACAAATTTTAATGAAATTATGTGTTTAATTTATCGTATTTCACCGTTTTGTAAGTTGTGTTTAAATGACCCGGTTTTTTATGACGTAACCACGTTCTAAAATTAAATCCCATATGCTACATCTCGCTTGGAAATAATTGTTATTTCTGTATTTAATCGAGCTTTTATCGTTGAACCACTTGATGAAAATTGTTCATTAGGAACATCATTAATTAGATCAACACCGTTTTAAATTTTTTCCTAGGAAAACTAAATGCAGCTTTAAGATGTTTTGCATAAAAATTATGTAAATAATATATTGTATTGCATATACAAATGTTTGTCAGATGCCCATTTATCAAATGATGACAGTTGCATCTTTTTCCGGATTTGTCCGTTTAGAATCTTTCCGTTTATTGGGGTTGAACGCAAGAAAATTAATTTCCAGAACACTGCTTTCATCTTAGCAAGTGCACGAAATACCCGTATTAATAGCAGTAAATGATTAGTCAGGCAAGCTTATTTTTTGGAAAGCTAGTACTTGTCAGAATAATCAAGCTACTTTGGAATAAGTTTCGTTATATTTGTTCATTTGAGGTCAATGTCAAGGTAACCTTTTACTGTAAGCATAAGGACTTCCGCATTTTAATGAAAATTTGCCTTGTTGAAGTTTTATTTGGTGTCAAAGGTCTAGATGTGTATACGTACCTTCCGCTTTTTGAGGCTCATAATCTAGTACCCTTGTCTTGCTATGTACTCTGTGTCTTGTATGGTTCAAAAATACATATTCTACCAGAACCTTATCGTCAGGATACGGAATATCAAAAGCATTGGTCCCATAAGCCCCATATGGAGACGGTGGACATTTGTCACTCATTTTAACTTTAAAAAGGCTGTAAAATAGATATCAAATATTTGAACTATGTTAAAAAATTGACTGAGGCATACGCAAGTTATTAACTTAAATATATGTTCAGTTAAGGGCAACTGAGGCATAACAATACCTAACCGGCGACTGTTTGTGCATAATTGTTTAGTCAGTTATATAAGATAGACAAAAATATAAAGTACGTATATAATATAGCTTTAGTTAAAGGCGAAGCCCTCCCGAAAATATCTCTGTTATTGTTTCGTACGTTCCATAGTTAAGAGAGTCTAACATGTTTTAAGGCCTTTCCATTTTACATACAGATATATACATATACATACATATATACATACATACATGTATATATATATATATATGTATGTGTAAATATATATATATATATATATATATATATATATATATATATATATATATTTACACATACATACATACATACATACATACATACATACATACATACATACATACATACGTATATCGAGGCAGACAGTTCTCGGATGGTTGAGTAAATAAGACACCGAACTTCAACAAGCGAACTAACTAACTTCCTCAAACTAGGATCTGTCCGCCTGGGATCCGAAGCTAGCTAGGTGGTGGTAAACACTGTTACTATTATAAGAAAATTAAGTTATAAATTACGAATTGTAATTAAAAAAAAAACAGAAGAAACATTGTGAATGCTTATTTATAAGTTTGTACAAGAAATAATATCAAAATTATTTTCAATTTAATTTTCTTCAATGGCGTACAAGACAAAGTGTGTTAGTATGATAATAACATGCGCAATTGTATAAACAGATAAAAGGTCAAAAGTCGAATTTTCGCTAAATCTTTTGTCTATTTTAACTATTATCTTTTACCTTAAAATTTCAAACAGACATTATTTTTTCGCACAAAAAAGTCCGTTCGTTGCTCTGGCATCTATAGTACAATTAGGTATAATGTAAAAAAAATTAATGAAAAATTACGCAATAAAACCTCCAATGCTCATGCCTTCTGATTTTTTAGCCAGAGGATTTACCAAGAAGTGTGCAGATTCAACAGGGGTAAGTGAACAGACTATCCTTACAAAAAGTGATTCTCATGAAGTCAGCGATGCGTCATCACTAGCGCAGTATAGCAATAGCGTCTTGTTCGACCGATATAGAAAACTTGCATGTGTTATCATCCCATTTCGAAATGTATGATTGTTCTAGTAACTGTTGGTCATGCTTGTATATGACAGGAATGACTGCCAGCTTCTCCGAGATCTGTCCATACCACCCACGCATTGCTAAACTGTTTAGTCTTTGTTATGGAGAATTATGATGCATTCCAAGGTCTGAATAATTTGACTGCTTGTAGTATAACAATACCACCGCTGAGCGGTGCAAAACACGCTCGTCAATGTTTTTAATGTAAGCAAGAATAAAAAAAGAGGTAAAATACTATTGGAAATGTCAATTATATGTGATTATCAAAATCATATATTTGAGTTATTAAACATGCGATAATATCAAGAGCTGTCAGAAGACCAACAAAAAAGTACTTTCCGCACATGCAGTCAGTAAACTTATAAAAAGTAAAAGACAAATATTAACCAAAATATTAACAATGTATTATGACTATTACAACTGTATCATTACATTAGTCTTTATGTGCTTTGTACAAGAGGGCTGAAAAACACATTTTGTTTGAGCTTTCGGATGTATTTTTAACTCTTCCAGTCAGTATACTGTGAACCTCTTTTTTCGTGAGCACTTTATTTTTGCGATATTCACGTAACTATAAATTTTTTTAAGTTGAAACAAGTTTTATATGTTAAACATTATTGCTTCTTGTCGAACCATACCGAATTCGAAAGGAATTAAATGAAACATAAAAACAAAATCTTGAATTTTCTACATTATGTTCTTATTTGACACTCACACTTATTTGACCATAAAAATTCACACAGTATCTTCATTTTAGTATATGCACATCTTCAGATTCCGATAACACATTAAAATTTTCAAAACAATCAGTCTAAAACTGTAAGATAAGTTGCACCCACAAGAAAATTAAACACAAGATACCAGGAACTAGATGTAAAGAACCATAGCAGCTGTACCAATTCTGCAAAAAATTGAAATCCGACACAAAAACCCGTTTTATATGTTGAAAATTGGTACTTGTTGTAAATCCATACTTAAATAAAGAATAAAAAAGTTCTTGCATTTTCTACATTATGTCCTTATTTGACCTTTGAACTCAACCTGTGGCCTTGAACTTCAATACTCGAAGCTAAATTTTATAAGCGAGACACTATCTTTCCATAATATGTGTTTGACATAATTTTATCATGATATCATCATCAAGTCAAAAGATATGTACCAAACAAGAAAAATATTAAAGTATGAACGGACAGACAGAAAACTTCATATCGCAATACGTTCCGTTACACGGGTGTATAAAAAGTAGACGTTAGAAAGAGGGGTAAGAGTAGGAAGCTCTCAAACAAAAACAAATGAAAGATTTAATATCTATTCCGCCATGTTGCTATACTGTAACCAGTAACTGACCAAAGCAAATAAAAAAGATTTAATTACTTCTCATGAGCATGATAATTGGTACAGCAACCGCGGCTTTCCAAGTCTGTTGTACCCACACCTAGCTCTTTTTAGTTAAAGTAAGTGGAATCAATTTAATCGGAAATCGATACCTAGTATTTTAATTTCTTTTACAAGTGAATGTTGATTTTCTATAAAACATATTTTAGAATGTATTTACATACAATAAACATATGTCACAATATTTTTCAGATCTTGATCACCTTGTATCATCAAATCAGTCAATAGCAGGATCGAAGTACAGCCATATCTTATTACATCACACAATTGTCCGTTTGAGTTGATTGACATAAATTTTTTAATAGCCGATACTATGTTTTAAAATACTTTTTCGGCCGGCATAATAATAATAATAAAAATATTATTATTATCATTATTATTATTATTATTATTATTATTATTATTATTATTATTATTATTATTATAACATGTATTATTATTATCAGTATTATTATTATATTATCATTATTAGAAATTTATTATTATTATTATTATTATTATTATTATTATTATTATTATAAATTTGTTTTTATTATTATTATTATTATTATTATTATTATTATTATATAATATTATTATTATTATAATAATGAAGGACGGAATCCGATTGCCCGGAGAATATCACAGCGCTTCTTACTGCCTAGGTTCGAATCCCACAGATCTTAGTGTTGTCAGTTGGCTAGCCTTAGGTTGATGATCTGTAAGATTTAACACTCTCGTACAATAAACAAGGAACAAACGTAATAACAGGAGGCCTTACACTTTTCACACAAAGGAGGTCCTACACTTGAACAAAAAATGTAATAGCAGGATGCCCTAATAGCAGGAGGTCCTACATTTTTACAGAAAACGTAATAGCAGGAGGCCCTACCTTGTACATAAACGTAATAGCAGTTAATCCTACACTTGAACAAAAAATGTAAAAGCAGGATATCCTATAATTGTACAAAAACGTAATAGCAGGATGTCCTATAATTGTACACAAACATAATAGCAGGAGGACCTACATTTGTACAGAAAACGTACTAGCAGGAGGCCCCACACTTGTACACAAACGTAATAGCAGGAGGCCCTACACTTGTACACAAATGTAATAGCAGGAGACCCTACACTTGTACACAAACGTTTCAATAGCAGGAGGCCCTACACTTGTACACAAACGTAATATCTCAAAAATAGGTTTAATAAATTTGCACAAATTATTAAGAACAATTACATTTGCCATTGCATATGGAAAATTCCTATTGAAACCGAAAGTTACTTACCGTTTAAACTTTATACTGTACGAGCAGAAAAATGAAGGTTTACATTAATTAAAAAAAGCAAAAACAAACTGAGACCACCAGCTCACCTCACAACTGTGAGTTATGTACTAACAGCGCATTGATGCGTATACAATAACCTACATTTATCGCGACATGTATTGAATGATAGGCTGATATATTATATAAATACATGAATTATGAAACATTAAGATGAATAGTTGGTAGAAGACCTGTCACAATTTATAATCTCTCGCACTTTTCCGCAGGCGCTTGGGGTCGTTATTATTTTTTTTTTATCTATTTTTATTATTATTTGGTCCAATTAGACATATATTTATTAATTTTATTTTTTTGTTTTGTCATATCTGGCAACGTCGTCAGAAATCAATCAATAATATTGCATTTTAAAATTTTCCTAATTACCTCACGCATACACGATCGACCTGTTCTTAGATTACTCAATAGAGAATAATAAGCTAGTTGTCTTCATGTAAGGCTGAAAAATGCTGATGCGACGTTATAGCATTACAACCAAACAACCCTAAAACAGGTTAGCTTGATCTATGAGAGCCACTAGATATTCTAACCCAAGACCATCCAATCTGTCCTATAATATACCTCGTTCAACGATCATATTTAAACACACCAGCGACGTTTAGAACGGACGTTTGTCGCTGAACACACTGATCATATTTTGTCATTTGAAATCTGATCAATTACAAAAATTATCTCTATCTAGCCCAGTTTCACAACCATTCACTCAACTGAGTGTACGCACATCAATATTTTGAGACAATGTTATGTTGTTGTTTTTTTTTTTTTTCAAAAAAGCTACACGAAACAATGTAAATATAACATTAGATATTCAATTTTGACTTTGTAATGTTTTAAAAATTGAGATTGAAATATTCTCAAATTTGAGTTGAGTGTAGACTCGACCGAGTGTATGATTTTGAAACTGGGGCTTTGACACAATGGCCGACGTCACTGCCGATGACGTTTTAAAGCAAGCTCCGATTGCATAACGCCGTTTGCAATATTGTTACATGTAACAGAAATTCTTACCGCCTGTAGTCTCATTGAAGATGTTTTAATTTTATTGGAGATGTCCATAAAGTCATTACTCCAATCCACTTAACAGAAAACTTCTAGACACTGTAAAGTCTTGAACGTAATACAATGCAAGTAAAATTGAAATTATGCATGATACAAGAATGACAAGTTTTGCCATGAGATCAAACGTGTTACTTATTATAAAGTTGACATGTCACGGACATTTTTTTAATAACGTTTCAATCGTTTCTAGTTGGTAGCGTGGCTTGTGAAAAACAAATTTAAAATTATTTTTTTTTAAAAAGTTTTGATGTACCTGTTTATGAACCACTAGTTGTTAAATCAGTGGAAATTTTAGGGTACCTCCGATAGTATTAAAGCCGCACCACTGAATATCTACTCTTGTGATCGTCCAAAGTCGGTAGTAATAAATTCAGTAGGTCTTGTTTCATCAAAAAAGTTTCTTGTGTTACCAAAAGCTTGTGTTATGTTTGTTGGTTGTTTCGGTTGTTGCGAAGTGCTCTCTCTCTCTCTCTCTCTCTCTCTCTCTCTCTCTCTCTCTCTCTCTCTCCTCTTTTTGTTCCTAATTTGTGTACTGAACGGAGTATGAATCATATTGACAATATATCCAAATTATTAGTTTAATATCCTATGTCTGAAAATGTTTGAGTAGCAGCTGGAATCGTCTGTGTGTGTGTGTGTGTGTGTGTGTGTGTGTGTGTACTATGTAAAGAATCCACAAACGCTATCGCCAAAAGTTCATGAAAAGTTTTCTGTTGACTTTCATTATATAATGTATATAATAATTAAAGCTGCATTAAGTTTACCAAATTTCTAATTTTTTTTTGATTTTCTAAAAATATTTTTTTTAAAAGTAGATATCTTCCAACCACGATCCGTGACATTCATTTTCTAAAATTTCATTTCTTTTAGCTGTAAATAACGGAATTCTCTGACCGGTTGGTCAGTGTTCTACGATGGTAAATATGAGCTTGGAGCATGCGCACGGATGTACGGAAAAGCCTAGAATCGAAAGTGAAACATGACAGATTGCATTAATTGCACAGGCACTTGTTTCTGTCAGTAATGAGGTAAGTCATGACCAATATTACCTAGTTATATTATTAGGTAATATTGGTCATGACTTACCTCATTACTGACAGAAACAAGTGCCTGTGATTAATTGTCCTTCATTAATATCCAGATGAATTTGAAATTGTGTTATTTTTCCCTTACTTAGTCACAAATGACAAATTCAACGAAGTTCTGTGTTTAATTTATCGTATTTCAACATTTTGAAAGTTGTGTTTAAATGACCCGGGGTTTTGATGACGTAACCATGTATCAAATGCTGCATCTCGCTTGGTAAATACTGTAATTTCTGTATTTATTCGAGCTTTTATCTTGGAACCAAAAGTAACATTGTTCATTAGGAACATCATTAATTAGATTAGCATCGTTTTATTTTTTTCTTTGGAAAACTTCATGCAGCTTTAAATTGCTTGATTTGGTCATCATTAACCCTTTATAATTCCAAAAGTAAAAACCCTCCTTCATTTGGACAATATTAATCTTTTTTTAATTGTTATTATTTTTATTTTATTTATTTATTTATTTGTTTATTTATTTATTTATTTATTTATTTATTGTGGATGTCCTTCTTTAGACGGAAATTCTAAACCATTTTGATTGGAACATGATTTACCCTAGCTTCCTGATTTAGGATTAATTTATTCTTGTTTGACCTATATGTTCCTAAACTAAACCCGACTGGATATCCAAACTTGTAAGTCTCAATGTTTAACTATGTTGTCTTGTGTTTTTAGTTCATTCATATATATAAATGCATGCTATGTTCTTTTTTGTATGGTTCTCTATCTCACATGATATTATCTAGTGTTATACTTACTTTAATTTACAAACCAAGATTATAATGAAATAAAATACATGTATTTAGGACGGAAACTCTATACCGAATGTGAAGTTAATTATCACTAAAATTCAAACATGAAAACTTTCCGAAAAATGATTAGTAATACTTTATAATAAAATGAAATATTCTATAAAAAAAATTAATCACTAAAATTAATGCTTGCTCTTTGGGTTAAAAAGACAGCCATCAAATGAAAAAACAACTGACACAAATTCATGATTTTGCAAATTGAGCCAAACTATTTTATCTAGTTGACCACCTTAACTTTATTAAATGAATTGAAATTGAATTCATTATTATCAATATTCTCCAAATTACTGAGCATGGCACAAAATTACCGGTAAAATCCGGAAAGATTAATTTTACATACAAATTTGATTTATGTAACACCGAGTAAATTTATTCCTAAAAATGTCATGCTTTGCCATTAATGACACGATTGATCCAGTCAGTATAATGAGATACTCTTGTGAATACTGCAGGGAATTTATCTGGATTGAATCTACTAGTGAAAGATGCCACGCCCACTTGTATCCATTCACCAGCCTCGTTTTTACATGCCAGTGGACCACCGCTATCACCCTGGAAAAATATATGTTTTAAACATCAATCAATTGGTAATGATAAACAGTTATTTTATAATTTATGGAAGGAATTAGTCTGTTAAACTGGCAAAGCCCAAATAACAGCGAATCTCCTCTTTATCTGCTTTGTTTAGCAAACACCTTCAAAATTTACTGTTGAACAATAAGTGTACTAGTGTATTACTGACTTATATTAATAAGAAGTTATATTTATCATTGTATAATTGTAGCATAATTTTTTTTAACATTTCACCAACTACTTATTGATGCTTTTAGGAAGAGCTCCTTTCAATGTATATCTTTTGCTTTACAAACACATGTAACATAACCATTTTAACAACAGTGTTTTAGGTTGATGTCAATGTCTTTCCTTTTAATCCATGTCGGCTTTTTTTTAAATAATCAATTTTTGTTCAAATGGCATGTGGCACTTTTGAACTTTTATTAAAAATGCATTTAAAGTAGCTCATAACGACAATTACATGACACATAGAATTAATTAAGATTAATTACACTTGCTGTTACAGTATTACAGAGTGCACATATGGCAACATTTACCTGTAAATGTCCAACATCGAAATAGTAAATATATAACACAAATAACAGTTCAATTTTGATGTGCCAGATGTAAGTGAGTTATTTAACGTTTAAGGCCACGTCAGCATTCTATCATCTAATCGGGGATGAAAATTGTAATGTATCAATAAAATGTTGAATTCGAGGAAAACCTAATACAACAGATGATTTTTGAACTAATGAATAACTGACAAGAACCAGTATTATCACAAAAAAGGAGACACCTGTTGGTAGAGATTTTCAATACTATTATTTCTCACCTGACAAATACCACGGCTATTATTTATGAAACCAGCACAGATCCGCCTTCTAAGATCACGTGCTCCATAATGCCAACTACATACATTTGTGTTGTAAATAGGAAGTTCCACGCTCATTGCCTTTCTTGAAACGAGCCGACCTAAAGATAATAAAAATAAGATAAGCAAGAAGCTTTTTGTTTTGTGAGCCTGTGGTGGATAAACTGAAAACAGACAAAAGAAATAATAACGACCTTATACAAAAGCATGAAAAGTCGATGGATATTTTTTATATTTTAGACTGAAATGGAGTTTTACGTCCAAGTCAGGAATATTTCACTTCTATCGAGACGTCACCAGCTATAGGTGAAGTGGCAGAATTTTTTTTATTTGACCTTTGGATTGCGCTCAGGGCCATACCTGCCATGACACGGGGCATCGATTTTCACGGTCTTTCCCCGAAGGACCCCGCGACTTTCATTCTAAATACCGAGTGTTTGGCGAAAGAACAGTCAATACATATTTTCAAGTCTTGGCCAGACCCGTCCGGGGTTGGAGTCCCAACCTACCACATACGGCGCTAGCACTCTACCAGCTGATCTACCGTAGTAGTTCTAAAGTTAAATTTCTCCCAAATATTAATTGTTTTAGTTAATTATTAGTACATACAAGCTTATAAATGGTTGGAGGTTGTGTAACTGTTTTGTACATGTAATTTAAGAAAGGTAAAGTGTACCAAGTATTTTAAATCACAGCACTAAATACTTTCAAGTCTGTCCAAAGCTGGGAATCTTGTCATTTTGTTTACCTTATTCATTTTTTTTTTATTTGTAGTGGTATTTTATTGTGTGCTTTTACTTATTTCTATACTTGCTAGTACCAATCTTATGGTTATTCTCTTTATCTGGAACTTTTCGTTCAAACAGATTAGCTAACCAGTGCATATCACCAATCAATAGAAACATTATCTGTTAGCTTATTAAACTAATAATTATGAACCTGATATAACGATATAGCTTTTATTAAGACTTCCCTGTCATTGTATTCACAGATATTTCGTCCATCAAGGTTTCTTTTAAAAAATAAAGTGTATTCAAAAAATAGCCAAAACATGGGGAAAATGAAATAATATCTTACCTAGACTTGACTTGCAAAATGTTATTTATCGGTTTGGAGCATGCGCGGAAATTCTACATGTATGTAAACAATAGCGTCGGCAGAAGAAAACGCGTTCGTGCGAGATTTTACAAAGAAAAGAACAAGGACAAACAGTGACAAACTGAATCTAAGGATTCGAATCGGCCAGGCTCAGATGGAAAATGGCTGTAAATAAAACAGCAGTTTGGCTTGGAAACGCACGACAAAGTGGTCGCATTGCTCTTGAACACATGCATTTTGCTGTGTTTGATGGCATTGCCTTTTTTTCGTAAAAGAATCACGTGATCAATGTTCTAAAATAAGATCTTTGGTAGATCAATCTAGCAGTAATTTTCCCAGTGAATTTCAAAGTAAGTAAAGCTTTCATCGTGGAACCATGTATTACATTTTTCATAAGAGGCATAGTTGAGAAAAAATGCGTCGTTTATATATTATGCCTAGGAAAACTTTATGCACCTTTGAGATTCATTACGAAAATAAAATTTTAAATGAATATCTCAACTTTTCTAAAAGTCATGAAGTATTTAATATTCTATAATTTTTACCAAAAAAAAAAAAATACGACATAACCTATGAATTTAAATGCAAATGCGCGATTTTCTAATGTCAGGCTTTCTATTCTTTTTTCTTAGTTTGATGTCATAAGGCAACTAGATTCATTTCTCTAGTCACAGTCGCACATTTGATATTCACGATTTGATAATTATGTATAGATTTTCACGTTATTATCCTAAGGTGTTATACTAAATGATATTAGCCAGCCTTCAAGCCACCAAAGTATGATACACTTTTTTCTTATGTTTTAAATATCAAAATTACGCATAATACCTGGGTGTTAATATCATAGCCATTTATACATATTTAAAATTTTAGATTCGGTAAGTTTTCGTATCAAAACACTAGTTGGAAAGCTGAATTATGTTTAAGCATTGATCTGTGTATACTTTGACTAGATGGTCAAGTTAAAGCCCAATTCGCCATTGGTTACTTAGTCTGTTAAAATGAAATTCTGTGTATCTATATGCTTTACATAATTGTTCATCTCGAGTTGCAATTTTAAGTGTTATTAAGTCTCCCCATTGTCGCTCACTTTTGAAAGTTCGTAAGGCTTGCTTCAACCAAAGACAGGCATTGCCATAGCATAGATAGCACTCCATGGATCCAATATCAACTTTCATTTTATCTTATCCTACTGGCCTATACAGAATTTTTAAAACTTAACAAAATAAATAAATAAATAAATATCTGCAAAACCATTATGAATGTTCATAGTATATTTAATAGATTAACGTCATCTATGACACATACGGTGAATTTTGATACCTCCATGCTTTCAGCCGACTTCGACACATCCTATAAGTCACTGAACCATTTTACAAGGGTTTGTTTACATGCGGAATGAAAAAAAAATATTCAGATAATTAAAATCAAATTCAGATAAAATCAAAAATAAGAAGTGTTAAATAAAAATGGACAGAAATCAAAGTCTCCTGTTTTAAAAAATCTTATGCTGAAATGAGCGTGCTGGTTGATAACTGTTACGACGGTCATGATATATTAGGGCTCTAGATCTCCATCTAACACCATTTCGCCATTCAATCCACTGACCGTTCAAAAAGTCGAGAGTTTAAACTAAGATATCACGCTATCTGTTTACCCTGTATCTTTTTTCTTTTTCATATAATTTCATTTCATTTATTTTTTATTTTTATTTTATTTTTTATTTTATTCTTATTTTATTTCAAACATTTATTTTTCAGCTTAACATGTCCAAACATTTTCATAAAATAAAACAAAACAAAGTAAAATAAAATAAAATAAAATAAAACAAAACAAAACAAAACAAAACAAAACAAAACAAAACAAACAAACAAACAAAACTCACCTCCAACCGTACAACCCCATCCTTTCATAACGCATACGTCGTTAAGTTTTGGGAATGTAATGTTTCCATATTGTGGAAGGTTTATACGTCTAATTCTGTGGAAGTCTCGACCAGATGGAACGGGTTTTTCTAATCGAACGAGAGCAATGTCGTTTTCCCAACTTTCTGTAAACAAATTTTTATATAAAAGATTTTAAAAATATTGTTGTTTTGATATAAACCGAGTTGGCTGGTTGTTGTTGTTTTTTTTTTTTTTTAATTTAACCAGTCTTATTTAATGGTAAATCTGGTTATTAAAAACATAATGTAACTCTAAGGATTACTGTCTTAAACGTACCTAAACCACCCACATCACTGAATACCATGTTGTATTTTATATTATATTTCATTAAAAGTTTGACTTTATAATCAGCTGCTTCAGCTGTGTTTATATTGGCCCAGTAAATTGTGTTCAATGTGAAGTGTTAATGTAGAATTTGGACTTCATACCTAATAAACAAAACATTTACCTTTACAAAATACTACACCAGAAGTATCTGAAATGTAGTAGCTCTGTGGTTATGAGAACAATTTTATTCGGAAGTCAAGTACATGAAAACACCTGAAATTTTTAATTTATTTTGAATGATATTATGTTTCAATTGCAATATATATAATTGTACCTAGCCTAGACCGGACCTGAATTTATAATCTCTAATGCCAAAGTTTAAATTTGTGGCTTGAAAAAAACTTATTATATATATATATAATAGTTGGCAAAGTAACTTAGACGAAGTCAGACAAAAACTTGTTCCTTTACGTTCACTGTATGCGCATTACTGCTTTTAAAGCGTTTAGCTCTTGTCTGTAGTGCATAATACAAAAACTGTTTAGCTTGCACTACTAGGATCGTCTAGTTGCTTGCTTAATGCAAACATAACTATACTATCAAACATTTTATAGTAACAGGATAGATGAACATCAAACTCGCAAGCTTCTAAAATTACATTAAAAACTATTATTCTGGTGTTTTCAGAAATTTTTCAGAACCATCTTTCTTATTTTTCTGTACTACAGCTTTACTTTGAGATGAAGGTTGCCAAAGCAAGGGAACAAAATCACCCGTATAATACTTAAAATATTGATGTTTAAATGTTAATACTAGATTGTTGATATCCCGGATGTGGAACAATGCGTGTGACGTCAATGTCCCATTGCCTCCAATCTCTCCGTCCGAATATCCGACCCAGAACGTCTTTTATTCTGTCTATTACATCTGGCTTTAAAATGTAAAAAAGAACACATATATATGAAACTAAATAAACTGTTATACATAATAGATATTACTTTTTCAATAACCTCAGGATTGCTTTACTAGACTTGTTGAAGAGCTCGAAATATCGTGCGCGGTAGTGTAATGTTAAGATTAGGCTACTTATTGTCAATTTCATTTGTTTTCTTTTATTGTAAATTTCCTTCTTCTTCCCAAGAAGATTGTATAACACAGACTTGTTAAACTGCACAATGCATGAGAAAAATGAATGAATAACAGACATAATATCAGAACCATAATAATAAACAAATACTAATATAATACGGGTGTAGCTAGCTAGACAGAAGGTGCTTACCCTTCTGGAGCATCCTGCCTCATTTCTTTGATGGAAGTTCACTTGTATAACTGAACTGGTTAGTTTTCAAAGTTTTCACTTTGTTATTTGGGGATTGTGATTTTGACATGGACTGGTATGTTTGTGTTTATATTATTACAAATATTACTAGTATTACGCTAATACAAGTATAATGTGTATAAGCAGGTTCAAGGCACAGGATAGTATAATTAGTGTGCTAGCACTCCTTATGTAACTATCATCACCCTTTAGTACAATACAAACTCATACATCATGTGTATTTGTGTTTAAGTATTAGGTAGATATTAACTGGGCAATTAGGGATTAGATCAAGACTCGCATAATTTCAGAAACAAAATAGTAACAAATTTTTTCAAAATGTATTCTTTTTTAATTCAATTTCAATTTTATTCAATTTACTAAACACTCTTTCCTATATTTTTTTTTTTTCATTATTTACGTGTCTAACATACGAAACACTAAAAAACACTTTAAACACATGACCATGTGATCTAAGTACCTAGATGTTGCATCATCCGACATACATTCTACTGAACCAAATAGCTAACTTACTTTTATAGTAACAGCAGCAAGCCTGGCTTCCCAATACTTAGGGTTCTTGTGCTTGTAGCTACAAAATTATTTTAACTAAAACAAATTAAATCGTTATACGAAATTTCACAAAAACAGACGACCCGAAAAGACAAGGTTTCCTATCCTAGTTTCGGCAAACGAACTTACAAACATTTTAACACCAGAAATTATACAATAGGGATTTAATCTTAGGTGATGAGAGACGATATCCGTAATCATTCTTTCGACCACTCAGTTACCAAAGGCGGGAGATAATCATCTTTAAAACGTGGATACAAATTTACCACGGATCTTGAAACACAAGAATGTGTGTGTGTGTGTGTGTGTGTGTGTGTGTGTGTGAGAGAGAGAGAGAGAGAGAGAGAGAGAGAGAGAGAGAGAGAGAGAGAGCTTATAAAGAGTGCAAATCAGCAACGATTATTAGAACATGTACTAACTTAAACGAATAACAATGCAACATTGCCTTGAAAATAAGTGTCAAAATTAAAATATTTTAACTTAAGCATTTGAATTTGCCCAATAGGATGATTTAAATAATCTTATAGTTGCGTTCTATAATCACAAGTTAAAACTGAAACCGCGTCATAATCAAAGATCTGAATGTATTAAACCATAACTTACTTGCCATCAAAGCAATGAGCAGCCGTTAGTATCCAATGATCGTTAATCACAGAACCTCCACAAAACACGTGACTATGTGCAATAGGAATAAATCCAAATAATTTCTTGGTAACAATCTTTGCATGTAGACTCACTAACCAAGGCCATTCACCTTCTGATACGGGTCTTCCACCAATAATCCTCATGGCTTCTGGTGATTCACTGTTTTCTGAAATAGAAAACGCAAAATCTTTGTAGTTGCAGAAATGCCCTTGTTGTAACATTCTTATCATTCTTGTTGACTTATTTGGTTGTTTTTTTTTTTTTTTTTTGTTTTTTTTTTTGTTTTTTTTTTATTCTTGCCATCGATAAGTATAAGTTGCTAAGCGGCAAATTTCTCGACTACGTAACACAGTAAGAACGACAAAAACAAGAGACAGTAAAAAACCACACACACACACACACACACACACATTTCTTTTGACAATGTTCTAACTCTAATTACCTCAATGTGTAGATGAAGACATCATGTCTTTAGGTGCAAATTTTAGTTATTTTATACTTTTACTTTATACATGGCAGTAATCTTATTTATTAAAACTATTGATAATACAATGTTGCATGGAAATAAAATAAATGAGAGAAGAGAGAGAGAGAGAGAGAGAGAGAGAGAGAGAGAGAGATTCATACCTGATAAAGTAACCCAGAAAGGTAACGGTGAAAATAAACCAAACATTCATTTTTTGGTATTCCTGAAATTAAAGTAACTATTTTTAAGATATTGAATACAACATTTAAAAATAAATCTACACTATTAAATCGTATGTCTATATTTATCTAAACAAAGTTACATATAAAAACATTTCATATTGAGTTTAAAAGATACTTATCTCCAACAATGAAGACAATTAAGGAATCTTTAACGACACTGGATAACGAAATTTTAATGTCAAATATCCTTAAATAAATATCTATATTCATCGAGAATTAGTTGCTGTGTTGCATTTTGTTTTGTTTTGAAACAGATATTTTAGAGGATTCAACTTCTTAATTATATCGGATTAAAATTTTGAATAAAATAACATAAAGCATTGCTGAACAAGCTAAAATACGGAAATGCTAATTTTCTTGTAATGTTGATTCCTACCTGTCTTCGAAGAAAAGTAGCGAGCAACCGCGCACCTGTTTTATGGTCTGCACATGTATCCCAAATGAAAGCGTTGAACATAAATAACTCTACTTAGTTACTTATACATGTACTTTGTTAGTAAAGTTAAGTAAGGAAAGGATACTTAAGTGTTAAAAGTGGCTTTGTAGTATAAATATAATTTAATTGATGAAACAGACAATAATCTTGGTCTTAATGGGCACGAAACTTCGTTTTCGTTTAATTATGACAAATGACATGTGCTTGATACAGATTTTAAGAGGTTGAGAGAAATTAAATGAAAGTTCACACACACACACACACACACACACACACACACACACACACATATATATATATATATATATATATATATATATATACCATTCTGGTATACAAGTCATTAACTTATGCTATAAAACGCTGCAAATGCACTGAATCCAAAGTAGATTTGTTATCTTGAAAAACTTCATAAGACGATGGATCTTTTGTGTCTACAACATTCTTTACCAAATGTTTTTCTCCGTCGAAAATAGCTTAAAAAAAAATTATAAACAGTGAATATTTTAATTTTGCCAATGGAAAACGCTTAACGTCATGTGGAAACCTGTGAATGTATTTACTGTCGTGTCACTGATGCGTTTCAATACATCCCAATTATATACGATTAATAAATACCCGTATTTTGAACAAGATAAACGTGTAAAAAAGAAGAAAAAAAACACGATTGAAAAGGCCACAGTGACTATCGGTTTATATCCATTATGACCTCATTGATTTTTGAACTAGTGAACAAATTTTGTGTAAGACATTACAACTAGAACAAGACAAAGTCTGTCCAAAACCTAAAGCCTTTTTGTGCAGCACATTCACCCGGTGCTTATCATTTGTTAGCTGTGTTCACTTGAGCAATGTAACTTGCTCAGCAACATACCGTGAAGTCCGTATGGGTTTACAAAACCTAACACTTTTTTGCGGTACATCAAGGTGGAGCTATCATTTGGTTGCTGTGTTCACTTTATCAATGCATTTTGCTCAGCAACATACCGTGTCCATATGGGTTTACAAAACCTAAAACTGTTTGTGTGGTACATCAAGATGGAGCTATCATTTGGTTGCTGTGTTTACTTGAGCAATGTATTTTGCTCAGCAACATACCGTGAAGTCCGTATGGGTTTACAAAACCTAAAACTGTTTGTGTGGTACATCAACGCGAGGCTATCATTTGGAAGCTGTACTCACTTGAGCAATGCATCTTGCTCCGCAACATACCGTGAAGTCAGTCTGGTAAACCAAACCTCATACTTTCTGTTAACTGTAATTATGAAATATTAACTTGAGGAATTTTACCATTATAAGTTTTATTTATAGGTGGTAAGCGGATTTAATTTGGTTTAAATTTGCAATATTTATTATCATTGACGGATTCAGGAGCGGGGAAGAGTTGAGTTGAGTTGAGTAATGGTGTTTAATGTCCCAGTCAAGGATATTTCACTTATATCGAGACGTCGCCAACTATAGGCGAAAGTGCAGAAATTTTGCCAGAGCGTTGCGCTGATGGCATTATACAGCAGGGTTCTTTATCGTGTCACGCCTACTGTGACACGGAACCTCGTTTATTTTAAGTTTCAATCCGAAAAAACATAACTTTCGTTTCGTAATGCCGAGTGCTTGGCACTACCAACTTTTAAGTTTTGGGTCGGACCCGGTCGGCCACGAACTCCCACTTACGGAGAGAACACTCTACCAAGGAGTGGGAGGGGTTTCGGTGGTTGCACAAAGAAAGGAGAGAATAGGTCACCAGA
>JARBDR010000037.1:0-222814 GCA_029721355.1 Tegillarca granosa
AGAGAGGAGTAGAGAGAGAGAGAGAGAGAGATCTGTATAATGGGATACCGAAAAATAAAAATATAAAGAAACAGCAGTAAAATATTATTTATAAATAGCTTATAAGCTATAGATTGATATTTGTGTAAAAATGTGTCCTTGCATTATCATCAAATTTATATGTATAAGCGATTGTTAAATAATGACTTGAAGTAATAATTACTTGAAGTATTATGTTTTCGAGAGAAATTGCAGATTTATAAAAAGTTCGAGAATCAATCATCCATGAATAATACACTTGAAAGTTATCCCATCAAACAAATCACTTATTACCGACCTTTACAAGGTACACTACACCTATCATCTTCAGTCCTATATGTTAATTAATTAATACTTTAGTACTTCTGGCACAGAATTAACAAATACTTCGGCTAGATAAATAGCGTTTGATCATTCATTCATTCATCTATCCATCTATCATTTCATTATTTATGTCATTATTTATTTTCCCAACCATCCATTCAATTTATTTATTTATTTATGTATTTATTTATTTATCCATCCATCCATCCATTCAACCATCCATCCATCCATCCATCCATCCATCCATTTATCGTTATCAGGTTATGAATTTATTTAATCGCTTATCCATTTTTTATTTATTTAAATAAATTATTAATTTACTGAATCCAACGACATGTCGTTCCTTAATTCATCTAATAATTTATTTTATTTATTTATTTATTTATTAAACCAATTATCTATTACTTTCTTCCCTTCCTTCTCTCCTTTTTTCTTTATTTTCTTTCTCTTTCTTTATTGATTTATCCATCCATCCATCGACTATCATTTATTTATTTATTTAATTATATTATTTATTTATACTAGAGTATATTTATTCAATCAACCATCCATTCTTTTCTTCTCTCCTTTTCTCCTCTCTTTCTTTATTTTTTATTCATTCATCCATCAATCCATTCAACTATCCATCCTTTATTTATTTACTTATCTATTTTTTATCTGACCATTAATCCATCCATGCATGCATTCAACCATCCATTTATTTAAGCATTTATCCATCTTTATTTATTTATTTATTTATTTGATTGTTTATTTATTTGATTATTTATTTATTTATTTATTTATTCAACCACCCACCCATTCTTTTCTTTTTCCTTCTTTCTTTCTTTCTATATCGATTTATCTATCCATCCATACATCCATTTATTTAAGTATCCATCCTTTATTTATTTATTTATTAATTTTTAAATTGAATTATGTATTATTGAATTCGTTTTTTTTAATTTTAATTGATTTCTAATTATTTATTGACTTCAATAAATGTATATGATGTTTCCGAGTAAAATTGTATTTTGCCGAGTCAAACAAATCACTTGTAAACTATTTACTTGCATATCAAACCAGATTCATTTTATTTTCCGTGATTTGTATAATCTGTTACATATTAACTGCATAAATACTACTTGCACAGAACTAGATAATACCTTGGTTATCAAAACAAGTTATATATGTCAGTGTTTGATTTTAATTCCCAATCCGATTTTTTAATAAATAAATAAATAAATAAATAAATAAATAAATAAATAAATAAATTAAAAAGAAACAAATAAATAAATTGATTAATTAATTAAAAAGAAACAAATTAATTAATTGATTAATTAATTAATTAATTAATTTGTTTGTTTGTTTCTTTTTTTATTTCAACTTTATTTTTATCGTTTATTTATTTATTTTTTACATTTTTAAAATGTAGTCTGCAACTAACTTCAGATTTCTGTTTTAAAAAGACCATTAAATGATTCATTGATTTATTTTTTAATATCATTTAATACCATCTTTAAGCCATCTTTAAGCCAAATAGTGAAAAGGAGCTTAAAATTTCAGTGCCATTAAGCCGTCTTTAAGCCAGGCTTAAAGATGGCTTAAAGATGGCAGTGCCTTTAAGCCATCTTTAAGCATCTTTACGCGCATCTTTAAGCATCTTTAAGCTCGGCTTAAAGGTGCTTAAAGATGCGATTCCGTCTTGTGCAAATGCTTAACAATATGAATTGCAAAGAACTAAAGAAAGTGTACTGCCCATACATTCCAAATAAAATACGAATACTATTGAAGAGTAACAGTGGATCAAAAGATATGTATGATATTCTAAAACATAACCTCTCCAAACCAGTTTCTAGAGAAAAATGGGACAATTTATTTGATAATTTAAATATTGAGAATTGGAAAATTATATATAAAAACATATTCAACCCTCTAGTTGGAACCAAATTGCATTGGTTTCAGTATAGAATTATACATAATATTCTTGGTACAAATGACCTCTTATACAAAATAAAACAGAGAAACGATCCCTTTTGTACATTTTGTAAACAACACGATGAAACTATATTGCATTTATTTTGGGAATGCGAAGTTGTTCAAACTTTTCTGCAGCAAATAGATGAATGGTTCCTCAATAACAATATTTTAATACCTTTAACAAAAAAAGTGTTTATTTTCGGAGATTTTATTGTCAAAAATAATTTTAAAAATCTAATTATTACACAAACAAAATATAACATATATAAATCAAGATGCTTGAATAGAAAATTGTGTCTAAGTGCCTATCAAAATACTATTAAAGATATGATAAATATTCAAAAATCTATAGCAACAAAAAAAGGGGAATATGAACAATTTTTAAGATCTTGGGGACATTTTTTAACAATTATTAACTAAAAACGAAAACTACTGGTTATACACATCTCTCTCTCTCTCTCTCTCTCTCTCTCTCTCTCTCTCTCTCTCTCTCTCTCTCCATAAAACATTCAATATATACTGGTATAAATATAAGGGTTACACTTTATTGCATATTTATAACTTTTGATTAGTATATAAAATTGTATTATGTATTATTATATTTGTATGTATATTGAATGACAAAATAATAAAAAATATATAAAAAAAAATTTGATGCTTTTATTTTGTCGTTTCTTTCACATACGTCTGTAAAAACTTTATAGCAACGATTTGAAAGTTTCGTTGCTATAAACCTTACAACAGCTTTTGAATCCACTTCTTTTTTCTATAAGCAGATAAAACGTTATTCATTTCAATAACTTTCGATATTACCATTTCAAGAGTCAGGAGAGCATCTAGTAATGATACTTTTTAATGTTCTTTAACGTTTTGCTATTTACACCACGACCAAGATTCTTTTAACAGTTATTTTCAGTGACTCATTTAAAATTTAAAATATTACAAAAAGAAAAGAAGATTAAAAAAAAAAGAAAACAAGACAACTAATGCATCTGTTATTTAGAACTTGTAGATAATGAGGCTATTTGTTGCTAATCCAGGGTAAAAACTTGATAAACAACTTATATCCAAGCACCACTGATGAAAAATTGTATTGCAAAACGACCGTCTAGTGCTGTAAAATAAAAACGGGTATTATATGTCATTAATAACTTTTAAAATGACATACTTGCTTAAGATTAAGTAATTTCCTGTATGATGTATTGAATTCTGTTGTTGGCTCTGGTGCTTCCTTTTCAGGTGTAATGCTGTATATTTGCTTTCGTTTTAAATTAACTTTATCAAAATCAGTCATTTTTAAAATGTTCCCTGCGTCTTCATTTCTGCTTACTCCAAGCAA
This sequence comes from Tegillarca granosa, assembly GCA_029721355.1. Lineage (NCBI taxonomy): Eukaryota > Metazoa > Mollusca > Bivalvia > Arcoida > Arcidae > Tegillarca > Tegillarca granosa. The sequence goes on from JARBDR010000037.1 coordinate 3,638, forward strand.
TAAGGCTTCTTCGGGTGTTAATCCACAATAAACATTGACTGTTCTATACTTAAAAATAAGATCATTTGTTTTAGAAAAAGCTATTCTCTGGGCATTTATAGAATGATTTCCGTCAATTATCTTAATTTTATAACTGTCTATGCAATTTTGTCAAAATGTGATTTTTCCATCGGAAGAAACCCTATGATGTTGGGGGCATTATCAATGCTTACGGAGTTTTTGCTAATCATTTGTTCCGATAGATCCTTTATGAATTTTTCATTCATTGTTCTAACTTGATAAGCTTTCGGTGGGTCTTCCATTTGATCGATGTCGATGAAAAACTGGCCAACATTTTTTAAGATAATGTTTTCAAAAGTCTCTTTCCTTTTACATCCCTCCTCAAAGCTGTCTTCTGGACCGGCTTTTTGACACTAGTGTCTATGTGATTAATATCAGTTTCAGCTAGGTCGATGTCGTTCAAACTTTTGTCTTGAATCTCGAAAGATCCTTTTCCAAGAGGTTCGGGTTCATAGTTGGAAACATCTGAACTCCTGAAACGTAAAACGAATCGCAATGTTAAATGAGACTCTGAAAAGCTAAAATCATCTCCGAGTCTCATGGATTTGGTAACCATATACAAAATTAAATTTAAATTGCATAGCCGGACACTACTTATGAGCTTTAATTTAACAATTAATAGATTTGCCATGTGCTGATTTGAATTTCTATTAAAATAATGCATTCAAAATCAGCACATGACAACTGTCGCGTGTTGATTTTGAATGCATTATTTTAATAGAAATTCAAAATCAGCACATGACAGATTGAAACGGGAAAAAACACATATTGATACATTTAGTTTGAAATTCTATATCAACTACTCTGGAAATAAATAAATGTTCGAAACTTTCATAAAATACTTTATGTGAGACATAAAGCACAATAGAATTAAAGCAAGTATTGAGCATGATAGAATTATACTTCACAGGGAAACATATTACATTAATTAAATCAAATAACACCATAGTCAGAAAGGTTATCGCATACACACGCGAGCTGTTTATGTATAAGAACCATGTAGAATAAATTGACTCATCAAGCTGTATTATGTGGACTTACATAATGAACGATCTTATGTTTTCCCAAAACTGTAAAAGATCGTGCCCAGTACTAATTGTACAACCAAAAACTGTAGTTGGTTTAAATCTTGAAGGGCAAAGTTTTATGGCTACTTTATCTAAGTGTAACTGAAATTAATAAATTAAATACTAGAACAAAATAGTGTATAGTATCTTTGACAATCATTTGTACATCACTATGATATTGTACAATTCAATCTAAAACTGTATAATAAATCAAAACCTTTCAAAACTTAAGTTTTTCAGAGTCATTCTTTGTAGGGACCAAACTTCTCTGGAAATCGCATCTCAAACATTTTGAAAATATTGTATCTAAACAACGGGTACATATAAGAAACAAAAAATAATTGTCAAACGTAGATGTTCATGAAACCAACCACCAAGAAGTCAATCTCTCCAATAATTTTTCGATGATTTTTTTTCTTAAAAAAAGGGACCCTACAATGATGTTTCCGCTATGATTTTGAATTTGAGTTTATATATATATATATTTATATGCTTTATTCTCTATGTATTTGATGATTATTTTCGTTTAATATGCGTTATGGTTTAGAGAAAAAAATAGCGATCAATACAAGAGTATTGTATGCTGAACAATTTACCTTCAAAAATTCTTTCGAATCTTCATCGTCACCTTCTATTGCTGTGATGAACTTTGATTTACTGCTATCTTGACTGTTCCCTTCAAAACATAAACAAATCATATATAATTCTATTCTTTATTCTCTCTAAACCACCGGAGGTGGTACATGAGGTACTTTACAATAACACAAAATTCATGAACAATTATATTATACAAAATAAAGAGTACCACTGATATGATACAAACTGATAACTGCTTTGTTAAACAATACACGGAGTGGGTACACAAGCGATTGGGTCACAGTCCCCACCAACTAGGTCCACCATGTATATCATCCACAGGCAGCATTATAAGGAAATCATCATAAAATTAAATGATGCATATTCACGAATTCGAAAATATGAAATCTCGCGTTGTCTGAAATCTCGTTGAAGTCTCGTGGGGGGACAAAGCGAAGTTTATATATTACGAATACAATTTTGTTTATCTAGTGTAGTGCGATATCGTTAGTTTTTCATCAGTTTTAATGAAATTATAATAATATCTAATTTAAAAAAGTGCTTACATGACTGAAATTAATTTTAAAAAAATCATTTTAATAAAAAATTTTTTTTTATATTTAAAAAGACATGGCGGTCCGCCAGCGTTCAAAGTTTGTGAAAACTTTTTTAAGTCGTATAAATGGCACTAGAGATGTGAAGGAAATTAAATTTATTAAATAATTTAAATGATATTATAATAATATTGTCAGGTAAGGAAATGTCGTAGATTTAAATCAATCAGTAGATGCAGTTTAAAAAAATGAACAAATAAAAAAAAATATAAATCTAGTATGATTTTTAACGATTTTACGACGGAAATAACAAAATATCTATGCATATGTACGGTACTGTTCACCAATACGTGTTGGACGGGAGTAAACGGGAGAAATTATAGAGAAGTTAATTAACATATTTTGCCTACGGTAAGTTCAGGAACCGCAATTTAAAAAAATAACAAAATAAAAAAAAAGAATAATGGTTCGATTCACTTAAGCATAACTCTTCACTGAATATTATGAAGTTGGAAAGATTGGAAAAATTCCGCGTTCGCAAAAATGTATTTTTAAGCTAAAAGCTTATTTATCATTAATGTAATGTGCGGTATATTGAAATGCAAAAGAAATTTATAATAAAATTAATGTATAATTCAAAACTTTTTAAATGCCGCTAATGGTAATCATTATTTCTTCATTTCATTTCAGTCCAATATTATTGAAGAGACGGAATTTTTTCACGGGACGAGTTTATTTTTTAACAATAAAAAAGTAATAATACTAATAAATTGATTAAATAAATAAATAAAAAACGAGACAGATTCTCGGCTCTCATGGAAATAATAACCATTTTATATTTGCTGACCTAAACATCGTCTTTTAGCTGTCAAAAAAATTTGCAAAGGTTAAATTGTAAGGGCATAGAGATTTACCATGAAGTAAAAAAATTCTTGTCAATTTATATACTAATAAACAGTGGAGATGTTGTTTCATTTCATTTCTTTCTTTTTTTTTTTTTTTTTTTTTTTTTTTTTTTTGAATTAGTAAATCTAATTTGATCAATACGATTATTCTTAAAACCGGGATTTAAATGTTATTTTTAATTGATTTTTAATCTTGATACATCTTCAAATGGTCAAGTAAACATCCAGTTTTAAATGTATTTAGTTTTCAATAAACAATGATCGCGGTAGACGATTTTATATTCCACCACGGCAATTCAATTCAATTCAATTTCTTTATTCTCTAATTGTAAACAATACAACGTTGAGAACATGTAAATACAGTATATACATAAAATAACATAACAGTGAGCAGTATTGTATAAGTATACATATAAGATTAAATATATGATTAGCCCGGAGGACTGATCCTCTTGTTAATACATCTGATAAATTTACACAAATTATTGAGTACTGAAGATTTCTTACATGAAAACAATTGGAAATATTTGAAAGAGTTGTGACTATTTCTATAATTAGAAGGGATATAAGTATTTCTTTCTTGAATAAATGAAGGACAAGACATTATATAGTGGTATTCATCGCCTAAATCATTATTACAAATATTACATATTCTATTTTGTCTTGGAATATTTTTCGATCGACCTGTCTCAATTGGAAATTTATGATTACTACATCTGTATTTACTTAGAATAACTTTGTTTTGGGGAGAAATTTCTGAAGTAAGATAATTTTGGAGTTTAAAGTTAAAATATGTAAATAAGTTGTATGAAGTCCCTTTCGATGAGCTATTACAATCTGCAGTCCATTTCTGTAAAAATTGATCAATTAATCTCTGTTTCACACTGTTAACTAACCATAAACTGTTACAAAAATTCTGGTTTAACCATATATTATTCATTCCACATTCATGAAAAATCATTTCTACATTATGAATCCACTTTTTTTTATACCATAAAAAATTTAAAATATAACAAATTATATATAATACTATAATACTTAGACTCTTTACCCTCAATAAGTTTTGACCAATAATTAATGATTCTTGTTTTAACATGAACACTTAATGGATATCTACCCAGTTCTCCGTATACAATAAAGTTTGGGGTTGATTTTTTAACTTGTAACAATAATTTACAAAATTTTAATTGTACTCTTTCTAAAACATCTAATTTTTCAAAACCCCAAATTTCACATCCGTATAATAAGATGGGTAAAACCATACTATCAAAAAGATTTAATTGACATTCAACAGATAAGTTAAGTGATCTAGATTTTTGAAAAATTGCATACATAGCCTTTGTTGCTCTATCAGCAAGATACTTTTTGGTACATGAAAAGGAACCACTTCTATTCAAAATTACCCCTAAGTACTTAAATTCTTTTACAATATCCAGTTGAACACCATTCATAGTAAACACAGTATTATTAGGAAGTCTTCCTTTAGAGAATATAACAACTTTTGTTTTAGATACATTTATAGATAATTTCCATTTATCACAATATTGAGAGAAACAATCTAGTTGTTGTTGTAGATCATTCACAGTGTCAGACATAAGTACAGTATCATCTGCATATAATATTAAAAATAACTTAAGATAAATGTTGAGGTTTGTATATAAATCATCTGAAACAGTTTCTATACCTGATATATTATTATCGTTAAAAAATTGTTCGAGATCATTTAGATACATGGCAAATAAAAGTGGAGATAAGCTTTCTCCTTGGCGTACTCCTATCATACATTGAAAAAAATCTGAGTGTGACCCATTTAAACTTATTCTAGATTTGGTACCATTATACATGTTCACTATAACATTAAAACATTTGCCGGTTATATTGTTTTTTAATAATTTCTGCCATAAGCCACACCTCCAGACCTTGTCAAAAGCGGCTTGAAAATCTATAAAAACACAGTATAATTTTTTCTTTTGGTACGTAACAATTCAAATAAGTTATATAAAACAAAAATATTATCAGTGGTTGAATAACCATGTCTAAAACCGGATTGGTTCTCACATAATATATTAAAATTTTCCACATAATGAGTAAGTCTAGTATTTATAATTGATGTAAAAAGTTTACCTAAACAGCTTAACAATGTTATAGGTCTTTAATTACAAGCTTCATTAATACAACCCTTGTTTTTGTAGATGGGAATAATGTTACCTTCTAACCAACTATCGGGTACAATACCTGTGTCAAACACTAAATTAAATAACTTATGATAAAATGGTAACATGATATCAATACTATATAAAATATACTCATTTGTGATCTTATCAATACCTGCAGATTTATTTCTTTTGAGATTTTTAACATTTGCTTTTATTTCCTCTATAGATATAGGTTCGTTTAAAAAAATTAAATCATTATACTCTTCATCTAACATACATGTATCATTATGTTCTAAATTCTCTCTATTTATATCAACAATACCATCATCAATTGTATTGATATCCTTAAAATATTCATAAAAATCATGTATAGACACATTAGTTTGTTTGTTTTTACATTTTTTATTAATTAATTTCCAGTACTGATTTGGATCTGTAGACCTTAAATTTTTAAGTTTCTTTTGTAAAGACTTTCTATACTGTTTTATACTATTGTCCATTACATGTTTATACTCCTTTTCACAATTACGCATTTGTAATTTAAAAACATCTGATTTATATTTTCTATATAACCTTTGTGCTCTACGAAAACGCCTCCTTGCAGATAAACAATCAGTATTAAACCAATCTTTTCTAAATTTGGACTTTGGGGGTGTTTTTTAATATTAAAGGTACCAAAAGTTTTTTCCGCCGATTCAGTTAGTATATCAGATACACATGAAAAACAGTTATTTATCACAGACTTATTAACATTTGTACATGTAAGGTCTAGAATATCATTAAGTTTTTCGACACTTATATTATTGCAGAAATATTCAGTTTGCGGTGGACCGCAGTGAAAATTTAATCCCTTCTAATCTGCAATTTCAAGTCTTTTTTCCCATTTTAAATTTAGATATAAAAAAAAGAATGCCCAGTTTTTCAAGTTTCAGCCGATTAACGTTTATTTTTTCACGTGAAATGAAGAAGTTGTATCTTACTCTACAAGATACACAATTTGATACAAAAAAAAATAAATAAATAAAAATAAAAATTAAATAAATAAATATTAAAACCGCGACTCACAAGCCAACAAGTACATGGGCTAAATGAGACTGGATTTCAATTTGCCCCGCTCCCCCCCCCCGCCTCGTTTTCAATCGTAAGAGGTACGTCCCCTGTCAAGATTTCGAAAAGGTGAATAGTAATTGCAGGGTTGAGCTAAAGATTTCGTAAAATCATTTTTAATGAGAGCTAAGAATTTTTCGTATAAACAGACAAAGTTTTCATTATACTGTGTAATCCGAAGTGTTGAATAATTTAGTGAATTTAACAATATTTGGTTTCAAGAAATAAATTTCTTCTAAGAAGAATTTTCGATCTTTTTCAAAAAAAAATAAAAATACATTCAAATATGTAATGAAATTCATCCCCTAACGCTCGGCTCTCACATAAATTACATATTCGCTTACTGCGTTCAAAATTTTCCCACTTCTTCTTTTCTATAGGTAATCGATGATTGCAAGTTCTAAATTTTATAAGTATGTTTCTAAGGTTTTCGTCTAAAAATGTAAGATGATTTTCAAAAACAAATTTATTTTGTAAATTCTATAATTAATTACTTTATTTGATTTTTCAAAGTCAGAGAACCAATTTTGTATAAATAAATCCTTATATCTCTGTTCATAAACAAAAAAACCAAGAAATTTATTAATTGATAAAAACAAATATACAATAATTGAAAACTAGTATAATTATATAAAATTGAATTATATTTAATTATATGAAATAACAAATAAACATTAATTATTTCAATAATATCATAAATTTCTTATTTAAAAAGTAAATAGATAAAAGAAAATAATTAAATAAATAAATAAATAAAATGAATTATAGTTAAAACAAATTTTAATAAGATACATAAGGAGTTTTAGTAATTTCTAAATGCAAGGACAATATAATCATGATATTCACTTTTCTTCCTTATCAAAATATTTTTAATTTTTGTTTTTCTAGCAATTAAAATTAAAAAATACAGAGCAATTACACGCACCTTAACAAACACAAAATGTGTTTCTCTAGCCATAGTACATGTGGAAAAAGTTCTTATGCTTTTGATAGTCATTGAAAATTTGAAAATAGAATTTGGATCTTGTTTAATTAACAACTTGCTCATTATATTTAAACGATCTGTTTAAATGATAATTTTTGTCACAAATTGAAAATATGAATGTCAAGAACATTTAATTTTTATTTTATAATAATGGCATTTATTTTAAATATATATCTTTCAAACTGTATCTGTCTTATTAGTGCTATTTTATCATTATCAATGAATACTTAAAATAAATTTATTGACTTATTTACTTATAAATTAGAGTTAATAAAAACAAATAAAAATATACATAAATAGTACCAGAAGTTCTTTAAGCATTATTAAATAAACATGTGGTAATCAAAGAATATCTATTAAAACAATAAAATGAAATCAAATGTGTTGATTGATTGATTTATTTAGTCATTTTATTATTTATTTATTTATTTATTAAGTACCATTTTAGAGTCCGTTATGGTTAATATGTGTCAATGGCTTTCATTGGCTGAAGCCGTAAACCTGGTTTATTCATCCGATCAAATTACAAGTACTTTATCACTTAATCCTGGATTTTCTCTAATTCATTGGAATTACGGTGAATAACTCAACTAAGTAATTAATTCTACTTAATTGTAGTTCAACATCTAATTAACATGAAGTAGAGAAAATGCATTTTCTCTCACTTAAGTCAACATAAGTCGAGTTAACTAGAGTTGAATTAATGTGCTTCATCCTAGATTAAGTAGCGTTAATTCTAGATTAAATTACTTAATCCTAATCCTAACCCTAATCCTAGATTAAGTAGCGTACTCCTAGGTTAAGTAGTTAATGTGACTCAGGCTTTCCATAGGTAGTGGGTCTCAAAACCCTTGGTTTTCCAGATTCTGCATTCTTTATATCCACGGAGAAAATAATAATAATAATATTATTATTATTATCATCATCATCATTATCATTATTATTATTATTATTATTATTATTAAATGGTCAATTATCCTTTCTCGAGGAATAGTTTATAGGTACTGTAAACTGACCCAAGACATCAGCTGTAAAACACCTACTTATATGACCTGTAAAAATCAATCATCAATAATAGTTTTCAATAGTGAGGAGCGTGTGGTGGTTAAGATAATTCAATAAAATTTAAATATATAAACTTCAATTATCCTGTACAATTAATTGACCATTATGCTGTAGCTTTTTTATTGAAACACTTGGTTTGTATAAATGGATACACAGATAATTTGCAAAAGAAAATAAATACCGTACATGAAGATGTAAGGACAAGTCTTGATGATATTTTGTTAATTATAGAAAGTGAAAATTGAATGAAAGACATTGGACCTCTTCATGTAGTGGTTTTAGATTCCAAATTCAAAATATTATTTTAGAGAAGGAGGGTTGAAGTAATTAGGTTTTACACTGCATGGGATTCACTATGTAACAGTAACAAAATTGTTGTTGTATATGTTGAGACAGCAAGTTCCGATTGAAGAAACTGAAAAATCAAGGAGTGAATAGTGACCAGATCCGAAATGATCTGACTTAAGACTGAAGTTTAAACTTTATTTTTTTACAACGATAAAGAAACTAGTTAAAACTTACAAGTATATTAATCCCGCTCGTTAGCACGGATATAAGCTATAGGGTTATTGCAGGGTAGAAAACCGGAGTACCGGAGAAAACCCCACGTGCATCAGGCAGGTGTCTCACATGCCGTGCCGGGAATCGAACCCAGACCGCCTGATCACATAATGCATAAAAAAAATTCGATTGTCTATCGACACGTGATTGACGTCGATTGCACGCGCTATGTAATTTCAGTCATACATTTCTCCAAGAGTGCATTATGATTTTTTGCACAGAAAAGGTGTTTGGCTTATCAAAATGATCAAAAACGGAAAATCACATGACTTATTGTAGTGACTAAATTTCTATTTTTAATAAAACTAATGATATTATGAGATAAAAATTGACTTTTACTTAGTTGTAAACCAATTTTTTTTTTGTTTTTTTTAACAAATCAAGAATTGTTTTTTTTTTTAAATTCAAGTTGTGTTAGAAATGTATTATTTCGTAATAAATCAATCGCTGTTATGAAATAAAGGCAGTTGGCATGAACAAAATTTTTAAATTTCACAAACAAAATATATTAAAAATTCTGCATATCATACATCAAATAATGGGTTTCAACATGTATATAAATTTAAGTACAATTTTAATGCATTTAAAATAAATGAATAAATAAAATTCAATAATAGAGTATAAATATTTCAGAACTACAGACATGATAGCTGAACAAAATCACCAAAACTTAAATATTTATTAAAACTGTATTATTTGTACCTAGGTTTTATAAATCAGTTAAAAAGCTATTAGATTGATTATTCCCCTAGAAAAAGATTGCCTCTTTGATTAAATTCAACGTATTCGTTAGATTCAAATGCCTAGTAAAATATGCCATACGCTTGTTTTTCATTTCTATAAAATAAATATATTTGCTATTTAAATAGAAAAATAACTGCCATGTAGTGAGTTTTTAAAGGGTGTTTGTATGTGCATTTTTACTCATTGCCCAGGTTTTTTAAATAGTATCTTATATGGTTGATATTTTTATGCATTATGTGATAAAAGTGGCTCATAAGTCTTTTAGGCTGGATGTCATAATTTTTATATGTTTATACTGTTTTCATGTATTTGTTATTGTGACACTATAATAAAATATTATTATTAATTAATATTATGAATATTAATAAGTAGAAGTATGAGCATAAGTATAAACGGTAATTATGCAACTTTTTTTATCGCGGTGATTAAATACCAACAAGCCAACGGGCATTATTAATAAAATGAATAATTTATTTTATAATGTCATATGTCATGAAAACAATACATAATAAGATATACAATCACATAGATAACATATCATGACATCCAGCCTAAAACTTTTTTTAGTAATTATCGATGTGTTATATATTGGGAGATAATGTGCGCATGCCAAAGAGATACATTTACCTCTTACACCAACTCAGTGGTATAGAGCAAATAAAAGAAAGCTTCAATATCAATAGCTATAAAATAAAATTCAAAAATCAAAAGAGAAAAACAAAAAATGAAATTTTGAAACATTACTTACCATCAAGGCAGCTTGAAAATTCTTTTTCTCGACATATAAAATAAGCTTGACGTTTTCAGATTGTCGAATGGTCCAAAAGTCGTATTTTGGCATTTTGATGTTCGCAAATGTGTTAAAAAATTCAATCCTCGTTTTTTAAAGCAAAAATGAGCTAAGAATGAAAGGAGGGGCATAAACTGACTCGGCCAATCAAGGAGTTAGGGGTAACAAAGATGCAGAGAATGCATTATATTGCGCATGTCTGGGTATGAATCCGCATATCAAGTTGAATTATAATGATTCTGATTTAGTATTTTAATATACTGTGACTGTCATAAAAATAAAGATATTTAAGGAATTTTTAATTTTTTAATTTTACGTTATAATTTGATACAAACTTTTCCCGTAGTGATAAATAAATTAATGAATAAGTAATGTAAATGTGATTGTATTGTAATATTTCGCTTCTAAAAATCAACATTCATGATGAGAGAGATCGGTTTATTCCCGATTCTCCCACTCCCACTTTTAATTACCGATAGAATTACCAACAATTAGAACAATAGATTTAAAGTTGAAGTTTGTTAAAATAAACTTGAAACCTGATTAATTTTACCAGAAATCTTTTAAGTTAAAACATAATTTTAATGTTTCTATTAATCATGTTTCTTTAAATATAACAAAACTCTGTTGACATGTATAGTAAGACACATTTTTAAAATCAAATTACAGGTATGATCATCATCATCAACAAATAGAGCTTATTACACATGTTTTGCATACTTTAAAGAAAAAACTATTTCTTTACTTTTTTATTTGTTTATTTCTTTAATTAAAGGACAAAAAGTTCAATACTGATTTTAGCATATTTATTTTTTTTTTATTAAAGTAAACAATTTCCGTGAATTAATAATAATAATAATAATAATAATAATAATAAGAAACAGAACTGAATGTATGTATAATAATATAAAAATGTAACAACATGACAAATGATTATCAGAGAACAGCCAGGTGTTTAGAAGTTGTGCTCTGAGTAGATAGAAAATACAGTATCAGAGTCCACTTTTAATGACGCCGGAAATTAATATTTGGTAATTATAGAACAGAATGCAGAAAGTTTAAATCACAACAAGAACATTTGCTATCTATTATTTATTTGTCTTGCTTCTCGGTTATTTAAAAGTGCTGTTTGATTGCATATTGAGTTGATAAAGGTGACTTTTTTAAAAATCAAATTTGCTATATGGTTAGGAAGTTTTTGAAAACTAACTTTATAAGTAAGAACAACTACGCTATGTTTAGTTTAAAACTGAGAATTAGGTAAGGTTCACTAAATAAGATATGCAATTTATTTAAATCAGCGTTGTCTAAATTTGGATGAAATTTGTTTGCGCCATTTTATCCACCACAACTTTTTTGCGCCGACATATCCTTTCCGCCACTTACAGAAAAAAAAGAAAGAAAAAAGAAAAACAAGTTTTTTTTGCGCCAACATAATTTTAAATTCCATCCTCCTTTATCCGGACTTGGGACCGTAGTATCTCTAATGTCATATGCTCTGACTGTTGAATTTTGTGAAATAAGTACATAAACGGACTGAAAGTGCGTTTAAACTTCTCAACTTCATGTATGTTGTAGTTTTATATAAAATGTACATTGATGGAATGTACAGGTAAACTTGCGCAAAATACCCCTTTTTCCACGGAATGAAAACACCAGAATAAAATCGCAATATATATGCGGTCAAATGTATTGAAAAATTTCCATTTCTGAATCGAATCACTATTTGCATACAGAATAAGTAAAACGTATCTGTTAACAGGGATATCTTTATTTACATGACATTTTAAAATAAATGTTATTCTATAGATAAAAAGTAAATTTAACCAATATTTCAATGATGTAAATTTTGACTCGCATGAATTTTTCCTATGGGTCATTTTCTTATATTTTGTGGCAAAAATGATACTCCTGTGTTGTGTGATATGATGTGGTGTGATATGGGGTTGTGTGGTGTGTTGGATCTTCAGACGACTGTTGGATTAATGTTTCAGGGAAACGTCGCAAGGAAGCACACATATGACATACATCGGTGGCAATGTCCACTGTCTTTGCAAGGTCTAGGGCATAAAAATGTCGTTTTAGGATGAGAGATAACTGTTGTTTTGAAGGATGGTCCAACTTTATGTGAAGAACAGCGACTACTCCATCGATTACGCTATGCATTTTCCATATGACTGGACACAAGGTTTACTATCTGTGAGAACGTTAGCCTGTGAACCTGACTGAATGATGAGGGTACTGAATTGTTTGACAGAAACAGCGATTGATAATGCTTCTACGTCTTAAGGTAACCAGTTAACTTGGTGTTTGCGAAGTTTAGCACTAAATAAACCTGCAAGTCAAGTTTAACGCACATTCGCAACTAATGTATAAAGTGGCACCTATTCCCTTGTCTGGTAACAGAACCGTCTGTAACTATCCACAATTGATCATTCTTGCTAGGAAGGAAAATTGACTTACAAGAATTTAGACATTACTGTGCACAACTGTAATGTTTTCTTAAAGCGTCAGACCAAATTATACGTTCAGCTGACTCTAAACCACTGATAGCATCTTCAAGTGGAGAAATTAATTGTGAACAGTGAGGAAATACTCGCCCAAGCATTTAGTTTGCACCTATAAAGAAACGCAACCCTTTTACTGTGTCGGGGGTAGGGGTGGGACTGGGCGGGCATGAAGCAAGAACAGCAACTCTATGAGAACTGGCTAAAATGGAGCCCTCAGACCAAATCCAACTAAGTATGGTGGTAGACTTTGGAACAAATGGCAGTTTTGGTAGGAGATAAACGTAGCCCATACTTTTGTAACGCAGCCAGCAATTTACCCTAATTAACCAAAAGTTTTTCTGGAGTGTTAAACAAATCGTCAGCCAACTTGGCCACAAACCCTTCTTTAATGATATCCACCGCACCGGGTGTAAACTTGAACACCTCGAAATGATGTGGCCATGCCACAATACTTCATGGATTTCCTAGAAAGAGGAATTTGGTAAAATTCGCGTGTAAGGTACGATTTAATGATGTACTTCAACTGAGCGACAGTGCGAAGGGTAGTGTCAACATCAAGCATTAGTAAGGGCTGGGGCTTGCTAAACCGTCCAACCTCAGGAAAAGTGATGACCAAACGATACGCCCACCCCAGAGGGCTTCTTAACTAGGAATAAGAGATTTAGATATTCTACGCATACACCTATATCCTTGGGGCGGCAAACAACACCCTTGCTTTCTAACTTATCGAATTTGTCTTGTAATTCAACGAGAACTGAGGTATACTGCTAAACAGGGGCCACATTTACAATTGCTTCAAAGGACCAATAGCACCGTTATACCCAGTTAAATCTGTGCTAAATACACTATCAAATTTGTGTAGCAGAATTGACCTTGAACGTCTGTAGTTAGTATGTTAACAGGATCAGGATCTGAATAGCTAGTAGAGGAGCTTAAACTGTTATCTGGGACATGGCGTGGATATTCAGAAAAATATTTAGAACATTCGATAGCTTCAGTAGTTGTGAGAACCTGACAAACGTGCTCATTTTTATGTACGGCCTGGGGCTCAGAGGTCTCGTTTATGATACGTACTTTACCAGCAACGGATTCGGTAATGACTGGACCCGGCCATGTTCTATCGCTAACACCTGATTGAGATACGACTGCAAGAACGGAGTCGGGTTCAATGTCAGATTTAAAATATCGACATCCAAATCGCACACGACTAAAGCCTCTAACACGAGATCGACACCGTCCCAGGGCTCCAAGTTGCGAGTAATTTACTCGAAAATGCGACCAAAAATGCTGAAATGGCGACCAAAAATTAGGCCTCGGTCGCCGCGTGGCGACTGTATAAATTACCGGTTCCGACTTTGTCAAAATCGTTTTCCGTTCCGGACATTACTTGTATGATCTAGGTTATCAGAGTGTTTGTAAATGTACCGTTTTTTTAATGGCTGTGACAATCGCTTTCTTGTCTCGGATGTATATATCGGCATGGCCTCCAAAAGGCAATCGTCTTTAAATACATTTGGATTCGGCAAACCAAATGATGCTTCCACTTCCAAAGTACAAAAAACAGACGAAATATCCTCGTCCAAAGTCGAGATAGACGAAACGTCAAAACGATCGTTTGTAACTAAATGGTTATCTGAATTTCCGTGGTTGAGGTTCAGCAAGGAAACCCAACGAATGTTTTGTACTGTGTGTGAATCAGCACCGTCGATGGCGGAGAAGACAGACTTTGTTTCCTCAGGTTGCGCAAGTTTCAAGAAAGAGTCACTTACAATACACTCGAAAAGCAAACGGCACTGTTCGCTACGTGATGACATTGTTGAAAGTAAAAATCGGGGAAGCACAGTAAAGCAGACTTTTGCTAGACAGGTCAGTAAGCGCGATGAAAAAACAATCCATAACATGAAAGTGAAATTTATTACTGCTCTCACTATTGCCAAGAAGAACTTCCGTTTACAAAATTTAAACCATTGCTTGAAATGCAGAAGAGAAATGGAATTGAAATACAGGATGATTACTTTAATGACATGAAGTGTGCAGAGATGATTTCATGTATCAATAAAGAAATGAAATAAAAACTTGCAAGCGAACTGAGAGATAGCATGTACTATTCTTTGATTATTGATGCTGGAACAGATTCAGGAGTTAAAGAGAATGAAGCAATGAACGTTCGATTTATAGACTGCAGTACAGGATTACAAAGTACAAAGTTACTGGGGATAGTTGAGCTAGAGCATGCTCATGCAGATGGTATGTAAAGTTTAAATACTAACTGAATGATATTTCTGTTTATTGAGTTAAAATGATGTTTAAATATCTTCTTTCTGACAAAATAATTTTTCTTTAGATACTGATATCAGTGAATTGATTGTAAGAATAAGATTTGGTATCACTAAAATGATTAACATTGGTGTACATCACACTTACTGTAGTATTCATCGTATACACAAATGCACTAATACTGTGTGACTGCCTGGGTCAAGGTGTTGTGTTCATTAATTGGTCAGGTCTATTTTTTTTAGTTTATATAGCTATTCTCTGTGTTGATAATAACATAACCTTTGTTTTCAGGAACTGTACAAGCCATTAACAAAGCTCTAACTTCGACAGAATTTCCTGTTATGGAAAATCACCTGATTGGTTTCTGTGCTGATGGTGCTTCCGTCAATTTCGGAAAACATGAAGGAGTACAGAAAAAATTGACAGACATAGTTCCATGGTTAATTCCAATATGGTGTTTGCCGCACAGGTACATATAAACATAGTATAATTTTTTTGTGTTATTTAGGACAATATTTCATACAGAACAAGATTTATCACAGACACTGTCACTAAATTCAATCATACATTTTTATGCCCCCGTATTGATAGATCTGGCGACGTATTGTTTTTGTCTTGTCTGTCCATTACTTATTTGCCATTTTTCAATTTGCAGATTAGAACTTGCAGTTATGGAGATGTTGAAGAAAAGTCCACAGGCAGATTTAGTTTTAGAAAAGCTACATCTTATTTATAAAACATACCACTACAGTCCCAAAAGTAGAAGAGAGCTGAAGGCACTTGCAGAAGATTTACAAGTGTCTGTAAGACACCCCACTCGTGTTAAAGGCACACGTTGGTCTCCACACTTTGAAAGGGCTTTAGCAAACATACTTAAGCCATCTGAAGATAACATAGAAACCCCAGGTCAGTATGCAGTCATTGTTTAACATATGGAACACTTAGCAAATGCTTCCAATAACACTGATATTAAAGGCCGGGCTAAGAATGTGCCTGGAAAAATGCAAGAGTTTGAATTCTTGGCATTTTGTCATTTTCTTTTGGATTTACTTGTAATTATAAGAGGGCTCAGTCTAACCTTTCAAAGTAATAAGACAATTCTTCCAATGGCTATAAATATGATCAGATCAAGTATAAGTGAAATTGAAGCTTTGACTCTCCAAGCCAGAGCTGATGGGTACTTGTTTAAGTTTTTTGCCATGATGGCATTGCAAAAAGATGAAAATGAACTCAGATTCCAAGGTGTTCCTCTTAAAAAGCGTGATTTTTACACTGCTGAACAACTGGATGAATTAAACATGGACAACATGAGTCTTAGTTTTCGTAATGCTGTTCGTAAAGCTGTAACTCTTGTTGTTGATGGCATGAATGACAAATATCATTCATTAATACTGACTCGCAGTTTTAATGTGAATGCAAGTCCAAGGAAGACAGTATCTAGTTTAAGTGTGTTTAATCCTGATAAGTGGCCTGATGATCGTATTGAACTGGTAGATTATGGACAGGATGAGATTATGTTTTTGATTGAATGGTTCAGAGAAATTCTTGAGAGGTATATTGGTTGGTTTGGCAGTTGTTATTGAGTTTTGAAGTTCATTTTTTAATACGAACTTTATTATTTTACTTTAATTATTTATTTTACTTTAATTATTTCAGTTGTTTTTTTAATTTATTAGTTGACTAAATTGCTTGTTTTTCCATTTAAAATGATATATTACTTTTTGCTTATGCTTGCTATTTTGTTAACATTTTGATAATTACTTATAGTAATACATTAATTTTATAAAGCAATATGCTATAGACAGTAATTTCTGAATACAATTCCTCAAACATTTGAAATTGATTAATGATATTGATGCAGCTAAAATGGTTTTTAAATGACTCCACTCAGTGACTGTTGGCTTCATGTGTTTTTTAAGCATTTTGTTTGAAAAGAATGCCAAGAAATTTGAAGTTTGAATGATATCATATTCAGCTAGATTCTTTTTAAAGTATTGAATTCTTAGCATTTGAGTTAAACTTTAATTGTAATAAAAAGCAGCAAACGGTTAACAAGAAATACACTATTTTAAATAAACTATTGACCTGCATAATTTTAAAATTGTTACTGTACTGTATTTAATTAATCATTAACTTCATGTTTTTGTTGTCTATTCACACTTCAGTTTTGCTTTTATACTTTCAGAAATGGTTGTGACTGTGGCAAAATCTCCCAATAGATTTATAAAGACACTGATTGTGAATGAGTTTTGTGACAAATCTTTTAGTGCCTTGTGGTCCCTAATGATTAGCAAGGAACCCTACAAAGATGACTTTGAGGTAGAATTCATTAGCATGTTTTATGTTGCAGTTTTAAATATGTTGTTTTAATAATGAACAAATCAGTTGATATCAGTCCTTGCCTCCTTTTGAAGATCAGATCATATGTTCCTTTTCTGAATCATTTACTCTACTAGATTAGAGAATGGATGCAATTCATGAAATACTAACTATATGCCAATTGTTCTATTAAGTTATTGATCAAACACAAAAGTACAAATTGTTTTAAAAAATTAGGAATCAATTTATGCCATTTTAATGTTTTAAGATTTTATTATATAAATGGTTTATGCTTTTAATTTAATTTCATTTCTTTGGTTTCTAATTGTAGGATGTCCTTCATCTGGTTAGAATAATGTTAGTCATTCCAGTGTCAAGTGCTCAGTGTAAGAGGACCATATCTGCTGTTAACAGGATAAAGTCTGATGTTAGGAGCAGTTAACACCCATCAACAGTTGAATCTCTCAATCGGATAAGCAGTGAAGCTGAGGATGTCAAAGATTTTAATCCTGTTCCTTTTATTGAGCGGTGGTTTTCAAAACCAAGAAAAGTGCATTATTTTGGTTGGCCAAAGGACTTTGAAATGGAGGATGTTGTAAATGTCTGACTCCTTTGGGTGTATACCTACAAATAAAATACAGTTATTTGTCAATAAACAACACTATGCAGTGTTAAATTTGTTATTCTTTTATTTTTTTCATATATTTAATTTTGGCGACTACTCTTGAAGGTTGTGGCGAGAAGTTTTCTGTAAATGGCGACCAAAATTTTTACCTTGGTCGCCATATGGCTACCAAATTCTGAAACCTACTTGGAGTCCTGGTCCCTGAACAGGGTAAGACAACGCTCATCGATTATACTTAAGGATGTTACACCGTCAGCCTAAAGAGCACTAAACCACTCGGTTATTTATCTAGTCTCCCGTGTAAATAAATGTCAGTCGTGTTTGTTATTCAGCATGTGGTAAGCGTGTCACTGAGTTACGATTATCTTAACATGGTCATCAGACACCTAACGCGCTGTCGCAAATATAGAATAAATTTTGTGACATGTCGCAAATTAAGATGTCGTTGTAAAAACATAAGCCATAAGACAACCATAAGACATCTCTTAGTCCTAAGATTTTTTCATTAACATCCCCCGCAAGTTTTTGAAACTGTCCCAAGAAATGTCACAAGATACGTCAAAGGAGTCGTATCTTGTAATCAAAAGCATCTTTGGCTTAGCTTATGAACGACATCTTAAGCATGTCCTAACAATACATAAATATCATACCAGTCTTAGTTTTACAGCACCAGACGGCCGTTTCGGAACACAATTTCTCATCAGTTGTGTTTGGACCAAAATTAGAAACTGAGATTGTTTTCAGGATGTTGAAAAGATAACCAAAGGACCAAAATAGATTTGACCAAATTCAGCTAAGGAAATACTGTGAATGAGGAAGTAGTTCTTAGTTTTTGATAAATTTCACATTTTAACTTGCAGGAAATTTAGACAATAGCATATTTCTGACAATAATACACAATTACCTACAGAGTTTGTAATATGTTCGGGGCACCAGCCAGGAGTTCAAAATACATATTACACTAGTTTGATTTTAGAGCACCAGGGGGCCGTTTCAGAACACAAGTCCTCATCAGTATTACTTGGACCTTTAACTTATAAATATAAAAGTTTACTGTCGGCGAAATAGCGAAAAAAGTAATTATAATAATAAAAAAAACAAATTTATTATTACACTTGTAATATTATTATATATATCTGTTGATTTTACAGATATTAGTTATTATATAAGTGAATAACATATATCTGTAAAATATCATATTTTTCTAACAATACATTTATTACGTGTATTTCAATTTTTCTTTTTTCTTGTCTAGGTGAACAGAAAAATGTTACTGAATATGTTGTACACATAAAAGCTATACGTCTCAGTTAATATTTATCACTTATACTGAGGCCTCGCCATCAAAAGGTGATGTGGTTAAAATGTACGACTTTTCAGTGCGCTTATGTCACTCCTAAGTATGTAGTGACAAGTTGCATAAATTCGGGACTTTCAGTTCTCAATGAGTGAGTTGCGCATGCGTGAGCTAAAGGCAGTGGTGTTTAAATCCAGCTCTGTAAGTTTCTAAATTTTTACATGAATCTATTATTTGTTACAAGTTATAATTAATAAGACACTATGATTCGCTTTTGAGGACTGTATACAACTGCACTATAACAAATGTAAATTTGTAAACACTTTTTACTTATGCAACTATACACTTTTTTTACAAAATATTTAATGTAAATGTGTATAGCGTTATTCTATACACTTTTACCTGTGTATGTTTGCTGTCACCGAAAATATAAAAATTATGCTTGTTATAAATACATTATATATATATATATGAAATCACTTCTTGAAATTCTTCAATGATGTTGCTTTTTAAATTATAGGTAATGGATCCCAAATTATTGAATCGGAATATAAAATTAATGATTATTGTAAATTGCTAAATTGGTGAACTTGGTAGATTTCCACTTAATAATCATATAAACGTTAAAATAAATAATTTTTTGTGTAGTATTGTTCAGGGTGACAAATTATCTTCAAACTTGTATAAATTAATGGTTTAATTGTATATCCATCAAAATGGTTAGATCATATCAAACGCATGTTATATTACGCTGGTTTAAGATTTCTTTGTATAATTAGTTTTATCTTGACTTATTTTTATTTTTCTTTTAAAATATATTTAATTTTGAAGAATGCCTGTTAAAGCTAGAATATAAAAAAGCAACAACTTTTTGTAAATTCCTTACCTCAAACTACTAGTTCCAAATAGAAACAGGAAGCTGGAATAATATAACTGAAGATGATAGAATAAGCCCTTATTGCTTAGAACCTATTGGAAATGAATTTCATTATTTATTTATATGTAAAGCATTTACTCAGTTAAGGTTAAAATATGTACCGACTTATATAAAATATCCCTCATATGAAAAATGTATGGATTACTTCATATTTTTAACAAAAGAGTGTTGTCTATTGTAATCACTTTTACAACAGTTTAAGTAATTTAAATGATTTATATGTCATGTATAACAACAACAACAATAATAATAATAATAATTACTTTTATTATTATTATTCTACAAAGTATGAATTATTTGATATAATTAACAAGAAAGTTTTGTATCATGTCACAAATGTTCTTTTAAATCCTATCCGCAAGAACAGTTTATGTAATATGCATTTAATTTATATTTATAATGTACGTAGGTTTCATACTATAATGTATTATAAAAATCATATTACTGTTATATGTATGGCACGCCTCGATTCCAATAATTCAGGTAAAGGTCATTACCTGCAGGTAAAGCGCTTTATCTGAATTAATGGTTTGAATTGTGGGAAAAAAAATTTGGTGTTTTTGTATCATAAAAAAATTTAAGGATATTAATTATGATTTTTGAAGTGATTTTAATAATATTTTAAATAAAGCCCTACTTGTTCACTTGAAAGAATTAATGTTTGATATATATAAACAAAAGTGGAGAGAAATAATATTAAATATAATGTTGGTAAAAAACTGAGAAAGTTTAAGTTGTTTAAAAATCAATATGGCACAGAATGGTATTTACTAAATCAACAACTGGATATCATATCCATACATCATGTAGATGTCAGGTAATGACCAACTAATGAATATCATATCCAAACATCATCAATCTGTCGGGTAATAATCAAAACTGGATATCTTATCCATACATCATGTATATGTCGGGAAACAAACAGTAACTGGATATCGTATCCATACATCATGTATATGTCGAGGAATAATCAAAAAATGGTTATCATATCCATACATGATGCATATGTCGGCTAATGATTAGATACATACATCATGAATAAGTCGAGAAATAATTAGAAACTGGATATCATATCCATACATCATGAATAAGTCGAGAAATAATTAGAAACTGGATATCATATCCATACATCATGTATATGTCAGGTAATGATCGAATACTTTATTTCATATCCATACATCATGTATATGTAGGGTAATAATGAATACTGGATATCATATCCATATATCATGTATATGTCGAGGAATAATCAAAAAATGGTTATCATATCCATACATGATAATATGTCGGCTAATGATTAGATACTGGATATCATATCCATTCGTCATAAATCTGTCGGGTAATTATCACATATTGGATATCATAACCATACATCATGTATATGTTGGGGAAAAGATCAAATACTGGATATCATATCCATGTATCATTGATATGTTAGGTAATGATCAAATACTGTGTATCATATCAGTACATCATGTATATGTAGGGTAATAATGAAATACTGGATATCATATCCATACATCATGTATATGTAGGGTAATAATGAAATACTGTATATCATATCCATACATCATGTACATGTTGGGTAATGATCAAATACTGGATATCATATCCATACATCACGTATGTGTCGGGTAATGATCAAATAATGGATATCATATCCATACATCATAAATCTGTCGGGTAATAATTAAATACTGGATATCATATCAATACATCATGTATGTGTCGGGTAATGATCAAATACTGGATTTCATATCCATACATCATGTATATATCAGGTAAGGATCGAATACTTGATATCATATCCATACATCATGCATATATAGTGTTATAATGAAATACTGGATATCATATCCATACATCATGTATATATAGTGTTATAATGAAATACTGGATATCATATCCATACATCATGTATATATAGTGTTATAATGAAATACTGGATATCATATCCATTCATCATGTATATGTCGAGAAATAATCAAATACTGGAAATCATACCCACACATCATGTATATGTTGGATAATAATCAAATACTTGATATCATATCCATACATCATGTATATGTAGGGTAATAATGAAATACTGGATATCATATCCATACATCATGTATATGTAGTGTAATAATGAAATACTGGATATCATATTCATTCATCATGCATATGTCGGCTAATGATTAGATACTGGATATGATATCCATACATCATGTATATATCGGGTAGTGATCAAATACCGGATATTATATCCATAGATCATGTATATGTCGAGAAAACATCGAATATTGGATATGATATCCATACATCACGTATATGTCGGAAAAATAATCAAATACTGGATATCATATCCATACATCACGTATATGTCGGAAAAATAATCAAACACTGGATATCATATCCATACATCATGAATAAGTCGAGAACTATTTAGAAACTGGATATCATACCCATACATCATGTATATGTCAGGTAATGATCGAATACTTTATATCATATCCATACATCTAGTATATGTCGAGAAATAATCAAAAACTAGATATCGTATCCATACATCATGTATATGTCAGATAATTATCAAATACTGGATATCATATCCATACATCATGTATATGTCGGGGAATAATCAAAAACTGGATATCATATCGATACATCATGAATAAGTCGAGAAATAATTAGAAACTGGATATCATACCCATACATCATGTATATGTCAGGTAATGATCGAATACTTTATATCATATCCATACATCTAGTATATGTCGAGAAATAATCAAAAACTAGATATCGTATCCATACATCATGTATATGTCAGATAATTATCAATGCTGGATATCATATCCATACATCATGTATATGTCGGGGAATAATCAAAAACTGGATATCATATCCATATATCATGTTTATGTTGGGAAATAATCAAAAACTGGATATCATATCCATATATCATGTATGTGTCGGGTAATATTAAAAAATGGAAATCATATCTATACATTATGTATATGTCTAGAAATAATCAAAAACTGGATATCATATCCATACATCATGAATAAGTCGAGAAATAATTAGAAACTGGATATCATATCCATACATCATGAATAAGTCGAGAAATAATTAGAAACTGGATATCATATCCATACATCATGTATATGTCAGGTAATGATCGAATACTTTATTTCATATCCATACATCATGTATATGTAGGGTAATAATGAATACTGGATATCATATCCATATATCATGTATATGTCGAGGAATAATCAAAAAATGGTTATCATATCCATACATGATGCATATGTCGGCTAATGATTAGATACTGGATATCATATCCATTCGTCATAAATCTGTCGGGTAATAATCACATATTGGATATCATAACTATACATCATGTATATGTTGGGGTAATGATCAAATACTGGATATCATATCCATGTATCATTGATATGTTAGGTAATGATCAAATACTGTATATCATATCAGTACCTCATGTATATGTAGGGTAATAATGAAATACTGGATATCATATCCATACATCATGTATATGTAGGGTAATAATGAAATACTGTATATCATATCCATACATCATGTACATGTTGGGTAATGATCAAATACTGGATATCATATCCATACATCACGTATGTGTCGGGTAATGATCAAATAATGGATATCATATCCATACATCATAAATCTGTCGGGTAATAATTAAATACTGGATATCATATCAATACATCATGTATGTGTCGGGTAATGATCAAATACTGGATTTCATATCCATACATCATGTATATATCAGGTAAGGATCGAATACTTGATATCATATCCATACATCATGTATATATAGTGTTATAATGAAATACTGGATATCATATCCATACATCATGTATATATAGTGTTATAATGAAATACTGGATATCATATCCATAAATCATGTATATATAGTGTTATAATGAAATACTGGATATCATATCCATACATCATGTATATATAGTGTTATAATGAAATACTGGATATCATATCCATTCATCATGTATATGTCGAGAAATAATCAAATACTGGAAATCATACCCACACATCATGTATATGTTGGATAATAATCAAATACTTGATATCATATCCATACATCATGTATATGTAGGGTAATAATGAAATACTGGATATCATATCCATACATCATGTATATGTAGTGTAATAATGAAATACTGGATATCATATTCATTCATCATGCATATGTCGGCTAATGATTAGATACTGGATATGATATCCATACATCATGTATATATCGGGTAGTGATCAAATACCGGATATTATATCCATAGATCATGTATATGTCGAGAAAACATCGAATATTGGATATGATATCCATACATCACGTATATGTCGGAAAAAATAATCAAATACTGGATATCATATCCATACATCACGTATATGTCGGAAAAATAATCAAACACTGGATATCATATCCATACATCATGAATAAGTCGATAAATATTTAGAAACTGGATATCATACCCATACATCATGTAGATGTCAGGTAATGATCGAATACTTTATATCATATCCATACATCATGTATATGTCGAGGAATAATCAAAAATGGTTATCATATCCATACATGATGCATATGTCGGCTAATGATTAGATACTGGATATCATATCCATTCGTCATAAATCTGTCGGGTAATAATCACATATTGGATATCATAACCATACATCATGTATATTTTGGGGTAATGATCAAATACTGGATATCATATCCATGTATCATGTATATGTTAGGTAATGATCAAATACTGTATATCATATCAGTACATCATGTATATGTTTGGTAATAATGAAATACTGGATATCATATCCATACATCATGTATAAGTAGGGTAATAATGAAATACTGTATATCATACCCATACATCATGTACATGTTGGGTAATGATCAAATACTGGATATCATATCCATACATCACGTATGTGTCGGGTTATGATCAAATAATGGATATCATATCCATACATCATAAATCTGTCGGGTAATAATTAAATACTGGATATCATATCAATACATCATGTATGAGTCGGGTAATGATCAAATACTGGATTTCATACCCACACATCATGTATATGTCGGATAATAATAAAATACTGGATATCATATCCATACATCATGTATATGTCAGGTAAGGATCAAATACTTGATATCATATCCATACATCATGTATATGTCGGGACATAATCAAAAACTGGATATCATATCCATACATCATGTATATGTTGGGTAATGATCAAATACTGGATATCATATCCATACATCACGTATGTGTCGGGTAATGATCAAATACTGGATATCATATCCATACATCATAAATCTGTCGGGTAATAATCAAATACTGGATATCATATCAATACATCATGTATGTGTCGGGTAATGATCAAATACTGGATTTCATACCCACACATCATGTATATGTCGGATAATAATCAAATACTGGATATCATATCCATACATCATGTAGATGTAAGGTAATGACCAAATAATGAATATCATATCCATACATCATGTAGATGTCAGGTAATGACCAAATAATGAATATCATATCCATACATCATCTTTCTGTCGGGTAATAATTAAAACTGGATATCATATCCATACATCATGTATATGTCGTGTAATAATCAATTACTGGAATTCATATCCATACATCTAGTATATGTCGGGAAATAATGAAAAACTAGATATCATATCCATATATCATGTATTTGTCGCGGAATAATCAAAAACTGGATATCATATAGTTACATCACGTATATGTTAGGTAATGATCAAATTCTGGATATCATATCCATACATCATGTATATGTCAGGAAATAATCAAATACTGTATATCATATCCTTACATCATGTACATGTCGGGAAATAATTAAGTACTGAATAACATATCCATACATCATGTATTCGAGAAATAATCAAAAACTGGATATGATATCCATACATCATGTATCTGTCGGGTGGTAATCAAATACTGGATATCATATCCATACATCATGTTTATGTCGGGAAATAATCAAAAACTAGATATGATATCCATACATCATGTATATATCTGGTAATAATCAAATACTTGATATCATATCCATACATCATGTATATGTCGGGTCATTATCAAAAACTGGATATCATATCCATACATTACGTATATGTTAGGTAATGATCAAATACTGGATATCATATCCATACATCACGAATATGTCGAGAATTAAGCAGGCCTGTCAAAAGTTAAACGCTTTAGTGTCAAATAATTGCCGATTCGGCAGCTCGTCTCGGACCCTCGGCAGTTACATCTGGGCCAATAGTAATCAACAGGTCGGGACCTTTTTGGCAGCTACTGTCCATCGCTCGGCTCTTTTTCGGCCACTTTTTGACTTCTCCGCACCTTTTCGGCCGCTTGGCTCGTCGACACCATTTTGGTCTCTCGACACCTCGATCGTTATCTAGAAAACGTCAATGCATTAAACATTCCTGCAGTTGCGCGTATGTCGCAATATTCAAGGGCGAAAATTGTGAGATTATCTGACTCTGGAGTAAGTCAAAGAGAGATCAGTAGGGAAATTAGTAGAGAAGATAATATTTCTATATCAACAGGGTCAGTGAACAAGTTTCTGCAGCGTTTTAGACGACTTTCTTCTAAATCAAAAGTTTGATGACAGGTGTTGGAGTCTGGCCGATCTCGGAGACAATGTGTTGAAATAAAACTCCGATTGTTCGACATTCTTTTGTCTTGGTACTGAGAATGTTTTGAACGTCGTGTATTGAAGCCAGGTATTTGATGATTACAGGGGATAAACAATTGGGAATATGACACCTGATGTTTACCTGTATAGGTACATTTAATGACTATAATGGAATATGCAATTCTGGGGGAAAAAATCACATATCTATTTTTCCGTCGTCCATATATTTAATGGTATTTATTTATTGATTATCATCGTTTTTATTAATTTATTATTATTTTTTTTTAAATTTATTTTTATTATTATTATTTAATTAATTTAATTTGCACTTATATTTCTTATCATTAACGAATGGTATATTTTTGTTATAATTATTATATACATGTATACACTTAATCTCTCTAAGATGTAAATTGCTGAAAAAAATCACATGTATCTTTTCTACCATCCGTTTATTTAATGGTTTTATTAATTTATTTTATTTCATTTCATTTCATTTTATATTTTTTTTAAATTTATTATTGTAATTTTTTAAAGTCTTTATCAATACCGATTGATATATTTTATTATTTTTATATATACAGTTAAACATTAATCTCTCAGATGTTAATTGCTAGACCACTCGTTAGCTAGTGGCCGAGGCTCGGTTTCTGACACAAGACGAAATATCATCTTTTAGCTAGCTTCAAGGTGGCTTAATGGCACTGTAATGTTAAGCCATCTTTCAGCCATCTTTAAGCACGGAAAAATTATTATTGTTAGTTATGGATATTTATTGCTTAATTAATCACTTTATTGTTTTAAGAATTAATTTTTTTTTTAAATTTATTTTAAAAAATTGTACAAAACGATATTTTGTAAAAGTTTATAATTCATATTTTATTTACTTTCCTGTATATTTTCAAATGTTTTTAATTTATAAAAAAAATTATTTAAAAAATTATACAAAATGATATTTTTAAAAAGTATATAATTCATATTTTATTTACTTTCCTGTATATTTTTGAATGTAAAAGTTATACTTCATTATTTATTTCCATTTTTGTATTTTTATTTATTTATTTATATTTTTATTTTGTCATTATTATCTTTAATAATTACATTACGTTGAATTACGTCCTACCTATAACACTTGTTCCGAACGGGGCTGAAACTCGCTCTCTTTTGGTTGCCAGGCACTGCATCCTTATCCATTAGGAAGGGGTAGGATGTATATAAAGTGACAAATGATTTAAAAAAAACTTACGGAAATGTGATCATGTGACCAATTCTTAAAAATCTCAGATTTTGAATAGAAAATAAGCAAGTTTATGTAACTTTACTCTATTTTCAATATTTCATTTTATATATAATGATACTTTTTATTAATTTATAGTATAAATTAATCAATCTTTTATTCTAAAGAAAATAAATCATTCATATATCAAAGGAAGGCAAGAAATGTCAAACCTCACCTGTAATATACTTATTTATCTGACTGGCAAAATCAGTTAATTAGATTGTAAATTCAACAAATAGTTATTTTTAGACATAAATATGCATTTGTAGAATTTTAATCTAAGTACACTTCTGGTGTTAAAATTGTTTTATTCATTTTTGATTCAGAAAAAAGATTTTGAGACTATTTGATAAATTTAATTTGTTTAAAATTGAAAATTCTTATTTAGTTTTTAATTGAAATGAATAATAATATTGGTTGCACAGATACTTTTCAAGACAAATAAAAATATTCAAAAAATTAGAAATAAATATATTGAAAAACCTATCTCTAATAAGGAAGAAAAAAGAACGAATGAAGCAAAATAAACTCGATGTTTTACGAGATTGTGAATTTACCAGGGATAGCTTTTTACGACGTATGAGAGAGAGAGAGAGAGAGAGAGAGAGAGAGAGAGAGAGAGAGAGAGAGAGAGAGAGAGAGAGAGAGAGAAGGCGGTGGGGGTTATGCCCTGTCAAATTATAAGTTTCTACACTTTTCTCTGGGGTTATAACAAGGATCCAAGAAACTGAAATGTCCATAGAAAACCACCGACAAGCGGCATACAGACTGACAAATATTTTCAAACATTTTTAATGTCGTCATAATATAATATTTGTGATATTTCATTTAGAAAATTCATGAATTTATAATATAACATCGATGCAATGGGATTTAAATCTTGTGCAGACAGAAAAACCTTGGCGTAAAGAGAGAGAGAGAGAGAGAGAGAGAGAGAGAGAGAGAGAGAGAGAGAGAGAGAGAGAGAGAGAGAGAGGCATAAAGAGAGAGAGAGAGAGAGGGCGTAAAGAGAGAGAGAGAGAGAAGGCGTAAAGAGAGAGAGAGAGAGAGAGAGAGAGAGAGAGAGAGAGAGAGATCTGTATAATAGGATACCGAAATATAAAGGTATAAAGAAACAGCATTATTTTTAGGGGAGAAATAATATTTATAAATAGGTTATAAGCTTTGGATTGATATTTTTGTAAAAAAGTGTCCTCCAATTTTTATCAAATGTATATGTATAAGCGATTGTTAAATAATAATAATTACAAATCTCGGCCGGAATCTTTCGATGCAGATTTCAAACAAGTTCCAGCCCGGTTTAACCATGATCCTTATTTTCACCCTACCCGCTTAAAGTTATTACTTGAATTTCCAATATAAGGAATTGAAATGGTAATACAGGTATGTTGAACATGTTGAAATGAAGGGTATTAATGTAGCGTTCACAGTCCTGTCATGCGTTTTTACTCTTTAAATTCTCATGTGTTTTTTTTTAAATATTCATTTTCAATTTTTAATGTCTTATATCAAACAAAATTGTGTTATGTACACAATTTCTTGGGCTGATTATCGAGAAAGAATTCCCATTTCTGTGTTAAATATTTTACAAATTTAAAAATAAAACCATTTATGGCCATGTATTTAGGTTCAAAATAGCAGGCCATTCATGGTTAATTGATTGTATTCCGAGAGAAACTGTAGATTTATAAAAATTGATTGCGAATCAATCATCCATGAATAATACACTTAAAGTTATCCCATCAAACAAATCACTAATAACCTATCTTTACAAGGTACACTACACCTATAATCTTCAGTCCTATATGTTAATTGATTAATACTTTAGTACATCTGGCACAGAATTAACAAATACTTCGGCTAGATAAATAACCTTTGATCGTTCATTCATTCATCTGTCCATCTATCATTTTATTATTTATCTCGTTATTTATTTATCCAACCATCCATTCAATTTTTGAATTTATTTATTTATTTATTTATTTATTTATTTATTTATTTATTTATTTATCTATCCATCCATTTATCCATCCATCCATCCATCGTTATGAATTTATTTAATCATTTATCCATCCTTTATTTATTTAAATAAATTATTTATTTACTAAATCCAACACCATAAATGTCGTTGCTTAATTCATCTATTAATTCATTTTATTTATTTATTTATTTATCTTTTTTATTTATTTATTTATCTTTTTATTTATTTATTTATTTATCTTTTTATTTATTTATTTATTAAACCAACCACCTATTTTTTTCTTTACTTCCTTCTCTCCAGTTTGCAAAGTTTTTACTTTGTTTTTGGGATTGTGATATGGACAAGGACTGGTATGTTTGTTTTATTTTTATCCATACATCATGTATATGTCGGGTAATAATCAAAAATTGGATATCATATCCATACATCATGTATATGTCAATAAAAGACCAAATACTGGATATCATATCCATACACAATGTATAAGTCGGGTTATAATCAAAACTGGATATCATATACATACATAATGTATATATCGGGTAATAATCAAGAACTGGATATCATATACATAAGTCATGTATATGTCGGGTAATGACCAAATACTGGATATCACATCCATACACAATGTATATGTCGAGAAATACTCGAATATTGGATATCATATCCATACATTATGTATATGTCCGATTATAATCAAATATTGGATACCATATCCATACATCATGTATATGTCGGATAATAATCTAATACATCATGTATATATCGGGTAATAATGAAATACCGGATATCATATCCATTGATCATTTACTAGTATATGCTAGGTTACGGGGCATAATATGAAATATTTGCGCTTTCATATCAGTTATGGGACATCATAACCGTTTATGGCATATTTGTCTTTCAGAGATGAATTGTTAAGCATTTTATGACATACATGCCTTTTAGTGACCTATTATAAGACATTTTGGCTATATTGCATACGTGTTCTTTTAAGATTGTGGGGCATCATATGACGTGTATGCCATTTAGAGATTATTTATTGAACATTATAACTGTAAAAGACATAATTTTCCTTTTATTGTCATTTGCGGGGCATCATATGACGTACATACATTATTAGTCCAGCTGTGGGGGATTTTACTTTCTACTGCACATGACATTTGCAGATTAAATGTGGGGCATTACAACTGTATATGACGTATATTCCCTTTAGAGATCAGATATGTGGAATAATAACTAAATGCTTCTATGTCCTTCATTGATCAGATGTGGGCAGATGTGACTCATTATTATTTCTCATGTTGATGAGAGATGTGGGACGCTTTAACTGTATATGATGTACATGGCATTAAAAAACAAGAGTTGTCAGAAAACAAGAATGTTGGCTTGCATTCTAACATAGAAATAACCATGGCAGATTTTAATCATTTTTATGTAATTCCTTTAGAATTATCAACATACTTGTTAAAAAAAGCCAATCATCATCATCATCCTCACCAACACCATCATCATCATCTTCACTGTTTATCATCACCACTATAACCATCAACATGATCCTATTTCTTCCTCATCATCACCACAACCATCAACATGTTCCTATTTCATCATCATCATCACATTCATCACCAATGTTTATCATCATCATCATCATCATCATCATCATCATCATCATCCTTAAAAAAACTTCAACATAAAACTTTAACAATGTGATGTCATATGCACCAAGTATGTGATAATTCATTACTTATAACATCAAAAACTTTAAACATTATAAAACTTTAACATTGGATGTCGACGCTCACCCTGGGAGTATGACATAAGCTCTTTGTACTTAAATGGAAGCGAGATAAAAATAGATAACCACTGGACATATTGCACATATTCTTAAGAGATAAGAGTTGATGAATTATAACTGTATACATTGTATATGATCTTCTCACATTGGATGATAGTTTAATATGGTAAAAAGATCATATTTTGACCTCGGAGATGATGTCAGCCACATATACCATGCAAACTAACAGACATATAATAATAAAGTCTTGTTTAACATCAAAAAGTTTTATTTTTCTATTAAAAATAAAGTAAAAAAAACAACTATCAACTTTCATAATAAGGTTAACATATATGCAAGTCAATCTCTTAAATTAAGTTTATAAAAGTAATAAAAACTAGAAATCGTTTTATTATTAACAATAATGCGTCTGTAATGGTTTCAATGTACAAATAAAAATATTTTGGATCAAAATTTTTCTTGAAAAAATGATTTTTCAATGAAAAGACAGGTGAATTTCACATTTTTAGGAAAGTATATATAAAGTTCAACAATTAATGACTCAGTTTTTTTATTTGAATTTTTTCCCATCCATATCATTAAAAATAAACCTTGACTAGTACTACAATGAACTTTAAATCCCATACATTACTCAAATTTTTTAAAGAAATGGAATTAATTTTTCTTTATGAAAAAATTAAAGAATTAAAAATTTTTAACTCCGCATAAATTATGAATTTTCTTAAAATTCTACTTAATATAGTTTTACATAAAAATCATAATATCTTATACATTTACAATTATTGTGACATGTAAAAAAAATTAAATTGCCATTGATTAGGAATACACATCATATATTGTTGTGTGTCATCCATGACAACTTATTCTTTACAGCCAATAAATTCATTCAAAAATATTAGAAAAGTTCTGAACAATCAAAACGCTTGAAAAAATAGAATCAAATATTATAAAAACTTAGGTCTAAATTATGTATTTTTGTGCTAAAGTTATTAAACATATACATGATAAACATGGCAAAATAATGACACATATTATATATCTTGCTAAAATACTTGAGAAATTAACTTGTGGAAAATAAAATAATTACTTGAATCAAGTCAATACATTCAAATAGGTGAGGTGAATTGAAACAATAATATATATATATATATATATATATATATATATATATATATATATATATATATATATATATATATATATATGTATAGTTCCCAGTCAAGAACATCATTTACATGTACGTATATGGGTATATGTGGTGCAGGAGACAGGTGTGGCCTCAGAAAACCATCAACATTTTAAAAGTTGACTGAAAAACTTTCTCACACTAGAATCTGCTAAAGTAGGATTAGAAACTAAGGCATTGAGACTGAATGTCTGTTATTATTTATAATCTTTTATTGATCCTGATTTCCAATGCATAATAAAATAGCCATATTCTACTTTTTATGGTGAGCTCAAAAGGTTTGCTCTCTCTTACAAAAAGATGTTAATAACCGTCAACTTTTTATCAAAATACCAAAGTAAGACTACTTCACCATATAATGTTGACAGCTGACAGCTAATGAAACAATATATACATGATGACAAAAATGGCTAATACAGAAATTATATAAACTGAAAACTGAGCATCTTGATAGACTTCAGGTATGAAAAAAGTAAAATGAATTTGGCTGAAGCAAATAAAAAAAATCGATTTTTGAAATTTATTTTTCAATTAAAAAGACTCAAATTTTATGTGAACTATGTACACATCATCATTTAAGAGCAACAGATTCAAATTTGATCTTTATTGAAATTGTACATAATTTTCACTCTGATATTTACCTAAATGTACCTAATATAGACATAAACAAAAACTTTAATTTTGTACCAGAATTACCAAAAATGACACATATATACCAAATACAATTATATGTAAAATGTTCAAATTTTTGGCAGAGACATATAATAGATATCTATTTTTGGAGATCAATTTTATATATTCTAAATAAGAAGACAAAGGTTTAGCATGAACTATCTAAATATGCTTATCAAACAGGTTAATGTTTAAAATTTTATGCATTGTAAAATGATTCTGATGCTGACAAAAATAGATAAAAGGGGAACGAAAGACTTGAAACAACTGAGAAAATTTTTGAAATTAAGTGGATAATTGAATAACAAATCACATTACACTCACATACTTTTCTATTTTAAATATTTTCAGCATTGACAGTAAAAGTCTTTTTTATTATCACTGTATGGAACCACAGATTACAAGTTCAGCCTAGAAGTGATATTTTATGTTACTTGGTGACATATTGGCAAAAAAAAATGTTTTCTACACATGACTTTTGCAACACTTTTATTATAAACACTATAATATATCAGTGCAAATATCAATATATATGCATGCTAACACCTCGGAATTTATCCTTTTATTTCTATGTGAAACATATATTGTTATATAATAAATATAAATATACTTGTATATATATATATGTATTCCCCTCCAATTATTTATTTATCATTCCGAAATGTGAACATCTGGCACATCAAAATTTAACTAGCATTTGTTTTATATATATTTGTAATATAAATACATAAAGGCTGATAATATACCATTGTTTTATTGGTTTAGAAATGTTTATAAAAAGGCTTTGCATTTTATTGATATTATTTTTAAATACTAGTTTTTATTTTTATAAATCAAAATGCTTAATTTATAATACAACTCGCTTTTTATTTTAACATTTATAAAAAAAATCAAACTTGAATATTTAAGTATACTTGATGTTATACATTGGCTTTTTTTATTTATACATAGTGAATCACCAAGAATAATGTTAAAATGAACCTCTCAGAAAACACATTAAGATGTAAATAGGCGAGTAAAAATATTGGCTAGAGACAAAAATTCTCCAAATTTATTACAATGTAATAATATTATATTCATACATCCTACACATTTCTGTCTTAAATATTTGACATTCAGAAGTCCACAGAAGCATAAGTCTTGCCTAGCTTACTTTTGGTCATTTTTGGTTTTTTAAATACGAAATCTAGAGAATTTAAATTTATTAATATTACAATTATAGTAATTTGTTAACTGCAGCATTTTCTTCATATGAAAAAAGCTTTGTAATTATCTTCAAGGATTTTTATGTTAAACAATGTCAAATAAAGAGTTCTTTTAAAATTTCTGCAATATTTTCTAAAATTTCAGAAACAAATTAATACAGTTGATATTGTCAACACTATGTTATTACCTAAAAATGTAAAAAAAAAATGTCTCAACAATCGTTTCAATATATTGTTCCTTGTCATTACAGTGTCTAATTTCATTTTGAATTTGTTAAAGATAAATTCAAGTTTTGGCTTGAATAATCTTTTTTATTTTCTGTCTTAATAAAAACTTGGTTATGACAGACAAGAGTATGAAGGAACATCTCCAATCAAATAGATTATAAAGGTTTTGACCAATTGTTCTTAATTATAAACAACTATTTAATATCACACACACACACACACACACACACACACACACACACACACACACACACACACACACACCTTATATAGTCTTCGTTTTTCACAGACTGTAAAAGACACAATGAAGACAGTGATGGTCATGCTGGTAGTAATCCTAATAATCTTAAAAAGAAAAACAAATGTCTCATTTCTAATTATTTAACTAATTTAATTTAGCTTTAACCCTAAACTGATTCATAGTGACATATATATGCTGATAAAGAATAATCCAACATTACATATTGTGTTTAAGGTGACCTTTTGTCAGGTCATCAATACTTCATCTTTTACAAACAACTTCTTGCTTTTATTATTCATTTTGTTATCACATCAATATTAAGGGTTGAACAAGTCATTTTTAAATGATAACACAAAATTGTTTTTTTTTAATCAAACCTTGAATGATGTACTTCACACCATTATTATATTAGAATGATGAGTTTTTCACATTGAAATATAATTTTTAAACTTATAACATTGGCAAATGGCGTAATTAATTATAAACTACTTATTTAAAAGAAAATTAAAAAGTCAATGAAAGTGACAATACTAATAATACTTTACTGTTTTATGTCTTTGAGACCAGCTTCTTTTGTTGTTTTCTTTCCTCAATAAGACCACTCAGATTATCCATGTCACTAAAATAAAATTAAAAGAAACCACAAAGAACCAAACCCTATAATTAATTCTCTAAAAATTTCCATCTCAGATTGGAAAAGTGATGTTCATCTAATCAGTTGCATGGAATCTTCAATCCATGTACATGTACTTGTATCTATTGTTTGTTAAGATGATCCCTCAATGTACCGTGGTATTTGTATTTTGTTAATGTATAGATTGTGTAAATATATTGAGTAAAAATATGTTTAGAATGCAAAAAACTTATGTATGTATATACAGAAAGACATAATTAATAATTATGATCAGAGACACATTGTACTTACTGGTAACTGAGCTCCTTTTATTATGACTAATTTCATTGACTTTAATTATGAAAATTAATGTGGTAAAAAGATAATTGCTGCAGTGTGTTTTAAACAATTCTTCCTTATTATACTGTATTATACTTACTTTATAAAGGTATTTACATGTACCAGCAAGATACATGTCCTGTTTTACTTGAGGCCTAGGAGGCCAAGTTGTCTAAAGTGGGCATTTATGGAACACAAAAGCTTTTACTGACTATTCACTCTAAGGCAGTCTCCAATATGATAAAAACATTGATTATTTAACTTTACAGGGCATTATTAAAGCAAATATAGTATGGCAGCTGTCAATACAAACCTAATTCTATGTTACACTCTAACATGTCTTCTTATAAACCATCTAGATGAAGTACATCAACAAAATAGAAATACTTGTAGTTTATCTCTTTTAATATCAAACTAATCTCTGTATTATCACTTAAAAAAACCAAGAACAAGGAAAATTTAAAAGTTGAATATTAATGCTCACTATATTGTATATGTGTCAGTAAAAAAACCTATCCTTCAAAAATGTCAAATTGTAAAATAAGTAATATAAATTGTAGAGCGACAGCATAAATATAATAAAATCAAAGATATATTGATACATAACAGTAAATGATCTACAAAAATTGGTGCTAGAGGTATACATCACAGTACAACACTGTAAATGATATCTCAAACCTAGTAAAAAGCATATCAATCCCTGGTGTTAAGTGGATACACCACAGCAAATGATATACCAACCCTGGTGATAAGGCTATACATCACATAAAATGATATATCAAACCTTCTGAAAAGGTAAAACCTTACAGTCATTGATATTTAAACACAAGTGATAAGATAATACATCAAAATAAATGATATACCAACTCCAGTGTTATACACCACAGTGATTGATATATCACCCCCAGTGATAAGGTTATACTTCATAGTAAATGATTTATCACCCCTGGTGATAAGGTGTCAAATCACAGTAAATGATATATCAACCACGGTGTTAAGGTTATACACCAAAGTACATGATATATCAACCATGGTGTTAAGGTTATCCACCAAAGTACATGAAATATCAACCCCGGTGATAAGGTGTCAAATCACAGTAAATGATATATCAACCCTGGTGATAATAGTATTTACCATTAATAATGACATATCAACCCCTGTGATAAGGTTATACACCATAGTAAATGATATACCATCCTTTGTGATAAGGTGTCACATCACAGTTAATAATAAATTAACCTCGGTGATAAGGTTATACACCATCGTAAATTACATATGAACCCGGTGGTAAGGGTATATATCACAGTAAATGACCTATCAACCCTGGTGATAAGGTTATACACAACAGTAAATGATATATCACCCCCAATGATACAGTTATACTTCATAGTAAATGATTTATCAACCCTGGTGATAAGGTGTCACATAAAAGTAAATGACAATTCAACCCTGGTTAAAAGGTTATACCCCACAGTAAATAAAATACAATCCCTAGTGATAATGTCATACACCATAGTTAATGACAAATCAACCCCAGTGATAAAGTTATACATCGCAGTAAATAAAACATCAACCCCGTTGATAAGGTTATACATCACAGTAAATGACCAATCAACCACAATAATAAGGTTATACACCATAGTAAACGACATATCAACCCTTGTGTTAAGGTTATACGACATAGTAAACGATATATCAACCGGTGATAAGGGTATGCACCATAGTAAATGACAAATCAACTCCGGTGATAAGGTTAAACATTACAGTAAATGATATCCCACCTTAGTGTTAAAGTTACAGCTCACAATAAATAATATACCAAGCCTGTTGATGAGGTTTTACTCTATAGTAAATGACATATCAACCCTGGTGATAAGGTTATACATCACAGTAAATGATATATCAACCCTGGTTATCAGGTTATAACCCAAAGTAAATGATATATCAACCCTGATGATAAGGTTATACATCACAGAAAATGATATTTCAACCCCGGTGTTACGGTTATACACCATAGTAAATGATATATCAACCCTTGTGAAAAGGTGTCACATTACAGTAAATGATATATGAACCCTGGTGATAAGGTTATACACCATAGTAAATCACATGTCAAGTCTGGTGTTAAGGTTATACATGACATTAAATAATATAACAACCCATGTACAAAGGTTATAAATCTGTATCGGTCTGAGTAGCTAGGTTGGTACAGCACTTGCTTATAGTGTGGGAGGCCCCGGGTTTGATTCCCGATCCTACTCTGGATTTTTTCTCCTTCCTGTTACAGCTTGGTTGCCAGGGTGGCACTTAGAAGTGATTGTCTGACATATATCCTGTCCTATAAAGTCCATCCGTGGGAACTTGGGGTGACATTTCTCATAGAACCATGGGAAACTCAAAAATAAAAGGAGGAATGTAGAAGTCAAGGTAGTTCAGTTGGTAGAGCATTGGCTTATAGTGCTAGAGGTCCCGGGTTCGATCCCCAGTCCGACCCTGCATTTTCTCTCCCTCCTATTACATATCACATGGAATGATATACCAACCCCGTTGTTAAGGCTTTACTCCATAGTAAATTACCTATCAACCGTGGTGATAAGGTTATACACCATAGTAAATGATACACTAACCCCGGTGTTAAGGTTTTTCACCATAGTAAATGACATATCAACTCTAGGTATAAGGTTACACATCACAGTAAATGATATATCAACACCGGTGTTAAGGTTATACACCAAAATACATGATATATCAACCCTGGTGATAAGGTGTCAAATCACAGTAAATGATATATCAACCTTGGTGATAAGAGTATTCAACATAATAAATGACATATCAACCACTGTGATAAGGTTATACACCATAGTAAATGATATACCATCCCTTGTGATAGGGTTATACATCACAGTAAATAATATACTAAATCTTGTGCCAATGCCTTTTTACACCAAAGACATACTGTTTGTTACAGGCCATACCGATCCTCGAAACTCGGACCTTACCAATTCTAGTGAGAGGGCCAAATGATCGTCAACTGATTGAAAAGCCAGTCACCTATCCAGGCTGGTCACTACCAGATTCCACAACACCTGTTTTCAATATAATTACTTTGAATCTAAACTACCAGGTTTTCTTCTTCGTGGTGTACCAAAACAATAATAATAAACGTAATGTTGAATTGGAAACGTCAAGAACAACAAATCCGAGATAATCGCTCAAGCTCATTAGGTCCGGTGGTAAGATTGTAAATGTGATATAAAACATACCTCTCAATGCGTCACAGATGCCTAATTGATGAAGATGTAATAGTAAACACACAAAGTGACATGTGAAAAGTGTTTCCTAACCAGAAAACTGAGGGAAAAAGGCCTACCTACCTACCCAATATCAGAAGTAAGGGTAAGGCAAGGAGAAACAAAGATATTTTTAATTGTGGCCCAGGTGAATGAACGATTTTACACTAGTTTCCCCATTTATTCCGGGGATGCCTATGTTTTCAAATTGTCACACGAAAAACTTTGAAAACCATTGACAACTATGTGACTGTTTTATCAGGATAGAAATGGAGGATTAAAATGAATAGAATGTAGAACATTATTGCTGTTTGTGCTGATTATTTGGGGGCAATTTTTTCTCATGATCTGTTGTACTGTTTCACAGTATTTCAGCACAATTCTATATCTGATATCTTTCGTCCTTAGTAAGTTGATCAATTTTCCGAATATCGAAAGTGAAAATAAAACAAGAGGTTAAGATGGCCCTAATTTGCTCACCCGAGTTTAAATGTAACTTATATGTCTTAATAATACCTGGTTAGTCATAACATGTTGCCTCAATAGAAGTGGTTTCAGAGAACATTATTTTTATTGTTTTGGTTTTTAGCTATGTAGGTCACTGTGACCTACTTTTTGTAGTCATAGCAAACAGAAACAAAAATGTGAATGACAATGGTCTATAGATGCTTTTGATCAATTTTGAAGAAAATGCGACCAGAAGTTTCTGAGAAGAAGTCGTTTGAAGCAATTGTTGACGGACGGACGGACGGACGAAGGACGGAGGGTCTGCCTTTATTGAAACCTATAGCTCACATGAGCTCTTTATGCTCAGGTCTAAAGTATTCTTGTAAAGTGTACATAGTTTTTTGGGGCACTTGCTATTTCTAACATCAACAAAATATAGAATAATATTACAAACATAAGTAGACATGTTTTTTACTTTGGCAGAACATCAAACGTAATCTGATATGATGTTTTTTACTTTGGCAGAAAATCAAACGTAATCTGATATGATATTGTCACATGTTATGGTATAAGTATTTTGCCTAGTGTTCTGATAAATCACCAACAAACTGAATGTAGATGGTCTAAAACTCAGTTGAATTTAAGCTCAATGCTTTCAAACATTGCTAACACATTCAGTTATGTATAAAGGGCCTCGGTGCCCGAGTGGTCTAAAGCGTGCGCTTACGGATCACAGTGCCTCTCACCGCCTGGGTTCGAATCCCACTCGGGACAGATCATAGTGTTAGAAAGTTTGTCAGTTCACTTGCCAAAGGTCGGTGGTTTACTCCGGGCAATCCGATATCCTCCACCACCCCAGAACTGACCGCTTCGAAATAAGTGAAAGAATCTTGACTGGGGCGTAAAACACCATTACTCCACTCCACACAGTTATGTATAAACAATTAAAACTCTTACGATAGAAATTTGATCTACAAGTCGAACTTTGATCGCTCGGAATGTAAAGCCCGGGACTTGGTCTATATATTCGAGCCATCTGTATGAGACCAAACATCGAGCCAGATATTGAAATCGAGATGATATGGACGTTCTAGTATGCTTACCATATCTTATCCCCTCTTTTTACGTAGAAAGTATGATAATATATCGACTTAAATTGATGAAAAATGAAATAATATAAAGAAAAACTAAGATTTGACAAACAAAATCAACCGACTTCATTCTTCGAAATTCAACAAATGTCTTTTGAAATACTGTACACCGGCAAACCACATGACAGGTGGTACCAGCAGGATCTATAACTTGTCACAAGTTTAAGTGCGAATTTGTTTCACGTAAATACGTCAATATCAATTTTAGTAACTCGGTTTTATCAGTAAAATAAAATAACAATAATTAATAAAATTTTACCTTTCGGGTTTTGTCAGCTTTTATTGCACCAACACGGTTCAGACCAACAATCAAAGTTATACAAATCCTTTCAATCAGTCTATCCTACTACAAGCACCACTAGGCCACAAAAACTTTCATAACATACAGGAGGTATCTTTGAAAACGAATCAAGATTCAGATTATACAAACGATCCATTTCGATAGATAATTGGTAGGTTGGTTAAATGTTGTTTTACGTCGTATTAACTATTTGCAGCTATTTACGACCTTGTAATCCAGAATGGCACAAATACTAATTCAGCCATCAAAGCAATTTATTTACCATCCAAAAAACATTTATAAACCA
Source organism: Tegillarca granosa (assembly GCA_029721355.1). Taxonomy (NCBI): domain Eukaryota; kingdom Metazoa; phylum Mollusca; class Bivalvia; order Arcoida; family Arcidae; genus Tegillarca; species Tegillarca granosa. Next base: position 45,904 of record JARBDR010000037.1, read on the forward strand.
AAGGCCTCATAATGGTTGTTAAGGTTGGTTTTTATATCGTGTTATACTTATATATATAACAACGTGCATCTGCAGCAAAAGACTTAGACTAGTCATGATTTAATTGCATTTCCTGTAATTGTTTATATTATTATTTATTTTCATTAACAAATAACAATTATTACACTAGTTGGCAAAAAACACTGTAGTCATGCTTACAACTGACAACTATACTAAAAATCATCTGAATAAACATCTCTAGTCTAATAGTAATCCATAATATCAATTTACTGACAATATTGTAAACATTGGAAAAGATCGAGATAAATCGGTTGGTAACTGATAAAAGCACATATCTCAAATTAAAGTCCGAATCCACAAATAAACTTACCTGATTTTGCTTTTTACTTGAGGCGTAATTATACTGAATCTTCTGTCATAATTTCATTATACTGAATCTTCTGTCATAATTTCAAGTCATGTGATAATAAGTTTTGTTTAAATTGTAAAATGACACTACATGCGAACGAGATACTATTGTGTTGGAACAAAATACTAATGCGTGGGAACGATATATTATTGCGTGCAATCGAAACACTTTTGCGTGGGAACGAAATAACATTGCGTGGAAACGAAATATATTTGCGTGGGAACAAAATACATTTGCGTGCGAGCGCAAAAACATTGCATGGGAACGAAATACTTTTGCGTGGGAACAAAATATATTTGCGTGCGAGCGCAAAAACATTGGTGGGAACGAAATACTTTTGCGTGCGAACGAAATACCATTGCGTGTGAACGCAAACAACTATTTATTTCAATGTCCCTTTGCGGGCTCCGTACCAACAGGGTGTATGTCAGAATAGTTTACTGGTGATTATGATTGACAACTTCATTTTTTCGTTGTTGGCTGTATTTCAACACTTTTAAAAAAATCAACTTAATATTAGACTAGTCATTATGTTACGCTGCAAGAATCACACTCGGTTAACATATGTGAATTGGCTGTGGATTGCCATATCATAAACCATTTGTCGCAACATGTCCATATCATATACCATGTGACTTAAACTGACCATATAAAAAAACATGAAACCATGAGCCAATAAGCCGGAATTGATCATATTTTGACAATGTGACTGAAATTAACACTTAAAAACATCAGAAGCAAAAACACCATTTCGTAAAACGTGTGACTCAAGCTGACCACATCACAATGTCTCAATTGGCCATACTATAAAGCATGTGTTTTAAATTTACCATATTATAAACCATATGACTGAAAATGACCCCGTTTTATAAATTGTGTGACTCAAAATGCCCATATCAATGTGGCACTAAATGACCATGTCATACACCATTTTGTATTAATTGATTATACCATAAACTATGCACCTAAAATGACCCCAATATAAACAACGTTTATCTAAATGAACATATTGTAACCCATTGGCACTAATTGATTATATCGTTAACCACTTGACACTAATGACAATAATATAACCACGTTTCACTTAATGACCATATCATTAACCATAATGTACTAAACGACAATAATATAAACCATTCTGTACTTAATGACCATATCATAAACCATAATGTACTAAACGACAATAATATAAACCATTCTGTACTTAATGACCATATCATAAACCATAATGTACTAAACGACAATAATATAAACCATTCTGTACTTAATGACCATATCATAAACCATAATGTACTAAACGACAATAATATAAACCATTCTGTACTTAATGACCATATCATAAACCATAATGTACTAAACGACAATAATATAAACCATTCTGTACTTAATGACCATATCATAAACCAGGGAGCACTTAATGGCTATATCATAAACTATGTAACTTAAATAAAAGTATCAAAGTTTATGCAATTTAAATCAACATATAAAACCATCTAGAGTAAAAGTATTTTTTGTGTACGATATCATTGCATTAAATTAATATGGCAACTAGCAAATTGATGGCGTTAGAACGTTAAGTCATTTAGTTGTACCGTATTTTTTCTATTTCAAAACGAGTGACAATATTGAACCTGATCTTACCTCCCCGCTAGCCGTAATATAGCAAGTGACGATGTTTTTGTTTGAATATAAAGTGAATTTATTTTACAGTAGTCGATATACAGTTATAACTAAATTTACCAGCTGTAGACATGGTATCGTTAAAAACTAGTTATCAATTCACTGTAGAAAAGTTGCATACTCACAATTCGGTGGATTAAGGCCTTCTAGTGTGACACTTACACATGATAGGGATCTATTTAAAGATACCTTTAAAAAATGACCTATTTTTAAATGCGACAAAAACCGAAGGTCGGAAGATCGTTGTTCACATAACGTTCATTTTTAACTTTTTTCAAGAAACATATTATTTAAGCCCCATAATTACCATATTTTTGATGCGTTCGTATACTTTTGTCATATTTACTAACGCAAAGGTGATGTTGGTTTGCATCTTTTTTGAAATTGAAATATTACCTTTCGATTTGACTTCGATTTTAAGAGCTCATTTACATACAAGAGTAAATCCGAATATTTCTTTGAAATTAGACTTAGTAAACAAGACTTGATACTTTTTTTATAAAATTTAAACCTGTCGTTAAGGGAATTAAAACAAACACTATTTTTTCTTTTTGTATGCTATCGATTTATTCGGCTAGAATACAGAGATCTGTCAACAAGCGATCATAGAAGGGGTGTGAGGTCATCAAAGTCATCAAAATAAAGTCCGTCCTGATTTACAGTAAACTAGGGCGTTCTCTCACGATTCTCCTTATCATTTTTAACTAAATCAATTTTAATCAATGGACAGCAAGGATTCCATCACCAAACCATGCATTACAATCTACAAACTTGCATGGTTAGTTTATGCAAACGCGACTTTTAGTAATACCGGTAAAAAATAATGACTTAAAATAACACACTGTGTAAATATCAGGTTGTTTTACTATAGTCCTATTCGGATCCCATTTTAATGCTTTATAATCCGTTAAAAACTAAAGAATAAATGAACAATTTGCCAACAATTTTAGAATTAAATCGAAGTGCTGACATTAAATCAATCTTCTTAGATTATCTAGTTTTTTTAAGTCATCAAGTGAAAGGACCAGTTTCAAGAGTCGCTTGGGAGTAAAGTCACAACAGTATGAAATGCAGTATAATATATAATGGAAAAAATAGAAAAAAAAATATTGATGATACCATGACGAATGCTATGATAGATATAAAATAATTAACAATTCAGACAGTATATACAAGTGGCCTAACATCACGTAAATTATGGGTTTTCATTAAACCAATCTGAAAAAAATATTCTTTATATTATCATGAAATAAATACCAGAATAAGATCGAATTAACAGTTTAAGATGATAATAATAATAATAATAATGATCATCATCATCATCATTGCCTCTCGTTTTTCATTTATTTTACTTGATATTTATAACATATTTGCCGATATCTACCTTTCTTGATTATATATTATAAATTTATCGCTACTCTGTCGCAGCATAAGTACTAAAACAGTCTAGCGTATAGCATAAATTTGATAATTGAGCAAGCTATGGCAAGAGACCACAAATAAATATATTACAAAATTTATACAAAATTTGCTGTACCTTACCTTGCTACATTTCATATACGTTTATTAAATTTTCTTCTTACTATTTAGCATAAGACATTTGAATATCTAAATTTAAAAAAAATATAAAAAAACCTTCAAAACCCATGAAGAAATTTACTACCGGACTCATTTGAAGCCATCACAATTCTTAAATATCCTCATAAGGTTTTGTAAATCCTTGAAGAAAATATTTTATATTGCTTGAATTTGTTTCATTCGTTTTTTATTTCCGCAGAGATTTAGATTAACAAGAGTATCACAAGGTTAACTTCGCCAAATCACATGATATTTTCTAAGAGGATGTTGTATCATTGACTGCATGACATTATGGACGTGGAATTGGAACGAGTTCGTCTTTCTTTTTTAAGATCAACTTAATGTGTCACTTTTCAAAGTTTTATGTTTGTTTTTAGCATTGTGGACCAGTATGTTTGCTTGATATTTGCCCTTAAAGTGTATAATTTTTTTTAATCTTGCCGATATTCTTAACCGGTTAAACAGAATAAATGATTAACACATAATTTGTAAGAAACTCGCTTTTTCGTATAAGGCGCCTTAAGTTAAACAGAAATCAAATCCAATAATTGGAAACATAGAACTCTCAATCCCGAATAACGCCACTTCCTTTCATTTCTATGGAAACTTCTAAAATCACGGAGTATATTAATTTTTTATGTTATAATGGATGAAACCGAAAATTTTCAATAGAATATCTTAGCACATTGACAAATGACTTTAACGAAAATCAGTTATAACTTAACCTTAAAGACATGTTTCACTGTAAAGAAATTAAGCGTATTAAATCTATCCATTAAAGCGTAGTAAATCGCTTCAGTTAGTTATCAATTTTAAGATATATATATATATATATATATATATATATATATATATTGTTATATATTTACTCCTCCTGAGCGGGTGCCGTTTATTTGCCGTTTTGGAAATAAATTAAGCAAATGCAACAACTCAAATTGAAGGAATTGAGAAGGATACAGAGAATCTTTACTTAGTGCTGCTTTTAATTATATCTTTATAATGTTGTGCATAAATAAATATTTCTTTTTTAATCATAAGAGGTTCATGCTGAATAAAGAATTATTATCACTTAACAAGTTAGTTACGTTTACTGTTTACCATTATTGTAGGTTTAAACAATCACAATAATAACAAAATTTATAGGAATGTCGTATAAAATTTCTCACATTTGCAATGTATATTCGGTTTCAGTGACCTTCCTGAATATTTTGCACTATTTAGCATCACCTTACAAAGTGTCCATCTCAATAAAACAACTAAATTTTTAATTAATGAAATAAAAAAATTGGATCATTTTATTTTTATTTTAAACGAATATTCATAAGTGCATCAGTGAAAGCCTGTTAATAAGCTTGTTAACGAAATATAAATCTACAAAGTCATACATATTATTCGTTTTCTTTTCTTCATTGTTTTTTGTAAAAATTTTAATAAAAATATTTTGCAACCTGATGTACAATCTATCTTTAGACGACTGAAAAACGTAAATACAACATGAAATTCTGACCACATTAAAGAATATCAACATTTACTCAACATTGATAATAAAAATTTCTAATCAAAAACTATGCAACAAAAATATTTTATGATAAACATCTTAATATTTTTCCCGAGTTTGCTGAGGCCGATTGTACTTAAATAATCAAAGTGCTACAATAAGCTTGACAGAGAAAAAACCATATCGCAAATGCATGGCAAGAATGAAGATTATTATCAATTAGCAATTTTTTTACCTTTTTGTATGTCATTATTCATTAGAAATAAAATCTTTCCAATGCAACAATCAATCACATATTTACATTCATAAATATACATAGAAAAATATATGTCTACAAAATATGTTTTCTTATATTGAAGCCTTGAAAAATGCTTCCTCTGACCGAATTAAAAGATGATTAAAATGTGTTTTTTTTTTTAAAAAAAAAAAAAAAAAAACAAAACAAAAAAACAAACAAACAACAAATCATAAACAAAACATAAAGAACAACATGTCTATATATATATAGTACTTCTACGATCAGATTTTACGGATCTTCAACTTTAATTCTAATAAATTTGTGACATGGGATTTTTTATTTCAATTTTAACATCCAAATTTGAGAGAAGTTAAGACAGATATACGAGTTTGTTAAAACAAGAGAGGTGGTTACAGAACATGTTTACAATTAGCACGATGCATAAAAATAATAATAATATATAAACTATAAGATATCTTATTGGACTCAACTGATAATAGAACTGACATTCAAAATGTGCATAAAACACAAGAAACATCTTAATTAAACAAGTAATTTTGTTAATACTTTTAAAAAATTAACAAAAGCAAATGGCCAGATAATTTTATTTCTTTATATGAGATAAAACATTTATGTATATGCATAAAGATTATAAAATAGTCATAACTTTCTGTACACCAACTTTGAAGTACAAATGAAATATCATTTGCTTAAGAATGTCCGCAAATCTTAAAATAAACCTATTAAAATATTATAAAATCACACTCCAGAGAAGGTCACCTGACGTATGTACATAATGACAACCTCTTTTCATCCCAAAGACTCCAGTAAATTTTTCGAATTCTATAGTTAGTATGGAGTCATTTCAACAACTGGAACTTTAAGATATGAAGGTTTGATGATATACTCATTATTACCTTTTACAATTTATATACTGTTATGCACTATACAGTTTAACATAATTAAAATTTTTGATTTTGGATAAACTTTTACTTTTTTTTTACTCTATTAACTTTGGATGTTTTATTTTGGGCAAAAATATAATGAGTATAAGTTTAGTGTTTGCATTCATTTACTGCATTTTATCAAACAATGCTTTACGAAAATAGTAAATTGTCTTATTCCGATTATAGAGCATCGCCTTTAATTTGAGTAGTTTTTTCGTTTTTGAAAATGAATGCACTAAATGGAAATTAAAATAAATAACATATATTGATTTAAATAATCATTCTTTCAGAAACATCTTCCTGAATATGTTCTATATTACTGTACAATTTAATTATGGTTTGATCAGGTGGACGAATCTTTATCTTATAAACGACGTTTCTTTCAACCTTTCATGTTTTTCTTAAAACATATGTTGTACAATAAATGCTTAATTTGATTACCATAGTTCTTTGTTCTTTTCATTCTCAAAATTGACTTGCACGTGACGGGTGTAGCTAGCTAGACAGGAGATGCTTACCTTTCCGGAGCACCCGGCCTCACTTTCTTGATGGAAGTTCACGTGTATAACATATTTTGCCAGTTTGCAAAGTTTTTACATTGTTTTTGGGATTGTGATGTGGACACGGACTGGTATGTTTGTTTTATTTGCATTCTTCGCACTCTTCACAAGGTTTTGAAAAAGAATTCACTGAATTTTAATAAATCTGTCTTTTGTTTAGAATACTGAGGAATGTTCCAATCTAAAATGATTATTTTTCTAACAAACGCACACGAGAGTTATATTCTAAATGATAGACAGTCTTAAATATTCTCAAATATTGACTATGATCACTAATTACTTTACCATACTGAACATTATGCTATTTAAATAACTACAACTGTTCCCATATACTCTAATAATATAGTGTGGAGTGAATATCTGTTCTTGACAAGTATGATCAAAGGTTTTCAACCATTTACTGTATTTTTGAATGTATTCTTTACTTTATGTGATCTCGGAAATACCTGTAGGATGAACGTCTCTGTAAATTGGTCAAAAATATTGGCAATTGTATTGTTTAGTATAATTTTATTGACCAAAACAAAACATTGTCTCATTAAATACATTTGTTTTTAAGAAACTAAGAGAAACAAAACAAACACCCCAGTCCCCGCTCATACCACAATCCCAAAAACGAAGTAAAAACTTTGCAAAAACGTGGCAAAATGTAAGAATATATGAATATTTGAAGTGATTTGAAGTGTTCAATGTCTCCCATTAATGCCCTTTATACTCTGCTCATCTCAAGAGCCTGTCAAAATTCAGAAGTATAAGTGAATGATTATGAGAAATTGGGACCTGTATAAACAGCTTTTCACGTCCACAATACATTAACTTTACAAGACATTTGGTCTGTTAAGCTTATGAATCGTTAGTTTACAGACATTAGTTATTTCAAAAAATGAGGTTACATAAAAGTCAACTATACATATATTGAGAAAAATAAGACAAGGGTCTCTGATTTGAAACCAATAAAATTCAAAGAGGAACGGTAAAACTAAATACGTTTCATCAAAACATAATTGTTTTTAATAACAATTCATAAAAATTTTTTCTTAAAAAATGTAAAATTGGAAAATCAACATCTATTTTTATTCAACAATTCGCTATTTATATAATTTTATCTTCATAAAATTTAACTATTAAAAAGGCTGTAATTCCGTATAACAATTCGTAACAAAGTTTTCTTACAAATATAAAATTTTAAAATCAACATCAATTGATAATCAATTATTAACTATTAATATAATGAAATTTTTATAAACTTTAACTATAAAAAGACTATAAAAAGACTTGTTAAAACTGTAAAACATTTATTTATTTGCTGGTTTTTGTTTGTCTGTCTGGCTGTTATCTGGTGCAGGTGGTTTACCAGATCTACTGAAGTCAACATCAGCATAGTCGGTTTTGTTTTCAGATCCATGGATCACAAGTTTTCTTTCCCCAGTTGGCTTACCCTCATGTAAGATATCGGCATATATGAGACCATCCTTGTTCTATATATGAGAAAGACAAACACATGTATACATTGTCAGTAATATTTGTCTTTGTAATATCTAATTGAAACAAAAGGAAAATCAGTGTTTATTTAGACCATAAGTATTATAACTTCATATATTTATTGCCTTGTTATCAATACACAACGAAATATAATGTAAGCAATATGAAGAATCATAACAATTAAACTTAAATTACATCTATTCCTAAGCAAGGCAGTTGTTTTGATTTTGTTGTAATGCAAAGTAAATTAAAATGACATTAAGCGGGAGGTGGAGGTTATGAACATTTTATTTATGTCAAGGTTGTCAGTTCTGGGATGGTGGAGGAGACCGGAGTGTCCAGTGTCCTTCGGATCATAAACTTTCACACTTTTACATACCTAGGTTTTATTCTATTAAAGACAGTGACAGTTACCGTGATCCCTAAGCATGCGTTTAGACCACTCTAAAACTGAAGCCCCTCAGAGGACGATAAACATCAGAGGTACCACTTTACAAGACAAATATCAGTTTATGGAGAGATTTTTTGTATATTTCACTTGATCTGACAACATGTGTTACATACTTTGTCTTATGTCTTAATGTATGTTGTTCATCAGTGTGATGTAACCAATGTTCAAATAATATTTTTTCCTGAATGAAAAGGATAGAGATTAATTTACGTTTCAACACAATTTCAAATTGACTATATGTCTTTATATATATATATATATATATATACACAATGGCAAATTCAAATTAACTTAATTTTGTGATCAACATTAAATGTTTTGCATGGACTTAGTTTTTTGCTATTCTAAATTAGTATTGCCTTTTTTTGTTTGGTGTGATTGAGAAGGTTGAGTAGCTTGAATAAAGACTGTGCACTTGTCAAAAATCCTGCATAGACGAAACAAAAATTTAAGGCAATGTTTAAAAAATGTGTAAGGATTTGGTATACAAAAGTTGTTGTTGCTCACATACCTTGTTAGGTTTAGTTTTAGTTTTGGGTGCTTTTTGTTTTTTTCTTTCATCATCTTTTTTCTCAGCATTAATATCATCCATATTTTCATAAAGTCTTCCTGAAATCAAATTGTATTAAATCTTTGAATAATATTTGCTTGGATATTGCAAATGTCCATGCACATTTATAAGTAATTTAGTAAAATTGTTTTCAAACATTTTTTTAATATTAAGGCATTATGATTGTAAAATTTACATGTATTCTCAAAACCTTTATATCTTTTATTATCAAGTTACATATTCATAACTTCCTCAATTTTTCACTTGTAGATGGCAAAACTTTAATATTGGGCATAATTCAGGCATTTGTTCTGTTGAAATTAGTTTGAGGTCAAACCGTAGATTGACTAGACTATATATGTATGACCGAATGTAACTTGCAGTTAACCTTTGTTATAAACAACACTTAACTTCTTCACTTCCATTGTGTTGTAAATTTAAAATTGTTTGTTGTTGCCAGACATTTCTGGCAAATATGAGCATTTTCTGACCCCTGATAGCAAGGTAACATAAGTTTTATCATATGTATTAAAAAGTACACATGTGCCATACTAATTATTAGTACCATATTTGCATAGTTCCATACATTTAAGTTATTATGTTGAAAAAAAAACATATGAGTACCCATATGTGTGGCAGGTTACCAATACAATGCCCACGCATGGATGATAGGTACCATATATGTAAATATGTTTTGGCAGGGTACCAAAAACAGTAACAGTAAGTTAAAGGGGGTCATAACAATGCCCATATGTGGTAAAAAACCTTTACAGTTTTCAATTATGACAGGGTGTCATTAAAGTTATCATGTGCAGCCGGTTACCAAAACATAACAAAAACCAAAACATATGTAAGATGTCTATAACAGTTTCATATAATGTGCGATACCATAACAATCACGGTGTTTTTGACATGGATCTAATATAACTATCATTTGAAGTTTGGTAATGTAACAGTTATAACGTAAGGAAAGGTTCCATAGCGGCCGCCATATGTATAACAGGGTAGCATAATATATTTACCCTGCCTGGTTTGATACACTAGTCAATGACTATTGTTATCAATTTGAAAAGAAAAAGTTTCATTTTTACCTGGTTTTGCTTTTTTCTCTTTTGATTTCCTCAACAATTTCTTTGGTTTTGCACCACCTGCGAAATAACAAAATAGAAACAAAATAGTTTTAAGATTAAGTCACTCTTAACAAAATTTTCCTACAATTTGTAGACCAAATATATATATTTCATAAAAATTTCAGAGTGATAAATAAGTTTGAATTACAACATTGTGATGTGTTAAATAGTGATACAGATAATTAACCTTTTCGGTATACTTGTGCATTTTTAACTTGACCTTTGAAACCATAATTTTGATCTATGTATAAAATGACCATTATTTCAATACCTACAATACAATGAAAATCCCATGTCATTATCACCTGAAATGTTAAAAAGTAGCAGTTTTTATCAAAGATTAAAGACTAGGACATGACCTTCGCCTTAGACCTTGACATCATTTTGAAAAAAGTAGCAAGGTAGGGTCAACATTAAATATTCCAAACAATTATCTCCAGTCATCGTTTTAACAAAAAATGTCTCTTATACAAATGAAGAAATTTTACGCATAACCTTTTTTACGTCTTATTTTTCCTGAAAAACACAATTTTTTTGTATTCTGATTGTAAATATCCATTTGAAATTTGCCTGATTTTTTTTGTTTCTGACAAGAAGAAGTTTTTATCTTTTGGCTATTTTAGTAGTAACAGCCATCTTGTTGGGAGTAGCAAAACCCCGAACACAATTCTGAAAGGCCGTCACCCAGACATTCATTAAGTTACATTAAAGTTGGCCCAAAGATGATTGAATGTAAAGTGTACGCACGACGGACCACGCACGACAGACGACGGACGACGCACGGCTGATCACTTATCGGTATAGGTCGCAATGGCTTATCTGAGCTTTCATAGCTTTCAGCTCAGATGGGCAAACAATTTCAAAAATGGTAAAAAAGGGGTAGAATTACATTGATATATGACAACAAGAAGGACAATATAAAAATAATGGAAAATGATGTTAATAATAAAAAAACGGACAAAGAATTTCGCAATGTTTGCTTTTATGTTCTTCGAAATTATTACATTTCATTTAAGCATTGTATCTGATTTTAATTCGGGTCATTCAGTAATAACCTGAATGGACGCTGTGTACACTGAAATTTCCGAAGCGATCTATGCAAAAGTGTTCATTCAGGTCATTTCACAATAACGCGAATGGAAATAGGATTCAATGGTTATAATTAAATTTAAAAAACAACTAAATCAAATACGAAAATAACTTTATGCAATTTTTGCTTTTAATAACTTTGAAACAAGGCAAAATCACGCACATTAAAAGAAGTTCATTTTATACTCTGTCATCATCAAACAATTTGCCAAGGGATTGGGCGTACCTATTTGACGTTCAAATCATTGAGAAATGATATCTATGTCCTTTTGCTTTACAACCATGAAATCGTTATTGTTTTATCAAATTCAGCAATTCCCTTGTGACCCTGGGAATCGATAGATTTAGGTCTTATACCATATATTTCTACAACATAATTATGTCATTCGTTTAATGCTTAGGAAAATCTTTATTTTTCACTCAGTAGAATCACTAGACTTTCCATTCTGATTCAACAAGCTTTTCAAACGTGTAGACATTTTCCAGAGACATTGAGAAAAACAAACAATGTCAAAAGCCAAAAACTATTGCAGAGATTTGGAAGCAAAGTCTGTCCAATAAGAAAATAATACAACAAGAACCCAATGTTTAAACAAGCATACCAATAAAAAGATGCAATTATCATAATCTGCATTTAATTTAACAATCATAAAGTATTTTTTATTTTGAAAAAATAAAACAAAAATGATAAACGTAACAGACCTATTAATCAGAATTTAAATGTCTCGTAAAAGGCAGGGGTGAAACACAAAATCTCGATTTTCTCTGGCAGATCTAGATATTTATCCCTTACATATTAGGCAATTTATGAGAACTTTTATGAAATGAATTAAACAAACCTTTGCCTTCTTTATCTTCTTGTTTTGTTTTTTGTACATCAGCATACATTGCTGACGGATCAGGTTTTCTATCCTTCTTTGGATTTTTCTGCTCTTTAACATCAACAGGGGTTTGATTATTTAATCCACTTTTTCCATTTTTTTTAACGTCAGAATATGGATAATCATTTTGACCACCAGTAGCTCCATTAGTTGTGCCAGCAGTAGCACCGCCATATATATCACCAGCAGCACCACTAGATGCAAATGGCTTTACAAGATCTCGGTCAGAGGGTTTATATAAAACATTGTCACGCATTCCATCTAAATATCAAACATTTGGATGTAAAAATAAAATAGCCCTAGGCTTCAAAATGCTTTAAGTTTATATTGCAAAAATCTGAATTTTAATCAAATTATTTCGAAGAGTTTATCCAGCATTGTACAATTTCTCTTTTCATGTTTCAATTCCTAGATATTTGGTTAATGAAAAGATGATCTATAAATGTTTTATATTTGAGGTCACTGTAGTACTGATTAGGTTTAATGTCAGCTCGGTTTGCAGACTTGGTAAAGATTCTTACCCTGGTGTTGTATATATAAAGGTTTCAATATTCTGGACTTGCCATTTCATGATGATAAAGTAATAAGATGGGTGAATGTCAACTTGCTTGTAACATATATATCTCAATCTTTGCTCATGCTTGGTCTGGATTTTAGGTTTTTTAATTTATCACTTTAATAAGTCATTTTTGTTTTGAACAACAGCAAGGAGCTCGATCGGGCCTGTATCGCTCAACTGGCAAGTTACATCTCATCTTGGATGCCTGATTAAAATTTTAGTGCAATGATTTCCGAGGAGAGAGTTATTATTTTGGTCACATTTGGTCAAAGATTTGTCAGAAGGTAAGTAGGCCATAGAAAACAAATTAGATTCTAAGAATAATAACTGCAATAATATCTGATTGTTTCTTTCTAAAAAAAATATGACATGAATAACAAAAATGCTTTACCTTCTTCATCAGACCGATCTCTGGCTGTTAATGGAAACCTAAAACAACAAACATTTAGTAAAATGTATTGCAGAAATCATTGTAAAATCTTGGATAAACAGGAAGCCAATAAGCCTAAAACAGTTATCTCAGCATAGACACGATATCTTAAGTAATTTTATTTCACAGTGGGACAGTCAAACACAATTTTGAAAAAAAATCTGCATTGATGTATTTAACATCAATAAAAATGAAAAAAGAACAAATATTGATTAATACGGTAATGACCTTGAAATAATTTTTAAGAGCAATAAAATAATGTCAAAACCGAAAACTTCATGTCATCATCTGTTCATACAGCTAATACACTAAATATAGAAAATGAAGCCAGACAACAAAATTTTCTAAATTCGGCAAATAAATCATAACTTATTTTCCAAAGAAAGTTCACCTACTGTATAAACTATATGTCTTAAGGAAGCAAAAACCAAATTAAATTTTATCTCATCATCTACTTCAAAGGAAATTTTTTACTTTTTTAAAAATAACTATAACCTAATTTCATAGCAAAGACAAGGCATTCCACAGATGTAAATGATAACGCAAAAGATATGCTTCTTAACAAGTTATACCTAATTTGCCAAATAGCGAATGAAGTATACATCTGTGACCAGCACACTTAAATATCAGATATTTCAATTCTTGAATTATTTTATCATTTATGCTTAAATGTAAGTTTAATTTAGATAAATTATCCAGTAATCTTCCTGGTGTTGATAAAAAAGCCGATGTGACCTTGAATAAAGGATAAGGTCAACCAGTTTTGAAGTAGGATTTTTTTTTAATAAAGCTTAATTTGGAGTTTACACTATGGATAATCGTTCAGTCAATCATTCTTTGCATTTTTGTTATATACATACTAACTTGATGAAGATTCTAAACCAAAACATTACACCTAATTCGGCCTGTATCGCTCAACTTGCAGACAGGTTGCATCTGATTTTATAGCAACATTGACAATCTTGGATGCCAAAAGAACTGATTTTTTATAAACTTAAACTTACGATCTCTATAACAAATGGTTCAATTTGGCCTAGAAGGTTCAAAGGATTTAGAAAAGAATTAGCTATTGATAAAAGTTTATTTGCATATTGCGCTACTTACAACCTAATAACAATTGTAATTACAATTGTAAGGAAAAACCTGTTACATGTGTTTAATGTCTATCTCGGTACCACAAAAAGGTGAATTGTACAAATTTTAAACTAAGTTGCAAGTTGCATCTTATTTTATAGCTACGGTAGTTGGACGCCGCAAAAAGCTGATTTGTTATAAACTTTAAAGTACTCCACCAAAGGACCTTCCACAGCAAATATAATTTCGATTGCTTCAGTACTTTCATCGCAGATTTTCAAGAATCAGCTATTTATAGCAACATTTTTGCACACTTAACAAATTACGAGCTAATTATAAATGTAAAGGAAAATCCCATTAATGATGTAAGTTAAATGGCCACGTTCTATATATTAGATTAGAAATAAATTGGTTGATAATTAAACCTGTAATGGCCATTTAGCAGCTATTTGCATATCTCGCTAATTACGATCTACTTTTAAAAAGAGGGACGATCCCGCATAGCTAAATATGTACTTTCCAAATATGAAATATTTACTAGATTGTTTAAAAATAAAACCTGAAAAAGCCATTTTTAACTTTTTTGTTATTCATAGCAATGCCAACAATATTGGATGTTGAAAGAGATTGATTTGTTTAAAGTCCAGGGACCTTCCACACTGAATATGGTTCCATTTAGCTTAGTAGTTTTAATGAAGAAAGTTTCAGAAAAAAATATATTTATAGCAGTTAATTTGCATATTTTTTGCTAATGACGAGTAACATCCCGATACATTTGCTAAATGGTAAACTGTGTACTTTCTATATTTTGATTTTAATTAATCTGCCGCCTTCGATGTCGTAAGAAATTGATTTGTACGACTTTAATATGTATAACATAGGAACCTTGAACACCAAATATTTTTTCCGCTGCCAAGTAGTTTCAGAGAAAAAGATTAAAGTTTACGAACGCTTGCACGCCTGTACGCATGCACGGATATACATACTTACAAATTCTTTGTCATGCAATAAGCTCAGCTTGCTAAAGCCAGTTGAGATAAAATAAATACAGTAGAACTTCGATGGCTCGAAGTCCAAGGGACCTCGCCAAATATTCGAGCCATTAAGGGTTCGAGCGATCGAACATCGAGATACGATCGAAGTTCAGGTCCTCTTGATTATGCGCGGACAGAGAATCCGCTTTAAATTTGTAATACATATGTACATGTAAATGTATTTAAAGTCAAATAAAAAATGTCCGAATTAAAATTGAAGTTTTCATCTTGAATTATTATAAAATAATAGATAATGAAAAGGTAGAAACGTACCAGTTGAAATACAAAATTTAGTATTAATCATGATATCTCGAAAATGTTTTCAAACTGTTGACCTGCAACGGTTTATGGTTACGGGGCTAAAAGTGATTATTAAAAAATATACTTTTTTCTAATAACAATACAAAGCACAGTTAATACCGGGCATTTAAATCACAAAAAATTACGACAATACATATTACTCAACATACTCCAGTGACATGTAAATTACATAATCCTTTGTGCAATCATCAAGCATAGACGACTGGGGTGTTTTAGCGATCAAACGTTTCCATGTGTCGTAATCGGATTAAAAGATTAAAGAACTGTGTATATCGAGCACTGTCTCATTATGTCAATCAATAATCTCGAGTACATTTTAGGTAACTAGACTAATTGTTTCGTTCCACTCTATTACTTTTATTGAAATCTGTAATATGGCTTCAGCTTGTGTTTTGTTTACAATGACCCGGGTTACATGTCATTCTGAAAAAAATGTGTTCGAGCGAAAGAAGTAGAATTTTCATAATTTTATACGTTTGAAAAATATTTATTGTTCGAGCAAGCGGGGATATTCGAGTTAACGACGTTCGAGCGATCAAAGTTTTACTGTAAATAAATAAATTAATTAATTAACAAGGGTCATATGTGCCTTAACGCTCACCAGAGCATATGTTCAAAAATGTATGCAAAATACAATAGACAATATATTAATTACAGAAATTTTCTAAGTTTTTTCAAGTTTATAACTGCTACGTAATCAGAAATATGCGGTCCAAGTTTCGTTATAAGTAGCTAATATGCGTGAAGTAACTATAGTACCATAAATAATTTCCAAATCAATTTCCGACTTCTAACGCATCTATGACCTTGACCTTTGCTCTTATTACCTTGAATTATATATCAAAATGATCCTCATGTCAATACCTATTATGCCTGTTAACTGCATCAGGGATTTGTGTAGTACTAAACATATTAAGATGACGTCATCCTTTAACTTTGATAACTAGAACACCCCGGTGACTCGAAGTCACCACTAAAATCCAGTGCATTTCCAGTTATCGAAGTTCTACTGTAGAAAATTTCTAATCACGACCAAATTCTTAAGTTTTATTCCTATAGGCTGTAAATAAACGGGAATCCTCTAACGTGTTGAACACATGTTTAACAATGATTATTATTAGTTTGCAGTATGGACACTTATGTACGGAGACTTAATTAATCTTAAGAGAAACTTGACATAATTGCTTTATTATTAACCGTTATTTATATCGAAATTTGACTGGTATTTGTGTTATATATTTATATCCAAATGTATTCGAAATGATGTTATTTATCCCCTACAAAGTAAAAAATGACAATTTCATGAACTGTTTTGTTTAATTTATCGTATTTCGCAATTTTAAAAGCTTTGTTTACATGACCCGAATTTTATGATATAACCATGCTTTAAATTAAGGTCCCAAGATCTACATCTCGCTGGGATATTACTGATATTCCATCGTCGAATAAAACGTAACAGTGTTCATTAGGAACACCATCAAGTAAATCAGCACCGTTTTAGATTTTTCCTGCAGCGCTTATCGTTTATGTGCAAATATCAAGCATTATCATGATAATGAATCACCTCTAACGATAACAAGTGTATTTTCCAGAACAGTCAATTATCACAAATTATTTTAATAAACAAAGTTTTTTCCATACAAATCAATTGATAGTAAACGTATATGATTCTCAGCCGATTCAAAATTGTAAGTTGCTTTTAGGAGCATCGCTGAGAGGGACGCTTGTGGCTGCTGCTGTTGCAGTCGACATTGCAGATGAAACGTACCACATGATTGGTTACGTGATGAGGCGGTTCGCAAAATTACAATGCGATTGCAGGAGTTGATAATTTGGTTTGCTAAAAACAATTTTGATTGGTTATCGCATAAATTGCGCCAAAATGACATCACTTCTGGCGTATTATCAAAATGCCGTTTTAAACAATGAGAGTGGTAAGACCTCTTTACCAGTATTACTAAGTTATCAACTGTAAAGAAATTGTCCAGTACAAAAGAGGGAGTCTATAAAAGCGTAATGCTTGGGAAAGCCGTATGGAGCCATAATTTCTGAAACTGTGTGGTACGCTGTTTCAATTGATTGATGCGGTTATCCACGAAATCGAGACTTTATCAAAATCTTTAAATTGTAGCTAAACTATAAATTTTAGAAGCTTTAAATCCAAAAAACCCAAAAGCATATGTATGTGATAATTGCATAAGAATACATCTTAACTATAAAATTTCCTGAAACAAAAACAGTGAAAGGTACGTATTTTATGTTTTCATTCCTTTGCAAGTGTACACTATTAACCAGCAATGCAAACATTAAATCCATAACCGAGACAGAAATTTTCTACCTTCTAGCCAATCTCAAAACTTTAATGATTATTTATTAATATAAGAAATATGAAATTGGTTTTGCTTTATTATCACAACGAAGGTTTATAACATTTTGTCTTTGCAGTTTTCGGAGTGAGGTTTGATAACATTCTCAAGTTCAGCAAACATATACCCAACTGTGTAACAAAAGCAAATAAAATATTTGCAGTAATTTAAAGGCCTTTTGTCTTAATGGACAAAGATATGTTTCTCCAGTAAATTAAATCATAGGTTTGGCTTTAAATAAAATATGATAATGTTATCTAGTCACCTATATTTAAAAAAAATGTAATGTCCTTTACAAAATGTATAGAGCCATGAAAATTATCAAAAATTTGAAGTCATTGACTTAACCAGAGACACTGTTAGGATTACGCCTTCCCACAGTACAATATAGAAGAAAGCGCAACGACATGATACAAGAATATCGTATTTTGATATTGACGAAATTGATAAATCAATGCTGAAGAAGTTTCCGTTATTAAAAGATTCAAGAACAAGGGGATATTTATTAACAATAAAAAATGTAGACTCGAGTACATAAAACATGTTCTTCGTAACGAATTACTTATGACTGGAACAGTCTGTCAAGACAGGTAGTTTTAGCACCAACACTAAACAGTTTCAATAGCAGATTTAACAACCACTAAAAGGATGCAGTTTAATTTACAGACACTAGAAGCAGTATTTGATTAAGTAAAATAACAAGTACTGTTTTTATAAACATTTGCAAACCAGGAAGCTACAGAAATACATTAAATGATATGAAGGTCGGACAGTACAAGGTCTAAACTTTTTTGTGTATATTGTAAGTTACAGTGCTTTTTAAATCTTCGTAATTGCAATCTTTTCTTGAAAATTAAATGGCATTAATGATACTGGGTTGTTATATAGTAGAGCGAATGTATTTCTTTCATGGATTTATGTTAATTTGTAACTGTTATTGCGACATATCCTGAACTTGATAGACCTTATTATCAGTGTTCATGTTAATTTTTCCCTATTGGGTCAGTATCTTTGTTAATAGTGACCATGTACAGCGGGTCGATGACATTTGACAAATGGATTTTGTGCGATGTATCAGTTTATTTTTCGTTATTTAAATTGTTTCAGCAGATAATACATTTCTGTGTGACAACACGTTTTAATACCACAGAGGTTGGATCTAGTTCTTCCATTCACAGCTAGATAATTTGTATATGGGTTGTGTCCAACTGAGCCAAACATGTAATAACAACTGTAAATTACCTATATCTCAATTATTTTTAAAAGAATATAAATAATATGACAACAATGGTTATATTAGTATTAAACAAAAAGTAGGCAATTCTAATGAAGTAAAAATTTGTCTGAATACGTCATTTTGCGAATACAGCAGATCTTTAGTTCAGATCTTTAGTTCAGATCTTTAATTCAGATGAATTAGTGGACCTTTGTCTTCAGACAACAAGGTTGTTTCTGTCATCAATAGAGCAGGATAATTTTATTTCAAGAAATATCAGTATGCTATTTATAAAACATATATTTTATGATCATGTAATTTCGGTGTTGTATCTTTGTTATCCAACGCAACGAACTTTTCTCGGGCATGGGATATTGCACCAATGGTACCGTATTTGTCTGCCCTAACGGTTATAAACCATGACAGATGGTTCACGTGCAAGTGTATTCATTATCAGGTATATCCTGAAAAACATTCAGGGACAATAAAATAATTTCTGGATTTTTCTCCGGATATAACTGATAGATAATATAAATGCCCGTTGGATGATTGATTTCGGTGTTGCCTTGCAGTCCTCAGTCCCGTATTGGCTCATGTGTGAGATGTGTTTCACCTTCTGTTGGCAAGAACTTGTTGGATCCGGGTCAGGATAATGTAACCGGGTGGTATATAGTATGGATCTGTCAAAATGTGTGTCAGTGTATCAGAACTATTAAGATAGTAAAACACATGCATTCATCCACCACACAAGACATGATATGACTGACAAATTAAAGAAACGTTAAACAAAAACAGAACACTACAAACAAAAATTACTTCATAAATTAATTTGTTATCTTTAATATGTGTTATTATTGCAGAGAATTGTCTGTTATAAATTGTTCTACTTAAAACTTTAATCCTAGAGGTGATACTGTTACTGAAATTAATTGTCCCCCGCCGCAACGCGGAGCGGGGACATAGAAATGCCGGGCGTCCGTCCGTCCGTCCGTCCGTGTTTCCGTGCGTCACACTTTTTGTAAGCGCTCTCATGCCTACAAATTTTGACGGATTTTCATAAAATTTATACCAAATGTTTATACCACTATTATCTTGGTCAAGTTCGAAAATCAGCATTTGTCGATACTTTTTGTTGGAGTTATGGGACTTTGACCACAATAATGACTCAGTTTTATCCAAAAATTGACCTAGTAAGCGCTCTCATGCCTACAAATTTTGACGGATTTTCATTAATTTTATACCAAATGTTTATGCCACTATTTCCTTGGTCAAGTTCAAAAATCAGCATTGGTCGATACTTTTTGTTGGAGTAATGGGACTTTGTGACCTTGTAAGCGCACTCATGCCTACAAATTTTGACGGATTTTCATTTAATTTATACCAAATGTTTATACCACTAATACTTTGGTCAAGTTCCTAAATCAGCCTTGGTCGATACTTTTTGTTGGAGTTATGGGACTTTGACCACAATAATTACTTCATTATATCAAAAATTGACCTTGTAAGCGCTCTCATGCCTACAAATTTTGACGGATTTACATCAATTTATACCAAATGTTTATACCACTAATACCTTGGTCAAGTTCCTAAATCAGCCTTGGTCGATACTTTTTGTTGGAGTTATGGGACTTTGACCACAATAATTACTTCATTATATCAAAAATTGACCTTGAAAGTGCTTTCATGCCTACAAATTTTAAGATATTCATAAAATTTATACCGAATGTTTTATGCTCACACAAAGACGAGCTGGAGGGGGCATATTGTTTTACTCTTTCCGTCTGATTTTAGATTGTAGTATTTAGGATATATTTGCGACAGGAAAAATAGACATTTGATTCTGGAACAGCTCTGAATGTTTGAAAATATTGCAATTTCATATATAGTATACTAGTATACTGCTTGACCGGCGGGGGACCCAGGAATTCTATTCTTGTTGAATGTGGAGTTGAAGGACAAGTACCGAGTGTTTGACAATTGTTACTGCTTACTAGACAAAACCAAAGCGTCTCTAGACCAGTACCTGTGAATGACAATTATATCAGTTTTCAAACTTTGCATTCTGTTCCCACATTTCACTATTACAAGCCGAACCTCTATATTTTTAGAAACACTGTACGGACGAAACGAAGGAAAAGACACATTTTTAATGCAATGAAATGTTGCGGGTGCATGGGTTACATATATCAATCCAGGCATTCAGTTATTTTTAAATACATGATTTATTCTTATATAATAATAGAATCTGTCAACTGTTTGTGACCGATACCGGATGATCTCAGTCGAGAGTGATGTGATGTAACATATCCCAATCGAGATTGTGACAGATTCTATTTCTCGTACCATTAAAATGTTTATAACTGCGATACGTACAAAACAAAACACCCGGTCTATATTATAATCAAAATTGATTTTTTGTCGTCCCGGTATAAAAAAAATTTTATTTTCGAAAAAAAACCTGTCGCCCCGGTATAAAAAATGTTATTTTCGAATTTTCGAAAAAAAAAAAACTGTGAAAGTTCAAACATCAACTTGCAAAGATACATTGAATATTGTTACCATGTCACTTGCTTCCACAGTGAGGCAAATGCGTCAAAATGAAGATGATAAAAATCAAAAGTGGTAGCTGTTCGAAGTAATGCATTCGATATTATTTATGGCTCAAGTTATAACATGTATTTTTTTTACATAAATAACACAACCCTTTCCTGCTCTTCATAAATATATGTTTTCATTTGGGCTTAAAACTAATCTTTAAACTTTGAACGAATTAGTTTTTCCGTACTTTTTCGGCAGTCCTAAGTCAGGAACGGGACCGCATCGTAAATTTAAACTTAAAAATTCAAATTGAGTGTGTTTCGTATAAAGACTCGATATATTTAATGTGTTGAAAATTTTCTCTAGTTTCATATAATATCAAGTTAACATCCATTGGTCTAATTTTTACATTTTTACACCAAACATTGTGCAACAGAGTCCAGAAACAGAATGGTGGCATTTAAAGGTTAAAAGTGAAAGTACGCTAAATAAAATGTTCTTATGTCTTTAAAAACAAGTTCCGCAGGTGCAAAATCTTTCGGACTGGTCCCTAAAACATTATTCAGTTAAGTTTTAGATTTTCTGTTTGAAATCTGGTTTGATATCATCTTTGATGCTATCATGGTAAATTTTGTGTCATTATTTTTCTGGCAGTGTCTTGTGATTTTATTTTACTGGCAAAAATGATTCCATACAGTAAGAAGTCAGAACATTTTCAGGAATTTCTTGAAATGCAAAAGTTAGTACAGTAAAACCTTGTTGTACATTGTAGATAAAGTTAATATTTTACGGACCAGTTACTTCCCGTAATTCACATTTGACACGTAGGTAATTGTCTTTTCGAATGTAACAGTCATAAAATGAAAACAAAATTCACCAACCTCAATTAATATTTTTGAGACATGGAAAGTTTCCCATGTAAGCTATAAAAAGCCACCATTGCTATTAACCATTCCGTCACTACCTGGACCTTTGAGCTAATTAAACAAGGGTTTTTTTTATAATTATATTATATTATTATATTGATTATATAAATAAATATTATATAGACAACTACATATAAATATTCCAAATAATACTGACTGAAAATAAAATAAAAAATAAATAAATAAATAAGAACAACAAAAATACTTGTAATCAATCATATGTCTGATTCAATAAGTATATACTGGATATACATGTCCAGATAATCTAGTCCCAATGTGAGCTCTTCTTAAATGAAAGGTGAAAAAATACTTCACATAGAGAACCAGACAGTGCTATTTACAAACTTGTTTGACAATGTCTTTTAATCTCCAGACATAAAACAACTTACCGTATTAAAGGGCTTGATTTTTAATAAATGATCAACACAATGGTTGGTCTTATTATCAGCTTCGAATTAATTGAATGTGTCAAGTAATATTTTCTATGAGTGAAAACATGAGGAATAAATACTATCCTGACTCAGGAAAAAATTATTTTAAATCAAATTTCTGTTAGTTAAGAACCATGTCTATCGACTGTATCGGATTTATCTCAAATAACGATAGCAGATACCGATTTTCGGAATTCCTGTAAAATACGATGATTCCTTATCCAATGAATTTCCGAAATGTGCACATCTGGCACATCAAAATTTAAATGGTATTTGTATTATATATTTACTACCTCTGAGCGGGTACCGGTGCTGGTGGAGTAAAAATCCCCGAGGGTATCCATAACTCAGTAGGCATTACTTTGTGCTGTCAGAAAATATACAATTTATCAAAATTTTCAGTCGTCTAAAATTTGAAATTTATTTAAAACTAAGGTTTGTTCCCTCATGCTAAGCATTCCTTGGCTGGATTTGGATTTATATAATTTTGAAACTTTAGATTCATTATTTTCAACTGCTTGGCTAATATTTTTTATATATCAAACTTTTCGGTCTTAGTGTCACTGATGAGGAATGAATTTCCGAAATGTGCACATCTGGCACATCAAAATTTAACTGGTATTTGTATCATATATTTGAAACTAATGAGTCCAATTCCGCTTGTTGGCAAATATTGTTGCATGGAAAGCTGCACTGAGTCTATCTTTTAGTTTTCATTTTTTCAATTCAAAATACTGAAATGTTGAACAATTTTTGGTAAATATTACATGCAATTATTCGTGTTAAAAATACTATATGGCAAGCTCGGGATTCTTACAGTATAATCATACACACACTGATAGACTTTAGAAATATTATATCCTAACCTACATGATTATTTTTGCGATATAATTTTGGAATAATGTGTTTGTGTGACT
The DNA here is from genome assembly GCA_029721355.1 of Tegillarca granosa. Classification (NCBI taxonomy): domain Eukaryota; kingdom Metazoa; phylum Mollusca; class Bivalvia; order Arcoida; family Arcidae; genus Tegillarca; species Tegillarca granosa. Next base: position 70,209 of record JARBDR010000037.1, read on the forward strand.
GTAAAGTAAGCAGGAAAAGAGAACTTTGATGGAAGTTGATCTTAGACTATCTCTCTGGTATAGATGAAGCAATGCGAAGAACTGTTTGAATGAACAAGATGACACCTACTGAGCAATAACAAAAAGTCTATTAAGAATACATGCAATGCAAAAACAAACTGGTGACTAAAAAACTAGGCTTCTGAGAAAGCCAGCAGAATAATAAATTATACTTTGCAATCGAGTTAAAATAAAAATATCAAACATAACAGTTGTAACCTCCTCCCTTCTTATTCAAATTAAAAATTCCTTTTTCGTTTCACTGACAGACTTGTTAAAATTAAATTAAATAATTTTTAAATGACACACATCCACAAAAAATTTGTATGACACCACTTACTTGCCATTCTGCCTGCTATCATTTCCTAAAAAGAGAATATTCAGAGAAATAATAACATTTTTATGGTTACCATAAAAGCAAATAGTCCTTGTCCTTTATTTTTCTCAATTTTGTATTGCAAACATGAAGTTTAATAAACATAAAACAATGTGTATTTTTTCATCATAATCATTGAATGTTTCTAATTTTAATCTTTTCACCGTTGTTGCATCAGCTGTATCCTGATATTTAATGGGTTCTCGATCGTATAAAATTCGTATCAATATGTTTCTGAGTTAGATAACACGGTCTATTGTTCATTTACCAGCAATTTGATTTATATTTTCTATTTAGAAAAGTTTGGAATGTCATATTGGCTTTTCATGCTTAATATTATTATTATTATTATTTTTTTTTTTTTTTTTTTTTTTTGATATTGCAAATTTGAAGAATGTTTTATGAAAAAGTACAAATAATATACACTTTAATCAACACTTATCTGCATGCTTACAAGGTTAGACATGGTCATTTCTATAAAGTGGATCTGTTGACTAAAACGTTATTGTGATAATAAAACCTTGTATCAAGGTGGAAAAAACCCTAATGTCTTAAAATGTAAACTGATCATTGGTATAAATATTAACACACTTTTTTATTCAGACAACTCAATTAGTAAACCCTTATAAAATTGTCATTAGTTTTCCTAGCTAATAAAGAGATTAAAAATATGTCCAAAAAAGAATGAGACATTCATTCAACTGAAAAAGATGCTATATTCACAAACAATGTGGTACTTTCTTTACCAGAATATGTTTGTTTCTTTTATTACTAATCAAAATAAAAAAAACATACAGATATACAGAAAGATATAAATATTAAATATTAAAGCAAGATTAAATGGCAACTGCAAAACTTAATCAGTATAAGTTATAAACCTCAACATTTTAAGAATAATACAACAGTTATGTCTCAAAACGTTAAAATCAATAAAAATTATTCTAAGTTGTTAAAAATAGGGCTTGATAATTTTAAAATAACGAGTTTTATATATCTTTTAATATCAGTATATGTCAATATTTACTTTTCTAATCGAAGATTCTTTGTTAATTGATAGATTTTTTAGGCTATAAAAGAAAAAAGTTTATTAAAATAAAAAGTGTTTCTTTCGATGAATCTGGTTTACCAGAATGTTTTATATAATACCAAAATAAATGATGTTTGCAATAGTAATCTAAACAAGAGGAAGGGTATAATAATCTATTTCGTATAAAGTTTTTTTTAGCAGTAATCTAGGTTATCAATACTACTTAGTCACTAAGTCTATGAAGAAATACGAATATATACAAACATTTCCTGGACATAGTATATACCTGATTTAGGATGGAAATCATATGTTCTAACTGAATATATTCTTAATTTATATTGAACACAATTTTGAAACAGAAATAATACAACTATGTGATATAGAATTTTTCAAAGTTAGCTAAATAATGATTTAATGCAAACAATTATTTGTAAGAAACCAATGCACTATGTACTATATATTTTTGTGCCTCAGTGTGGAAGCGGTCATCAAAACTTGATTCAATTCTACTTGGACAAAGGTCGAACCACGGGCTTGTGGGGCATAATTTGTCAGTTTGTTTGATACATTTTTGTGGTTTGTAACAGGCATTCAAGTTCCCTCGACAAAACCAAAACTGTAAATCTTGCTATAATTGAGAATAAATCTTACATTGGGAATAAAACTCCATTACCACACATAAAACTCCATTATTAAACATTATGTTGCCCTGTCAACTGACAACTTACTCTCTGTTCCCTGTGTCCTCCGTCTATAAACGATTACACCACCAATGACCACGAAGATAATTATAGCTACCAATATTCCCGTAACCCCACCTGCAATGACTCCAATTTTACCACTCTCTCGTTCCGGTTCTGACAAAATAACAATAAACTTCCTTATATTACCATGTTAAAAATAATAAGACTATGCATCATGCACCTAAATGTCCTACACTATAATTTTGTATTTAAACGAGAGGTACATGGGCCTTAACGCTCACCTGAATATGTTCAAAATGTTTGCAAATTCAATAGACAATAATTTAAGTACAGAAATTTCCCAAGTTTTCTAAAGTTCAGAATTTCCACTAAATTTAATCTGAAATATCTAGTCACATTTCACTTATAAGTACCTCATGTGCTTATATTAACTGTATTATAATACATCATTTCCAAAAGCACTGACCATTTCAGTATACTTATGTCTTTGAACTTATGATCTTGAAACATAAATAAAAATGACTATCATATCAATACCTACACTTTTCTTATTCACATTCCTCTACAAAAAGTAAATATCTGTAAAGAAAATAAGCAATTCGATTTAATCTTATGCACATACGTTCTTGACTTTTGAACTTATGGCCATGAATCATATGCCAAAATGATTATCTTATAAAAACCTACAATATTCTATTATACTTGACAATAAAAAAGTTCCCAGTTTTCAATATAATAAACAATTTAACTCTTCTTCTGCTGAATTGACTTTGACAAACCTAAGACCTTGAGCAATATATTAATTATCGTCAGATAATTGCCTACAGAATTCCAATTCACATGCATATAAAATATACAATATTTTTCAAGGTAATTAAAAACTGAAGTTTCCCTATGCAACTATGACATTAAACAATATATCAAAATCACCGTCATGTGAAACCTACAATGTTCTAATATACATGTCTATTCAAAAGTTTTTAATACATATTAACAGATATGTTGTTTGAAGCAATTTCCACATTAAGTGCCTTGACATTTCTTGCTTTTAACCCATTTGAGCAAATCTGAAACTAGATGATCTGAGAAATTAAAACTTGAAATAAATAATGTATATTCCTTGTATATTCATAGGAGAACATTCTCAATTTACTCCTTACCCAATTTATGAGATCCCCAAGAATAAGCTTCTTGTTTCTGAATATCTAAAAGCCTTTCTCCCATGACGGTATATATAACACAAATACCTTGTAAATTTTGATGCATCATATATGCACATGTCGAAAACTCATTCTTCATCAGTGACACTAAGGGCCGAAGAGTTTAATAGACGAAAGCATAAGCAAAGCAGTTAAAATTGATGAAGTTCCATACTGATATGACTCCAAATCAAGCTAGAGAATGCTATACATAATTGGACAAGCCGTAGGTTTAAACACATTCCAAAAATTAAGACGGCTGAACATTTTGCTAAATGGTACATTTTCTGACAGCAGCAGAAAGTACTGACACTGAGTTATGGATACCCTCGATATTCAGGTTTCATTTAATTTGGCCGAGTGATTTTGGAGTGTAATAGTAAAATGTAAAAAGGTTTATGCATGAAGCACGACACGCGACGCAAAACGCATGACAGGACAGATAACGGACGAAGATTCATCACAATAGCTCATCTGAGCTTTCAGCTCAGGCTAGCTTTAAACTAATGAATCTAAACTTTTACAATTTAAAACAAATAAGTATGTTTTGTAACTTTTCCAATTGCTTTTGGTACCAAGATATGACTAGGAGTTTTCATTAAACTGACAATTATTATGTAGACATGCCCATAATAAGCCATTTTGATCATTAATCATTAAAAATAATACCTACTTGTAAATCAATCAGTAATAATAATTCAAGGTTTATATAGAGAATATATATCCTGTATATAGGTTTATATATAAACATATATAGGTATATAGGTTTCCTTTACGCGTATATAGGTAAGAGCCGAAACCAAGGGAATTTATTCTGTTCAACATGATAAAATGACCAAATAGTTGTGAAAAATGAATACAAATATTCCCGTCAAATCTACAATTGTTATGTCATTAAGTATTAATCTATATAATCAATTTTATTGCATTTTAATCATTTAAGTCGTGAATGTTTTTAATTTGCAGTTTAGTCTAGCAAATAAACTCGGAGGTTACACAATATTTCGCTTATTTTCTGGGCCTCATACACAGGATTGGATAGTTTCAAGAGATTTTGTTATTTCACAAAAACTCGGCTGGTACTCGATGGACACATAGTTCTCAAGTTTAATTTGAAATATTTAAAAGTGTGAAAGATTAAGATTGTAAATGTCCAAATTATGAAAAAGACCAATCTAATGCATAAACAAAATCGTGCAATAAATTGAAATACCGATCTTTTGGGAACAATGATGTGTGTCGAATAATAAGACAAATTCTAGAAATGGTAATTACTTCTTTAGGAGGTAAAAAAGTCTAAAATGTTTGTTTGTTTTCAAATATTAAAAACAATTTTTGGAATATAGAAATAAAAGTACTTTTCAAGTTTAACATGTCATTGTGATGACTAGAATTTTTAATAGAAAGAAAATCAAAGCAAAAAGAGGCCTGTGGCACTTTAACGCTCATCAGAGGATATGTGGATATGTCATATTGTTTGCGAAGTGCAATTAATGATATAATTATTAGAGAAGAACTACCACAATACTTTATCACTATACATATTTCATTTAAAAAGTAGCTTATATGCATGTAATTACAATAGTACAATTAATAATTTCGGAAGCATTAACCATTTCAGTATACTTATACAGCTATGACCTTGAACTGTGATCCTATTACCTTGAACCATATATGATAGTCAAATAAAACAAACATACAAGTCCTTGTCCATATCACAATCCCAAAAACAAAGTAAAAACTTTGCAAACTGGCAAAATATGTGATAGACGTGAACTTCCATCAAGGAAGTGAGGCCGGGTGCTCCGGAAGGGTAAGCACCTCCTGTTTAGCTAGCTACACCCGTCACGTGCAAGTCAATTTTGAGAATGAAAGGAACAAAGAACTATGGTAAGTCAAATATATCCAGTATAAGTTGGGATACAGTGACTACATACTTTTCAACAATATTGTGATGACGGCCATAAAACTTTTTAAGGGCCCTGATTAGCCTAGGCTTGCAATATCCTTGTGTCAACAATTTAATTGTAAGTAATTTGCTTCGTTGCAGAAAGTTCCCATAGTGGGAACAAGCTCTACCGTACCGTATTAACTGTGAAACATATACACCATACGCAGGAGAAGCAGGGATATTACTGCAAAGAAACGGAAAGTTGACAATAGAAAAATTGAAGTCATCACGTTTGTCGTATAGCTTTAGATGTAACCTTTCATGGGTGTCATAATTGAGGTATAAGTCCAAATATGAAGCAGAACATGGAGAATTTGTCGTGTCTTTTATTTCAAGCTCACTTGGATAGATGACATTTACATATTCTCCAAATTTGTGATTATTTAGAGCAAGAACGTCATCTCTATATCTGTATGTGTAGTTGAATGATTTAGCGACAGTCTTTTTTCCAGATTTGACAAGGTTCTGTAAATATGAAGCAGGACATGGAGAATCTGTCGTGTCTTTTATTTCAAGCTCACTTGGACAGATGACATTCACATATTCTCCAAATTTGTGATTATCAAACAAACAAACAAATACCTACAATATTCTTACATACATGTCTATACAAACAATTAATAGATTTCAAGGTATTAAACATTATTTTCAATTCGCCCCCGGACCTTCTAGGTATCCATGGCATAATTTTTTGTCTTCTGGTCAAGTATCTCAGTTTAAAGAACAATAAAAAATCCGTGCTGGATACATGCCTCACTGCACCCTCGTGTTCCACGTGTATCCGACATCTTTTTTCTTGAGCTTTGGTGAAGTATAAATAGTTTGTATTTTATTGCTGTTCTTTGGCAACATTTTAATTCTATGAAATTTTTGCACGTTACATTTATTATAATTGTGCGTGTTCGGCTGGTTATTCCTGTGTGTTATACGTTGTTTGTTATGGCTGACAGAAAGGACGATGCCCTTTCCATTTTTGACGGGTCGTAAGATTCGGTTAGTTTTGGTGATGATGATTTTGATGTTCCTACTCAGCCAACGTCCATTATCACTCGTGTTAAAAAAGCAAACGAGTCAAGTAATTTTACGACATGTAATGTCGTAAATGATGTTCCGGATGAACTTCCGGTTTCCCGTGGTAATAATGTAAATAAGGGATAAGTAATGTAAAGTGAGGGGCCGATCTTAGGCTAACCCTGCGAAAGGGAAAGCTCCCCAGCGGAAGAAATCTGTTTCGGGAAAAGGGATAAATAGCAATAACAATTTAATGTAAATTTGTTGAAAAAACAATTAGGTTTGAAGGAGGTTTTGGATTGTATCAATTACCTAACTAAAGTAGTTAATAGCTTGAAGTCGACGGATGTCGTTAACTCTTTTTGAACGGCCAATGTCACCTATTATAAATGGAGAACATGTCGTGTACAGCTCTTCAGACAGATAACAGTTTAGATGATTTTGGGTCAATCACATACTGTGGAAGATAATGTATATTTGACCAATGATGTAGAAGGTACAGCCAGAGGCTTTTTTGAGTCCAATGATAATAATGTCAATCAGAGTAATCTTAAATTTTGCCGACTGGCAGATGCCACAAAGCATGGATGATATTTCAGTCGGAGAAGTAGTTAATGCCATTTTGGGAAAGATTGTAAATTCGGCTTGTGTCAAAAAATTCAAGGCTCAGAAATTGACTGAGCTTACTACATAATACCCAAGGCCAAGTAACTGCGAAAATTTGACACCAGCTAGAGTAAATTGAGAGATTTGGAATAATTTGCCTCAGAGGCCTCGTACAAATGATTCAGAGTTTCAAGGTATTAAGAAAGTTATTGGCACTACTTTTGTGCCTTTGCTTAAAATGGCGATCTCGATTGCTGATGGCAATACCAAAAAACAGGAGTTTAAAGGGTGTATTCTTGATATATTTTGTCCTCTTGACCATGCCATGCGAGTTTGTCTACTAAGCGACGGCATACTTTGAAACCCCTATTCTTTAGAAATATAAGAATTTGGTCAGTGAGATCCCTATTATCATATTTTTATTTGGTGATGATACAAATAAACATCTGAAAGATATGAAGTATTTAGGTGGCATAACTGTGGCCTCTGAAAGATATTTTCAAATCGGGCCCGAGATTTAAACTACAAAGGCCCTGTCAAAAGACAGGGCATGTTCAGTAGCAAACGTTTCAGGCAATACTCACAGAGGTTCAGCCGGGGCAAGTCATGGAAACTCAGACAAGGGCACAACACTTTCAGCAACAATCAAACCAAACAGAGAAGGTAAAATCTTTGAAAAACTGTTATGATGCATTGGTTGACATTTCTAATGATCGATGGGTGTTGGATACAATCCGAAATGGTTACTCAATAGAATTTTTCTCTCCTCCTGTTCATATAAATTGCCTAATGAGATTAATTTTCCCACTGAAATGCAAAGTATTATAGACATTGAAGTAAAATAATTAATTTCCAAAGGAGCAGTGATTGTGGTCATCCCAATAAAAGATCAATTTTTATCCAGTGTGTTTTTATTGTACCAAAAGGAATCTTTGAATTTGTTTGTTCAATATGAGCATTTCAAGCAAGAAACATTTAATTTTGTATTAGATCTTATCCAAAAGGTTGATTTTATGAACTTCGATTGACCTCAAGGATGCACATTTTAGTATTGCTATGCATCAAAATTGTCAAAACATTTGAGATTTTCTTGGTAAGGTAGAATTTTCCAGTTTGTTTCTTTGCCTTTTGGTTTGTCTTCAGCACCACGGATTTTCGCCAAAATGTTAAAGCCAGTTTATAGATTTTTTAGACAAAATGGTAATCGCTGTACCTGCTATATTGATGGTTTATTAATAATGAATCAAGTTTATGAAGTTTGTGTTGAAAATTCAAAGACTATATTCATTAAGTTAGAAGAATTATGTTTTACTGTAAATTAAAAGAAATCTGTACTGGTTCCTTCTCAACAGATAGTATTTTTGGTTTCCTGACAGACACAGTAAGATTCATGGTATTCCTTACTGATGAAAAGGTTAAAAGAATCCTTTGTTTAGCATCAGATCTTTTTTCTTTACAATTAATATCCCTAGAAAAGTTAGCATCCTTTATTGTTACGCTTATTAATGCATTTTATGCAGTGTATCAGGCACCTCTACAGTATAGTATTTCAGAATCTGAAAAGTTGTCAGGGTTCTCCAGAAATGACAATAATTTTTCTGCAAAAATATTGTTGTCAGTAAATGCTAGGCAAGAAATTCAATGGTGGCTTGATAACTTAAAAATTTGGAAATGTAAGTAAATTAGACCACCCAGTGTTTCGTTCTGGATGGAGAGTGATGCTTCGTCAAATGGTTGGGGTGCTTGTTTTGAAGATCAGGTTGCATTTACTAGTTAATAACTTGAGAGCAGATTTAGTATCTAGAAATTTTCAGATACAACAGAATGGTTGTTAAAACCTCAATTGTTTTACAGAATTTGCAAACAGTTTTTCAGCCAGATATTGATTTGTTTGCATCACGCCTGAATTGTCAGCTAGAGAAATATGTCTCCTGGTCACATGATCCAAATACCATGTGTGTTGATGCTTTTTCAATTCAATGGTCTGATATGTCTCCATATATTTTCCTTCATTTAACATGATTTCAAAAATATTGAATAAAATATACAATGATTATGTAGATAAGGCCATTATCATAGTTCCTATTTGGTATCCGTTACTTATTTAAATGCTTGTTTTTGTTCCAGTTAGACTGCCGCGTCACAAGGACGCTTTTACTCTATCTCACAATGGCGAACTCCATCCATTGGCAAGCAGCCTGGATTTAGCAGCTTGTGTAATATCAGGAGATACCTGGCAACACGAGGTTTTTCGGAACAATCTTTGTATCTCATTACCTCATCCTGGAGGCCAGGAACCAACAAACAATATGAATATGCCAGGAGGAGATGGTACTTTTGGAATGTTTCAAGGAATAAGGATCCCGCTTCATCAACTAGATGTTATTGATTATTTGTCCTTTTTATTTCATAATGGTGCTTTGTATTCTGTTATTAATACAAATAAATTTATGATCTTGCAGACGTTACCTCTGATTGGTGGACATGATTTTAAACATTCAGTTTTCTTAACCAGAATTTTGAAGGTTATATTTAACATAATACCACCTTTACCAAGATATGTCGCGACATGGGATGTATAAGTTCTGATGCGATCTCTGTTGTAAAAGTATCCTTTTCATCAGTTGGATTTAAAGGACTTGACATATAAACTTATTGCCTTAGTAGTTTTGTCTACTGCTGCAAGATCACAAACCCTTGCTTGCAGCTTTAGATTTAGATTTTATGACTATCGAATTTGTTAGAATTGTTTTCAGATTCGATCTCTGTTGAAAATAATAAAGTTGGAAAGATGCCGAACCATATTATTTTACATAAGTATAATAATGCTAGATTATGTGTATTCCATACACTGATATTTTATGTTTAACGAACAACATTTCTCAGGAAGTCTTCTAAACATTTTTTTCTTTTGCTACCTCAAAAGAGTTTAGAAGCTTCAAATTTTGTTGTTTACGCTGACATATTGACCTATGTATTACCCCAACATGTCTCATAGATGAACTTTATCTAGCTTTTGTAAAAAAAAAAGAATCGTTCTAAGGAAGATTGATGAAGATTCGACTGCAACTGGGGTCTTCACATCGTTTTTCCATAGTTTGACTTAGTGACCTACTTATTAACCCAACATGACCTCTGAATTTCATCTAGCATTTGTCAAGAGGATTATTTTCAACAAGAATGATAACAATTGGCCTAAAATTGGGACCTCAGGAGTGTTAACGAGATTTTCCCAATTTGATCTAGTGACCTACTTATTGACAAAACACAGGCGATATATTAACATAGGCTAGTTTTTTGTCAAGATGATTATACTGAGCAAGTTTAATGAAGGTCGGACTAAAATTTGGGGCTCAGGAGTTTTAACAAGGATTTTCTATATTATTTGACATCTTTGGCAAGAGCCATGTTTAAGGTGGATTGGATAATAATTGTGGCCTATAAATTGATGACATTCAGAAGTTGACGCACGACGGAGACGCATGTTGACGATAGCTCACTTGAGCACTTTGTCAAGTCAATATTACATGTGTGTATAATGACCTTTATGACATGGATTATTGTACGGACTATTGAAAAGATTATTTAATAAAGGGATAAACTGCATGAGAAGAGAGAATAAAATTAGATCCTTTACTATTGATAACAAAAATCTTGTCATCAGGCATTTAAGCTATGTTGATAATACCGTCAACAATTTTATGCTAATACATTTAAAAATCAACAGCGGAGTAAATTATAAGCCTTGTGAATGTTTTTAAAAAAGGTTTAATTTTTTTGAAAAGAAGGGTGATTAAAATTTAAAAATCGAAGTTTACAATAAAATACCTGTCATTAGTTATGTACTGTATAAATATAAATATCTTATTACCTTTTAAAGTCTGTACAGTAAGATTGCTAGACAGAGTGCTGTTGCCTTTTTCATTAGTTGAATATATCCAGAAATGATAAGTTGTACTTGGTTCAAGTCCATCAATCTCTATTGTGTAATTTGAATTCCGATTGGTGTCTTTTATTGTGGTTTCCTTCGTCTGATGTGTTTCTGTGTTAGTATACCTGATTACAAATGTTTGTACATGGCCTCCGTTAAATCCTCTCTTCCATGTTAATATAACAGACTTTTTTCCAGTTTCATCTGATGAGAATTCTGATGGAGCTTCAGGAGGGACTACAAAAATTTATATAAAACACAATTAACAAAGTTTGATTTTTGTATTTGCTTTATGTGTAACAAATTATCCTAAAACTATAAGCAAAATCTCCCATTCAGAAACAAAAAATCCTATTCAAGGAACAATTTATTGTTTACAATTTGTTTTGCAAAATAAATGTGTTTTCGCCTGATATTGTTATTTGCAATAAAACAAACATACCAGTCCTTGTCCATATCACAATCCCAAAAACAAAGTAAAAACTTTGCAAACTGGCAAAATATGTGATACAAGTGAACTTCCATCAAGGAAGTGAGGCCGGGTGCTCCGGAAGGGTAAGCACCTCCTGTTTAGCTAGCTACACCCGTCACGTGCAAGTCAATTTTGAGAATGAAAGGAACAAAGAACTATGGTAAGTCAAATATATCCAGTATAAGTTGGGATACAGTGACTACATACTTTTCAACAATATTGTGATGACGGCCATAAAACTTTTTAAGGGCCCTGCTTAGCCTAGGCTTGCAATATCCTTGTGTCAACAATTTAATTGTAAGTAATTTGCTTCGTTGCAGAAAGTTCCCATAGTGGGAACAAGCTCTACCGTACCGTATTAACTGTGAAACATATACACCATACGCAGGAGAAGCAGGGATATTACTGCAAAGAAACGGAAAGTTGACAATAGAAAAATTGAAGTCATCACGTTTGTCGTATAGCTTTAGATGTAACCTTTCATGGGTGTCATAATTGAGGTATAAGTCCAAATATGAAGCAGAACATGGAGAATCTGTCGTGTCTTTTATTTCAAGCTCACTTGGATAGATGACATTCACATATTCTCCAAATTTGTGATTATTTAGAGAAAGAACGTCATCTATATATCTGTATGTGTAGTTGAATGATTTAGCGACAGTCTTTTTTCCAGATTTGACAAGGTTCTGTAAAAATTCTGATTCATATGAATAAAGAAACAAATCAGCAAGCAAAGGTGCACAGTTTGTGCCCATTGGTATACCGATTGTTTGTTGAAAGATAATATTGCCAAACACAACAAATATGTTGTCTATCAAAAACTCTAACATTTTGTTGATGGTATCTTCAGTATATTTTTGTTTGCAGTCTGTATGGTGTTTTACAAAATAACTAGAATCCCTGTTGAGCACTAGATATTTATATCTTGGTATACCGTTTTTGTAAAAGAATGAAAAGTGAATGATTTGTTTTAGACGTTCTTTCAATTTAGCATGAGGGATTGTGGTGTAAAGGGTAGAAAAATCAAAAGTTTTTATACTTTTTACCGAAGAAAGAGTATTAGAGACAAAATGGTCAAGTAGTTCTTTAGAATTTTTGAGAATCCACATTTGGTTGATGCCAGATGTAGAATAGACTTTATCTGATTAAGTCTGAAGGCCATCTTTGACGACTGTCAAAATTTGTGTTAGAATTACTGATAATGATTTAGTAGTACATTTAGAGGAACCTGCTATATATCTTTCCTTGTATGGATTTTTGTGAAGTTTTGGAATCCAATACAAGTAAGGCAGGTCAAGTTCTTTCTGTTTTAAATTGATAGCGAAAGACTCAAGGACTCCCCTATGATTGGAAAGAACTTCATCTTTTGTAAAAGATATCATCCCAACCCTGATTTATAGACTGATTTAATGGGTTAAACGTCATCATCTTTAGTGGCGGAAATTTTACCTTTTCAATGCGCTTAAGGTACTTTGCAAGAAGGGTTTTTTAGCACGCCACACCTGCCACGACAAGGTCGTGAGTTTTTAATGTCTCCTAGGAAAGACCCCGTGACTTTCATTTCTAAATGACTAGTGCTTGGCGAAAGGACAGTCCGTACCTATTTTCAAGTCCAATTCAGGGTTTGAACCCCGACCTCCAATAAATGAAGATAGCATTTTACTATTGGTCTTCTAGAACCGATTGTCTTAATATATGTTATTATGATGTAAAACACACCAAAACAAAACACAAATTTTAACTAAACCTAGATAAATGTTTTTCACAGTCTCACATGCCATTTGATCATCCTATAAAGTAGAAATTGAATTGTGAATGTATTTATAACTGTAGACTTGGTATTGAAAAACCATATATGTGAAGGATTATTAAGGAAATTCTTTTAAGAAAAACAAACAATTAAGAACTAAAACAAGAAATAAATAAAAAGTGATAAAGTCCTGTTAAGAAAATGAAAGCATTATAAAATAGCAATTTTCCTAATTTTTAATTTCTTTATCATGTTGACAGGTACCTGAAGTGATGATCTGGAAATCAAATGCTGAAGACAGATTCCCTCCATTATGTATTTGTAATTGGTAATGTCCTAGATGGAAAGACTGTAGTGGTGCTATAGTTAGTACAGCCGATTGTCCAGTTAAGGTAACAACCTTCCCATATACTATTCTTTGTATGACTGTACTAATTAGTTTTCTTGATATGCTGTCGGAGTCCGTAAGTGGATTTCTTATAGAAGTTTTGTTGATCCATTTTATACCACTTATTTGTACTTGTGGGTTACTGAAAAATTTGATGCTGATAGTAAGACTTTTATGCAATTCACCTGGTTTGCGGGCTTCTTCTTCAGGTTCAAATTTTGCAGAAACTGAAACATAAATATAGCTGTAGAATAAAACTGTTATTAAAATATTGCAAAAAAATAAAATAACACTGGGATATATAAAGTTTATGATTAAATTATTTTTACTTTTAATAAAGGGTCTAGTATTGATGATTCAGAAGCGCATCTCACTAGTATTGAGTAGTTCCGGTTATGGGTCCTTATTCTGCATTCCCCCCTTTCCTGTTACAATTAGAGGCCTTTCAAACCCTGTCCTTACTTGCTAAATGGCTGGTAACTCAGTCAGTAGAGCAAGTAGCTAATTTTGGTTCTCGGTTAAAGTTCTGGTTTGGCCACTATCTTTTCTTTTCCCCTTACACTTTAAATTACCTTCCGCTCAACAATATTACCAGTGTACAGTGATTTCTGTTGTTACCTGTCATATGCCTCTTTGAGATGTATGTTTACAATAAAAAAAGAAACTAAACAAAAAACAAAAACAAAAAATAAAACAATATATATATATGGTGTTTGGGTTTGGAGTCATGAATTTTAATTTTATTATCGGATGTATAAAAAAGTTGGAATCAACAGGAGACCAAGATAATTTTGTTGTGTGCGATTTGGTCTTTGTAGATTAAGCTTCTTCTTGCGCATAAGTAGTTAACATGTAATTAAAATTTTGTAAGAAAGGGCTGTCGGTATATATTGCAATGAACACAAAGTATAGTTTGTCCATGGTACAATGTTGTAGAAGAGTGTTGTGCACCAGTTTATCATTTATGTTTGACTTTTTTGGGACTAAATGTATTAAAATGTTGCATTATTAATTCTATGATGTAACTAAAGCGACATATACAATTATTTCGGAAGGTTAGTAAAACAAATAAGAGTTATTTTATTTACTGGACACAACGTGGGGAATGTGGGGTTACGTTAAAATACGAATGTGAGGGGCTTGTTGTCACAGTGAAGTGCCACTATGTTAAAACCAAATCTGTTCTTTATATTATGTTTTATTTAAAACAAATTCAGTGTTACACAAAAGTCAATTGCATCATCACAGGAAAATATGATGATGCATAACAGTACAACAGCATAGCTATATAAAGCTTTTTGTTTATTTCTTTTTTTGGTTACTGCTATTTCGTGGTTGATTGATTTGTGTATTTATTCTCATTTCAAGATTTTCAGTTTTAAATATATATGTTTTACAGACGTTATTTACAGATAATTACCTTTCACATCAAAATATGAAGATCCTTGCTGGAGAACATCAGGTTTTCTCCCATGAAATCCGTTTTCCACAACGCAATGATATCTCCCAATATCTTCAAATGCCACTTTAGTTATTGTTATTTTTCTGTTACTCTCAGATAACATTCCAGTAAAATCTGTGTATGATCGTACAATTGTACTGCCTATATACTGGTACCATCCATGATATGTGTAATTTGTTGGAAACCCATCTGCTGCATTACAAGTAAACACAACGTTGGTTACATTTTCTGTTGTATTTTGTAGATTGACTCTTACGACTGGAGGATCTTAATAACATAAACAATTACTGAATTAAACTTGATCATTTAAGAACGTGACTGGAGCAAAGAATTAAAATCATTCATGATCGACATTAATCAATTTAACCCATTATTATCTTCAACTATAACGTAGATAAACGTCTAATAAAAATCATAAAGTCTGTATTTTTAGCCCCGCCATTTACCTGTTATAAAAAAGTTTCAATTCATACAGTAATAAAGGCACTGACAGAATTGTCAGTATATTGGTTATTTTTCTTATTGTCATTTAGATTTTAAAGTCTTTTTGTTCAAGCTATTACTTTTAAATTTACTCATCAAAATTTGAAAAATAAATTCATATGATCAAAACTCAGGTGACCTTGGTAGTTTCTACTACAACCTGATTGAAAGTATAATGGCACTCTTTATAATCCAATAAATAAGCAGCAGTCTATTTTTATCAAATATTTAATTATTATTATCGTGATTTTGTTATAATATCTTTTTGGTAACTTAAGTCATTTTCCTTATTGTTCATTTGTACAAAATTATTGGAACTGATGTCCATAAAAATTATCTTGTTTTAAATTCTTATGGTCAATATACTTACAATACACAACTACTGACAACGATTTACTTGATTCAAAATTAATTGTCCCAGTTGTAGCTTTACACTGATAAGTATCCGCCTGATTTCTGTCAATATTTTTGAACACTAATGTAGCTGAGGTCCCTGTACCAGATGTCAGCTCACTATTTCCTCTGTACCATTTAACTGTAGGTGTTGGATTACCGATTGCAGAACATGGTCTACTAGGATTGTCACCTTCCTGTACTATTATGTCTGTATTATCTAGCGATATTATAGGTTTATCTATGAACGAAAACAATAAAAAAAATTTTTACAAAAAGTAAACAAGATTTATAAATCTAGTATATACTGTATTATAAATTATTTCCTTCTGAATTCTTAGATGTACAATTATACAAAATTGACATATGAGAAAATTAAAGAAAAATGGACAAAAAAAACTAGATAATATTATACGCTAGGAATATAATTATCAGCATTGAATATGATTTTCAATTGAGCTAACAAACGTTTTATGCATGTTCTAATATAGGTAATAAGAAAATAAGATACATGGGAAAATAGTGTTACCCATGTGAATAATCCTTTTTATAAATTTATTAATATTAAGATAGAATAAATGCCAAGAGAACAAAGCAGTAAATAATATGTTTTTGTGTTTCTTGTAGTTAGTTTATAACTTTTACAACCAATATTGGTAGATTCTCACATAACTGGTTTTTTTTGTAATAACATAATGCCAACTCATAAGCTTAATGTGTTTGTACCATGTGGTTTGATATGGAAACTGTGTCAACCTGTTGAAATGTTTAGACTTTCGACACATTTGAATTTTTTGAATTCCTTAACAAAATTATCTTAATGAATTCAAATCAAATTTGATAAAAAAATATAAAACTTACATGCTGTTAAATAGTTTAAACTTAGCATCAAACATAGTTTACATGGATAGTGATATTGAATAATAGGCTTTACCGATACTGCATTGGACATTATGTAACATAGTCCACATACCGTTCTATAAGACATTTTTAAGTTTAATGAGCCAAGTATCTAGCTTTGAAAACCTAAACAAGGTTTTTCTAACATTTAATCTACTAAAGTTTAATGTCAAAACCAAGGATTATTCTGTTTAAAAAAACCACATACATCAATAAATATTCTGTCAAACTGCAATCCACATGGCTGTTTGAAATTGTAATTCATTATCACTCTATTATTTTTATTGTTTAGATTTCAAAACAAAGTTATTCTGGAACTGCATACATCTTTATTATATGCTGTTTCAGATTTTAATAAAATTATTAATTATTGTTGATTGCCTAGCCATGTTGGTATAAAAGGCAACAGTAAAGCCGATCCCGCTGCTGAAGCAGCATTATCCAAGCCAATGACTAATTGTTTAATTCCTCATACTGATTTAAAGCCATTGATATACAATGGGAAACATTTGTCGTTTTATATAGTGGGTTATGCACCCCTGAATACAGGTGGCGTACTGATTGATACGGTCATAGCTTGTTGCGACCGCCGTATAGACGTAGGTAACGTAGGCTGTATTATAATATTGAATGTGATGATGGCTAGCAACTTCGGTGATTATGAATCGTGTGATCTTTCTTTATTCAAAGAAGAACTTTAAAAGGTCGGTGCGAGAGTTTGGGGTCGGAAAGCTAATATACAGGTACATATTCGCGAATAGTTTCCTCATTCAAAACGTCTGAAAGGACTTGGTCTCAATAACAAATATAGCCTAGATCTACATATTTTTCAAAGATTCAAATCATTCGATACGATGGGACTGACGCTTTTATCGTCAGTGCTGTAATCATTTAATTAAACGATAGGCTGTTTTAACAGTCGTTTGTCATTTATGTTACAAAATGCCGACATTTCCTGACTTGGCAGGCACCTGTCTTCTTTCACTTTCTGCTTTCATTTTACACTACAGTAAAATATAGGATAAATGTAACTGTCTATATAATCATTTACATACCATAATATTTTGGTGACTTTTTTATCATTAAGTAACAGTAGTAAGTTTTTGTGTAGTTTTTTGTTACAACAGTGGTGTTTATGCCCAAGAGGCAAGCCAATGTCAAGATTCTTAGATCGTGCAGGAAATTTAGAGTGCCTAAAGAGAATCACTGACAAACAAGTAAACAGACAAAGTTTACTTGTGACTATGTCTAACAGGAATTTTAACATGCTGTAAAAGGCATTTGTTGTAAATGCACATAATATATTCATCAGAAATATTCATGTATGGCAAATCTTTGTTCAATACCAGGCCACAAAATACTTAAGTTGTAAAATATTTGAAGTTTCTGCTCCTAGCCTTGGCACTTGATTTTAATGGGTTAGAATAAAGACCGGCTAACCTTGTGTAAGACTTGAGGGGGGAAAGTAATACAACCTTTAGTTTCAGTTGCTAAGCTTGGCACTGTCGCTGAGCATTATTGCCTAATTATGGGTTAAGGACACAACCTGCTTGCCTACTGTCTGGTTAATGGACAAGGAGGAATAATAGTAAGACTGTGTCTTTTGGCTTGGTGTATTAGCTCCTAGAATTTGGCATCATTTATCACTAGTCAGTGTAGTCCAAATACCCAGGTATCTATCTTTTAATTCATGCAAAGATATAATAATAAATGTCAATGCTGTGAGATGACTGAAAATGTTGAAAAAATGTTAAATAAAGACATTCGAATCATTTACATCATTATCAGGAGGCAGTTAAACCAAATTTAACATTCAATACATAATGAACAACAGTAAGTCTTCATCAATTGTTTGTTCATCAAACATGCAATTTTATTAATACTTTTTGTGTATGACACTGAACATAAATTTGTATTTTTATTTAAAAAATCAGAATTAAAAAAAAAATTCTTAAGTACCTTATAACAGAATCCATATTTAAATGAATACATTTTCAGTATCTTAAAATGCACATGCAGAAATATTTGGTTAAAATGTTTGTCCTGTTTCAGACTAGAAGCATATGATAGAAAAAAAGATTTTGGTAGGGAAATTATGGCAGAAGAATGGGGTATGATTATTCCTGATTCAAAAAGTTTCAAGGATTTAAATAAAGACTCTTACTTTGTGGAAGTGAAATTCTCTGCCATTGAATCTTATTTGGGACTATATGATAAATCCATAGATAATGATTCATCATTTTTATATAGCAATCGGTTTTTGAAATTTGTAAGAGCATCGTCAGAAAATGCCAAATTTTATGTTCAGTGCACAAATGAAAAAAAAAATGTATTTGTTTAGATAAATCTGGTTTTGTTCATGAAGCTCAATGCGAATGTGGAGCAGGCATGGGTTCTCATGCTCACTGCAAACATCTATGTGCAGTTTTACTGTGTTAATTTTGTCCTTCAGGTGAAATGCTCATTGACGAAACCTGCACACAAAAATTACAAACTTTTAATCAGGTTAAACCATACACAGGAAGTCAGCTGATCTGCCTCTTGCTTATACAAACATAAATGTAAATTTTGATCCTAGACCAGAAAAATAAAGAAATACAGCCTTAACCACCCTTCAATAAATAAAATGCCAATATCACAGGTTTTTAAACCAGCAAATCCATATGCGGTAGATTTAGATCATAATTACTGCAAAAACCACTATCAGATAGATGGCTCAAGTTGTCTCAAATTTCAGAAATTTCAGATAAAGGCATAAAAGATATTCAAATGGCAACAACTGGCAAAAATAAAAATAGTAAATTGTTTTCAGAGCGATGTAAACGTTTGCATACTTTAAAATTTGGTAAAATTTGCAAGGCAACCAACAGAACTGATTTCAATAATTTGGCTTAATCTCTAACAACTGTTTGCAAATTAACAACCCCACCACTTCTTCATGGCAGAAAATATGAGTCTGTTGCCTTGGATTAGTCTTCCAATAAAACTGAAGTTGTGACAAAATCATGTGGCATTCATGTCAGCAAAACACATCCATATATTGCAGCTTCATCTGATGCTTTAGTTGCTAATTCTGACAAACTTGTGGAAGTAAAATGCCCTTATAGTCCTAAAGACAGCATGATTTCAGTAAGTAATGTTCCTTTCTTAAAAAAATGATTTTCCGAAATGTGCACATCTGGCACATCAAAATTTAGCAGGTATTTGTTATATATTTAAAAAAGCAAAGAAGGTGATCAACAGCTCAGTACTACACATGATTACTACTTTTAGATACAAGGTCAATTTTTCTGTACAAACAGAACCGAATGTGATTTAGTTGTTTATACATTCAATGATATGAGAATTGTAAATATTAAAAGAAATGAATTTTTCGTTAATGAAATGGTATTAAAACTCACAGAGTTTTATGAAAAATATTTTAAAAATGCTGTACTATAGAAATTAGAACGGTAAATTATTGACTTGTTACATTTTAATGATATATACATGCTTGTATTGAGGATAAAGGCATAATGTCTTTAAAAATAAAAATATAAAAAATAATTTTAAAAGCTACTTGTCTAAAGAAGTTTTAAAATAACACTTCCATATTACATAAATTCTAGAAAGAATTAAAGATTTGTTAAGAGAATAAAATTTTCTTAAAAGTTCATATTTCAATACATTTTTTTAACTTCTAAAGAGAATTCTATGAAAAATGTAAACACATTCTTGTATTGTGAAAAAGTATACTGTTAGACTTTTGGTTCAACAGTAATGGCTAAATAACATTCATACAAAATAAACTTTTTCTGACAAACAAATTCAAGAGTCTTTTTTAAAAAAAATGTGAAATACATGTACACTTTAACAATTTGTTTATTAAAATCAAGTAATATACCAAAATATTCTTTATTTGTACCCATTGTAAATAAACTGTCATTTAAATAATAGTAGGTGTCATTTTTTGTTATTTGTGTTTGTGTTTGTGGCTTAGTGTTTTCAGCATTAGCCTTGTAGTCCACTGTCTCTCACCAGTGTGGGTTCAAAACATTCCTTAGCTGGATTTTGATTTATATAATTTTGGAACTTTAGATTCATTATTTTCAACTGTTTGGCCTATGTTTTTTATCTATCAAACATTTCGGTCTTAGTGTCACCGATGAGGAATGCATTTCCGAAATGTGCATATCTGGCACATCACAATTTAACTGGTATTTGTTATATATTTACTACCCCTGAGCGGGTACCGCTGCTAGTGGAGTGGAACTCCCCGTGGGTATCCATAACTCAGTAGGCAGTACTTTGTGCTGTCAGAAAATGTACCATTTAACAAAATTTTCAGCCCTCTAAATTTGAAATTGATTTAAAACTAAGGTTTGTTCCCTCATGCAAAACATTCCTTAGCTGGATTTGGATTTATATAATTTTGAAACTTTAGATTCATTATTTTCAACTGTTTGGCCTATGTTTTTATCTATCAAACATTTCGGTCTTAGTGTCACTGATGAGGAATGAATTTCCGAAATGTGCACATCTGGCACATCAAAATTTAACTGGTATTTGTTATATATTATATGGGCTCATATGTTAGAAAGTGGTTTCACCTGCCATTGGTCTTTATTGGTTGGCTTGGTATCAGTATTATGTTACCAGGCGGTATGTATCTGCCAAACTTTGTATCAGTGCACCAGCAATATAAAGATAACATCAGTCTGCACTTGTAAAGTAAGACAGATGCGATCATGCAGAATTTTGTAGAATTGTTAAAGCAATGTTAAACAATAAATAAATCATCATCATCGTCATCATAAAGAAGATTAAACATCATCATCATCATCTTCATCAAGATTTCAACAGCTTTACCAGCAAGGGATAACAAAAAGATGAATATGAGGGGCCATATTTAAAGAATAATATCATCAGACTGAACATAGGAACATAAAGATATAATTTTGTGAAAAATTAAAGAAAACAAATAATTAAATTAAAAATAAGAATAATAAACTTTTAAACAAAGCAAATAAAATCAATTCTTTTTAGTACATTGACTTCATATGTAAAACAGAAGTCATATATAAAACTAGAGATTTTATTATGGTTTCTGTATTGATCCTGAATTGGAAGTTGTTTTGACCCAACTCGCCAAGGATTATTTTTAATGTTGTTTGGGCAAAATACAAGGAACGACCTGCTAAGAGAGGATGGTGCTTGCCAAAGGGTTACATGTAGATCACCAATACTTGAATCCGAAAATCTGACGTTATATGATATCTGGATTTCTCGAAAATCCGAGTCATCTCGGCCTAGCTCTTGGCGATAGTATGTGTATGATCTATCTAGTTATATTTACAGTAGAGTATAAGTCATTTGGAGTGAGAACTGTTCGCATTTGATGAAAATAGGAATGTAAATATATTTATCAAAAACTCTAAATTGAAGTTTGATGTACCAAAGACGGTTTCTCCGACATAATCGGAGGGCATAAAATGTACCTGCAAACAACGCTAGTCTCCCACAATTTATATTTTTGTTTGTTCCGAAGAGAATATAAGGGATACTTTATATTCCGCGTCATTGATGCAAGATCTTTTTAGTAATGACCATGGGCATAAAATTTTAAACTTCCTTCGGGAAATTAACTTATTTGGTAAAATTTAATGGTTTACTTAATGTACTGACCCAATATGGAAAGTGTCAAGCTATTGACAAAATTAGTAAAATGTTTTTAATATTTTATTTTTCATTTACGCTCACATTCGATTCTTAGCAAGCCACATTCATGTTCTAGTTAATTAATTCCTAAGCTTTTTTGACATGTAAAAATGAAACAGTTTCCAATGAAATATCACACTTTTATGAAGATTAACTTCAAACACTTTGGAAACTGTTTTATGTTTTGAAACTTAATATGAATTTAAGTTTTAAGGTCTTTTACCTCTAAGATTTTCTTTTTTCAAAGGATAATTCTAGTTATGTCAGCAATTAAGGTAACAATAGGAACATAGGTAAGGAATAATGGCAATCAACCATTTTTAAAGTGACCTAATCATTACTTTCCATCAACATCTTAAGTAACAAATAGCAATATGTTAGTGGTAGGGGTTCATGTTCAATAACCTTTCACAAACTTAAAAAGGATAAGGCTTCGAATACCTTTGTTTATGTGAAATTTTATTTCATTTTTGCTGTTTCTAAACAGAGATTGCAACTAAAACTAAAAAATGAACCGAATCATACTTACAATAAACATCTAAAGTAATTAGCTGTGATGTAATTGGTTGTCTGCCTTGTATATTTACTGCTGAACACTGTATAGTCTTTGCAGTACTTCCTCTTCTGTTAGCTGTAATGACTTGTGATACTCTTGTTATTATCAGATCACCATTCTGTGTTGTACTTTCTGTCAAATGTCCTTTAGTTACACCAGTTGTAGTTACAGTAACATTTGCTTTGGGACGACATCCATTAGTTATACAATAAAATGTCTTTGGTACATTGTCATATATAACATTTACTTGTTGATTTACAGCATTATCCACGTGTAAAGATACACTACTCACTGAGACTGTAATAGAAATATAAACGAATTTATAATATTTTTTATTTAAAATTTTAAATAAGAACTATACGGAAACCTTAAGAAAAAGTAAAATAAACTATATAAACTTAAGTTTCCAAAACTTTACATCAAACAGAAAAAAGAAATTGTTAATAAGAGTACTTAGTAAATATAATCGGTTTTACTTTGGTCATGTGGTTCCCGAGTTAAGAATCAGACAGAATTGTTGCTAAATATTGAGAATATTACCTAATAACTTTCAAAAAAAATGAGAATATGAAGATGACAATAATGATTTCAAATATGTTTCTATATCTGCTACACTGCATTACATAACCATGATCATGTTTATTAGATATTTTTAATGATATTTATGCCAAGCAATATCAGGGTAAAATGATTCGACACTGGAAGTAAGCCTGTGACGTATAGGGTTCATTTCATAATTTCTTGAAGCTGTTATCAGTTTGTGGCATTTTTTGTATGGAAACATTTAAGCTTTACTACAAACAAGATGACAATATTGTATATTATGTTAATATATAAATGACTAAAAATGTATACAATGTAACATTTATGTTTTTAAATTAATTAATTTTATTATTTATTTAATTTGTTATTTTTGTTTTTAGTTTTTCCACCTTAGAACGATAAACAATTTATTTTATTATCTTATTTTTTTCTTCACCTTAGAACGATAAACAATTACAGGTGATTTAGGATTTATACAATGCTGAGAGGTCGTTAATATGTAAAACATTTGTTGTCAAATAGTCCTTGGTCGGCTCATTGAATTTTAAACCAGAAAAGGGATAAAACATCGGTGCAGACGTAAATTATAGAGTTTTGGAAGTTCAGACAATAAACTGTAGAAGAAGCATATCCAATACCTAGAGTGTCGGACGGATAAGATTCGTTAGCGGAATCGAAATGGTTATAACGTTGGAATTAAATATATCAAATCAAATTCTGATGGTAGAAGCCTAAAATGAGATAACAGCATCATCGCGCAGCCTTTAACTTGGATTGCAATGACATGTTTCTGTTCATTGTTTCTGTTATATCTAGAAGACAATTACGACGGGTAAGAAATTTAAAGACCACTTGAAATATTTGGAATCGGTTCCTGATCGATTTCACAGAGAGAAGTTAAAGTTTAAAGCAAAAAGAAACATTTAATTTTTTCAAAAGGAAGTGTCATTTCTAGGACATATTGTGTCAGAAAATGGTATTATAACGAATCGCGAAAAACAGCACCTGGTGAAAAATGAAAGCGACCAGAGACAGTTACGCAGTTTTTTTTGTTTTTTGTTTTTTTTTTTTTTTTTTTTTTTTTGGACTCCACAAAGATTGCAAAGTGTTTACACGCACTTCCGAGTCAGAATTCGAGGTGGAAATAGACTGAAGAATGTGAATTTTCACAAATGTATGTCAGTTATTAAAGATGCAACTTGTATACGCACCTGTACCGGAGGAAGATTGTGGGGTGTTTGTTTTGGACACTGATGCAAGTCTGGACGCAATTTGATAGGAAAAGGTGATTGCCTGTGCAAGTCGCAACTTGGCAAGTTCAGAGAAAAATAACTGTGTCACACGGAAGGAATTGTTGGCATCAGTGTATTTTATAAAATATTTTGACATTGTCTGCAAGGTCGTGAGTTTATTTTAAGGACATATTAGGCATCGCTAGAATGGTTATACATAGAATCAGACAGGCAGATGTCGAGATGGTTGCAACTATTAAGTTTATACGTGTTCCAGATTGTACACAGGCCTGGAAAATAACGTGGATATGCAGATAATTTAAGCAAAATGCAAGCAAATGAGAGGAAAAAAATGTAAACGGTGTAAATGTGTAGCACAAATGCCTATTATATAAGGATGTGCCATATGTGTACATTTCGGAAATCACTCCCCATCAGTGACACTAGGGGTCGAAAAGTTTGGAAGATGAAAAACGTTGCAAGTTGCAAATTAAAGAATATAAAGTTTCAAAATCTCTTGTAAGAGAGATACACGTTGTTATGAAGAGAAGTTAATATATAATCGTAGCGAGGAATTACAAAAGTAGTCTAAATGAGTCGCCATTTATAGGGCGTTTATGGAGTTATGATGTCCAGAATGATGGCTATAACGGGAAAATAGATGAGGCAAGGAGACAAGTTTGTCAAAGCGAGATTAGTGTAGTTGCTGGAAGAGCAAAACAGCGTGCTTAACAAGTTCAACAGCCGACGGAAAAATTGACTTATGAGATTATTGGAATATTGCGATGCAAGAAAACAGTGCAAAGCCAAATATCGAGTTCGTTCAGAAAAGAGTTATGAGTTTAAGTCCTGGTATTCACGGTGGGAATTTTTAAGAGTGAAGAACGGAGCATTATGTTACAAATAGACAGATAAAGAGAGCAACAAAAATAAAGAGTATACCCAGAATTACGATATCAATAGAGTGATTAACAGTCAGCATCATTGGCCACATTTAAGACGATATGAACAAGATTATGTTTCGCCGTGCGCCGTACGTGAATAACGAAAAATCCGAATAGATGTAAGGGAGCTTTAATGAAAACAGATTTGGCATTAATAATAGTAGTAGAATTGCCGTGCGAAAAGAAACATTGTGTTATATATGTACTTATAGAAACTATTCTGTATATAATGTTTTTGATTTTTGAATTACATAGTGTAAATAAATGGTGAATTTTTTTTCGACAGTTTCATTTATTCGTTATTTTGGATACATTTATGCATTATCCAGGATTATTTTTCTGCTTTATGTCGATATACTGCGCTGCCAATTTTAACGAGGAAGATTTGTTCCTCTGTTAATTTAATTTACCATTGACATGGTGTTTAACACTACCAAAAGTTTACAAGCAAAGATTTAACACCTGTATCAAATCGGCAAAACGGTACAAGTGTTGCCAAACGGTGTAATATGAAAATTCCACTGTATTTGTGATATATGGTAGCTCCAATGTTTTGAAATTTACATGCGTTAAATTTTCACTATGAAGTCTGATAGAAGTTATTCGGAATTTCCGTATGGATATTTTGATATGAATGATTAACTGGTTCATCATTGGAAAGGTTGGTATGATGTGGATGAAAATGGGCAATACGTATTTGTAAAGTAAATAGATTTTAAAATTCCCCCTGATTTATATAATAGAAAAGTTCCAGCTCCATGTCCAGCATGTGGATTATTTGATCAACGATAATTTATTAGTGTTCTTTATGGACCATGTAAGTAGTGACAGTTGTGTGTTCTCTATGTATATTTATATGTAGATTTTCTTTAAATGTGCGTCTCTGATACGCAAATTCAAGTACTGTGTCGGTATGTTTTTTAAAAATTTTTTGTTCAATGTTGGACATTATTCTCATCAAAATTTCATTGGATTTAGAGAAATTTTGATTTATAAGAACATGCTTGTGTGCAAACAAACACATCTGTTTCTGATGAAATGTATGTAAATATACAGTCAAACTTCGGTTATTCGAACTTCTATTATTCGAACACCTTAGGTTATTCGAAGTTCTCCGTAGGTCCCGACCGCCCTGCACTAAAATTTCTTATTAAAAATCTTCGCTTATTCGAACTTCGTAATTCGAATACCCGCGATTATTCGAACCTAATTTGAGTCCTAAGTTAGACTTTTCAGTAGAAATATACCCCCAAAAATTCAAAGTTGACATTTTTATTCATTTCTCAAACGAAACAACTCTTACCTGTACAATTTAATACAAACGAGTATGGTTTCACATTTACCTGTTTATGTTACCCAAGCGTAACTGATGGTCATTTTGTAGACATGCGTACGCCATGTATTGTCCATCGTAAGCCATGTTGATAATCAGTCGCAAAAATTAATTGTAATTATTCAATCAAACAGTAATTATAATCCCAGGTAATAGAAAATGAGCTGCACGTGTGTAGCGATACTCAAGTAAACGATAAAAAGAATTCTGTTGACCGCGGTTACCAACATAATTTTTTTTTTAAAATGGCATTTGAATATTAAGTTGATATTTTATATAGCCTAGTCGGGGAATTTAAAAAAAATCATTATTTTGTAATAAAGTTGAGCGAGACAGTTTTCCGCCTTATTCACATTTCAATTCCATAAATTCTATAGACCTGTTCCGTTTCGTTTCGTTTAAAATTCTGTAAAATCATAAAAACATGTATTGCGTGCATAAAAAAGCATGGTGTACTTTCTCTGGATGGCTGTCCTTACTGTGTCGTATGTATTACCACGCGTGTTTGATTTTGTACCAGATAGTATTAATTTTTTTTTATTTTTATAGAAATAAAATTAATATTTTCGTATTTATAAAATTAATCATGATAGGTCATGACATTAATCATTATAGACTGACACCGATAAAACACTTTCAATGTGCAATAGAATACTGTTGTATCTTAAGATAACGTACGGTGGATCGAGGTTTGAAGTTTCATTAACTTATTCGATTATTCGAACACCCCGATTATTCGAACCTAAAATGAAGACCCTTAAACTTCGAATAATCGAAGTTTGACTGTATAACACAAATACCAGTTTTTTATGTCAAGGAATTAAATTTTGGAGATGAATATCCTCCATGTTGGATTAAAATTATAGTGATAGGGATGATTATATTTCTATTTGGGGATGTTAGTTTGATCCGGGATATTTGCTACTGTATTTGGCAAAAACATTATTTTATCTGGAACGTTAGCTATAATATGTGTATTATTGTGAAGTGTGAAAGTGAAACTTGTGTCAAGTGAAAATTGGAGATGTTCTTAAACAATCTGGGAATACCTCTTACTACTTGCTTAAACAATCTGGGAATACCTCTTACTACTTGTTCTGAGTAACAGGGGAGTTACATTTCCTCCCGACCGAAGTGACATAACGTTTCGTCCTGATGAAAGTGTACCGCTAGAATTTAGTGAATGTAGAAGATTGTCACGAAAAGTTCCGAAAACTTGTTATACTAATAAAGGATCCTATCAAAAGAACTTTCAAAGGCGATGGATCTGATATTTGGAGTGAGAATGAACTTATTTCCTATTTTGAGAATATAATATGTAAGTGAATTTAATTATGGGGATAATAAGAGAAAAGGAGACATAATATGACGTTCCAATTGCGAAAAGGAACCCTGCGACAATTAAATCATTATTGAGAAAAACAAATGTTTTACATAAGATATTTCAGCGACCATATAGTACATGGAAATGCACCGCTTCGTAAAAACTTTTCGGTATATTTTTTACTTTAAATTATTAAACTTTGAAAAATAAAGATATGGCTATAACGCTATTTTGTTTATTATTGTTAATCTTCGGCTAAATTTCGAATTATGACTTAATAGGTCAAGCGGTTGAAGATTCGTACAGACTAACGCGTCCGAATAACAGAGAATATATTCAAGAAAGGTGTATGGATAGATGTAGTGAAGCAGAAGATTTTCGTTTTGCGGTAAAACCAGCTATACGAAAGCCGTTACAAGATGCAGAAGGCCATGCATCGGACAGAGAACAACAAAGGTCTAGTTCAGAAAGTGTAGAGAAAGCGTTTTAAATTGTACTGAAGCAGAGCAGCTTTTAGACGTAGTTTCGCTTAACAAACTTATAAATGTTGTAATTTTAATAAGGAAACACAGGGACTTGAAAACGTATGCAAATTTGGGTTCAACTGATGTATTCATGTGTAGAAAGGATCACATGATATGAAAGTAAAAGGATTGATAAACGGAATACTATTTGAGTGGTAGATTGACATAGGTGCGGTGAACACAATCATAACGCAGGATACATATAATAGTATCTTGCCGGAAAATAGACCTGCGGTAGGTCATGTGCGAAAAAAAAAATTAAGACAGCTGACAGAAATCAATTCAGAACATTAGAAAGAACAAATATGATGTTAACGTTTGATCCATTATGTGTCTTGTATTTGTGGGATGTTTTAAAATAAATATACTAAGACAGAATTTTTTGCGTTTAAGTGTAAGTGGAATGATGAAGGAAACTTAAAAGTTTGATAATTTACCGTAAGTTCTCAATGTGTACTCTAATGACTTAAGTGATGTCTGATGAAGATGATGTAACACCTACAGACATGGGGCAGTTATAAATTCAAGAGTGACAGGCGAAAGAAGTTGTTTTGATAGTTTATTAGATCCAATGAAAAAACTTCATTCATTGACATTGATTAGCAGCATCGAATGTGCTTGTAAGGGCAAAAAAACCGGATATTTTCTTTTTGAATCATAACGATAGTGATGTAATAGTGTTTAGAGGTACTTATATAGCTGTGATTATTCCTGTGAGATATGTAAAGGAACAAATTTCTAGCAACAGTGTATATTGTGTGCGGAGGACTGAAAATGCCGGACAGTTTCCAGAACATTTGTGTAGAGGTTTGGAGACGGATGGGAAAATTTAAGATAAAAACAGAGCAATGTAGTACAATATTTTACAATATCAACATGTGTTTTCAAATAAAAAATAACTCTTAAAGTGTGCAACAATTAGACAACATGTCATTAAGTTGAAAAATGAAACGCAACGCGAAGAACCACCTAGAAAAGTCCATATTTGAAAAGAGATACCGAGCTAAAGAAATTAAAGGAGAAGCCAAATAGTCATCGGTCGGCTCCGTTAATTTTAAACCAGAAAAAGGATAAAAAATGGAGTGCAGACGTAGATTATAGAGTTTTGACTGTTCTGACAATAAACTGTAAAAGACGCATATCCAATACCTAGAGTGTCGGACGGATTAGATTCGTCAGCGGAATCGAAATGGTTATAAAGTTGGAATTAAATATTTCATAGCAAATCCCGATTGTAGAAGCCTAAAATGAGATAGCAGCATGATCGAACAACTTTTAATTGCAATGACATCTTTCTGTTCATTGTGTCATATGTAGATGACAATAACGACAGGTAAAATTTTAAGGACCACTTGAAATATTTGGAATCCGTTCTTGATTTTACAGAGCTAAGTTAAAGTTTAAAGCAAAACGAAACATGTAATTCTTTCAAAAAGAAGTGTCATTTCTAGGACATATTGTGTTGGAAAATGGTATTATAACGGACCGCAAAAAAAACAGTGAAAGCTGGAGGCGACCAGAGACAGTTACGCAGTTTTATTGGACATCACAAAGATTGAGAAGTGTTTACATGCACTTACGAGTCAGAATTCGAGTTAAGATTAGAGTGAAGAATGTGAATTTTCACAAATGTATATCAGTTAATAAAGTTGAAACTAGTATACGCACCTGTAATAGGTTATCCAGACGAAGATTGTGGAGTGGTTGTGTTGGACACTGATGCAAGTCTAAACGCAATCGGATAGGAAAAGGTGATTGCCTGTGCAAGTCGCAACTTGTCAAATTCATAGAGAAATAGCTGTGTCACACGGAAGGAATTGTTGGCATCAGTGTATTTTATAAAATGTTTTGGCAATGCCTGCTTGGTCGTGACATTATTTAAAGGACAGATTATGCATCGCTAGAACGGTTATATTTAGAATCAGACGGGCAGATGTCGACATGGTTGCAACTATTAAGTTCATAAGTGTTCCAGATTGTACACATGCCTGAATGCATGCTAATGAGAGAAAAAATGTAAACAGTAGAAATGTGTAGCTAAAATGCCTGTTATTTTATATGTGCCAAATGTGTACATTTAGGAAATCATTCCCCATCAGTGACACTAGAGGTCGAAAAGTTTAGAAGATAAACAACATAAGCTAAAGAGTTGCAAATTAAAGAATCTAAAATTCCAAAATCTCTTGTAAAAGAGATACACATTGTTATGAAGAAAAGTTAAAATATAATGATAGCGAGGAATTGCAAATTTGTCATAGCGAGATATCAGGAAAGTTGTCAAATAATGAGTCGGTAAATATACATAACACAAATACCAGTTAAATTTTGAAGTGCCAGATGTGCACATTTCGGAAACCCACCCCCACCAGCGACACTAAGACCAAAACGTCCTACGGATAAAAATATAAGCCAAACAGTTGAAAATAATAAATGAGTCGCCATTTATAGGGCGTTTATTGAGTTCTGATTTTCAGGATGATGGCTATAGAGGGAAAATAGATGAGGCAAGGAGACAAGTATATCAAAGCGAGATAAGTTTAGTTGCTGGAAGAGTTAAACAGCGTGCTAAACAAGTTATACAGCCGACAGAAAAATTGACGTATAAGAATATTAGAAAAAAACAGTTGCAAGATGAAGGAATTCTAGAAATTTTGCAATGCAAGAAAACATTTCAAAGCCAAACATCGAGTTCGTTTCAGAAAAGAGTTATGAGTTT
Organism: Tegillarca granosa; assembly: GCA_029721355.1. Taxonomy (NCBI): domain Eukaryota; kingdom Metazoa; phylum Mollusca; class Bivalvia; order Arcoida; family Arcidae; genus Tegillarca; species Tegillarca granosa. The sequence goes on from JARBDR010000037.1 coordinate 101,770, forward strand.
AAGTTCTGGTATTCAAGGTGGGAAGTTTTAAGAGTGAAGAACAGGGCTTTATGTTACAAATTGACAGATAAAGAGAGCGACACAAATAAAGAGTATATCCAGAATAACAATAACAATAACTAAACTGTTTAACAGTCAGCATTATTGGCCACACATTTAAGACGATATGAAAAAGAATATGTTTCGCCGTGCTCCGTATGTGGACAACGAAAAAATCCGAATAGATGTAAGGAAGCTTTTATGAAAAAAGGTTTGGCATTAAGTTTCAGGGAATAGCTGCAGATATAGCAGGATCCTAAGGAACTCTTTGATAGGACAAACAAAACGATAAGGATGTCCAGATGAAATTAATTCTGATCAGGGGAGACAATTGAAAGTCAATTTTTACAAGAGATACCGTATAACTGCTATTCTTAGCGAGAAGCTAATTTTTGCGTTTATTTGCGGATAGAATTTTCTGCAAAAATTACAATCGCAAATTTTAATTCTTACAACACACGTTTTAATCATCACAGTATTCCCCATAACGTGCCTCTGTGTCGATCGGTAACTAACATGAAATTTTCTACCTGTAATAATATCAGCACGATTTAACCAGGTGAATTGTGCTCTAATTAATGAATATATATCACATTTTAATTTAGTTAAAGCCATATTTGAGAAAAGATAGATCTACTCAAATATTTAGTGAAAAAAACCTAGCGATTCTTTTGGACCTTTAAGTAAAAGTTTGTCACCATTTGAAATAACAGAGTGCAATAAAAAGTTTCGGAATGTTTAAATTCCCCAGAGACACCGAAAGAGAGAGAAAAATGTTAAAAACTTTTCTGCGGCAGAAAGAGGCAAAATAGAACAGTATGCCTCAATATATGGCCCGGTCGCTACAATAAGGCACTTTACCAGTCAATTTCCGGGTCTTAAAGAAAGTATTGTGAGACATTACCGGGATTTATATGTGAAGGAAACTAAATAAAAAAAGAGAACGTTAATTTTTGATGATGATGATGATGATGATGATGGTGATAATGTTAGTAAACTTGACACGGATACTGAATTAACATAAAAAAACGAGGAAGAAATGTCTGCTTAGTGACGAATTGGATCTAAAAGATTTAAGATGTGTTATGATTATGAGGGCCCCTTTAAAGCTTTGATCTGCAAAAAAATAAAAACGCAAAAAATAAAAAGCATCACTTTTGATATGAAAACGCACAAAAATTTGCACCCGCAAAAATAACCAGTTATACGGTATGTCGATATTTACAAATCAGTAAGACCAGAACGACAGTAATTAATGGGTTAACTAAACTTTTAAATCACACTAGAAAGACATGATATCTAGTTTTTGTTTATAACAGCACACCGAATGGAACAATTTATATTACGCCGTATAGGATAGTGTTCGGTACAGAAGCGAGTACACCAGCATATATTATGTGAGATAGAATTGAACAGAATGAAGTTTTGCAAATATTGGTGGAAAACTAATTTTTGTATCCCTTGCAGTCTACAGACACAAAAGTGTACTAGAATTTTCGTTCAAAGTGTACTATAATTTTTTGTTCCTCTTCAATCTTGTCACAAGAAGGAGAGAAATGATTCAAATTTATTTGTTTTACTGCGTTAGTTAAAAAAAGAAGAAAAATTAAGCTGGGTTTTTTTATGTACCAGAAAACATTGTTTGTAAACAAAATCCTATCGACCGACGCCATTTTGAAAAACGTAACCAAATTCGTTGGAAGTCTTCAGGATTTTAGGATTTATCATTTATTCAAAACGGGTTGTTTCAAAAATTTATATTTTCAATAGTCTAGTTGAGACTAAAATGCAAATTTCTGGATTATTATATTGATAACAAAATCATAACAAGAATAAAAATGATTGTGCATTTCCGGAATGGAATTCACGTCATTTAAAATCATCTGATAATGTGGAAAATGTATTAATTCTACAACAAACAGCTTAAGAGAAACACGATTTTGATGACACTAAAATCTTGGCACCAACACAATTCAGATATTGATCAGGAAAATAGGCCAGACACGTCTATTGCGGACTACAAAGTTTACATCGTTGTTTATTTTAAATGTGATTCAGATAAATATATATCTTCACAAACAATTTGGCAATAGTAAAATCTGTCAAAAATTAAAAGTATTTTAATATTTTCTTACCAGTTTCAGACAAACATATGACTTTTCGAACTAAGTATAGAAAGTTTAACACTGTGGGCGCCTATTCGACTTTGAGTCTGTGCGGTGATAATGATATCCGGTAAACAAAATGCCATGAATTTAATACTACCACATTTAGGCATCTTGAGGATATATATATATATATATATATATATATATATATATATATATATATATATATATATATATGTGTGTGTGTGTGTGTGTGTGTGTGTGTGTGTGTGTGTGTGTGTGTGTGTGTGTGTGTGTGTGTGTGTGCGTGTGTGTGTGTGTGTGTGTCAAGGGTTGGCTGCATATTTTACATATTACAGACATTCTAAAAAAAATCATGATCATAAATACAATAATTAGAATTTCATTGCATTATTACAGATTGTCGCAAGTAAATTAGTTTTTATACAGAGTGTCAGTAGTGCTTTGTAGTTAATCTGGCTTCCCTTACAAGATGAATAATACTTAAAATTTAATGTTGGAACTGACCTAAAGAATGTCTGCTCTACAGATAAGAGATAGATACACATTAGAAAGAATAGGAATATTTCATCTTGGTAACTGTTGCTGAAAGTAAATCTTATCTTGTTTAAATGAACAAAATGTCTTAAGCGTATATAAGAATATTGGAAAACTGTGGACATACGTTTATAATACAATTTTTTATAACATAAGTATTTGAAAAATGTCTTAAGTTCTTATTTTGTGCAGTATATTTTAAATGAAGGCTTAATCTCCTACAAAATAATAAAACACGAAGAAGATTCTTAAAGTATATATTTAATAATTTTGATAATTTCCATGAATAGAATTGATGTAAGATGTCGTTTCAATACTTAGATAATTTGATAACTATTAATTTATTTTTTCAGCATGTTTTTCCTTATAGGACATTGGAGGATAAGACATAAATAAGGGAGGTATTATCTAGGCATTTTGATGAAGAAACGAAAGGGGAAGATGAAATAACTCAAACCAGTAATGTGCATGAAGAGCAAAGTAAAATAAATAAAAGAATTGCAAATGAAAAAATCTAATGATAGCTACAATGACTCTAAAGATTAAGTTATGTCAAACATAAGAGAAAAATGTTAAAAGAGTCGAAAACAACCAATAGTCATTCAAAAGACAAAAAGTTTTCAGCAGAAGAGGAAGATTCTGACAATTCAGTGCTAGATCAAGACTTCAATAATTAAATAAAACAAAAAGTCTAAAAATCACCAATTCCATTTTAACAACTACGAAAAATAACAAAGAACACAGCAAAGGCCCGCAATACTTATGTTCCAAAAAAGATCTGTGTCTAAAACTACCCAGCCTTTGAAGTCGAGAAAAAACATCATAGAAAAAACAAAACAAAAAGGGATAAGAGATGGAAAAAGAAGTCAATTAAGTAGAGTAAAAAAATGAAAATTACACTAGGACGATTTTAGCAAAAGACATCCAAGACAAATTAAATGCTGAAAATAATTATTTGCTTACAATTCTATCATAAGGGTTTTGAACGACATCAAACAGAGAGGTTTGGTAGTCTATAGAGCACGTCAACTGATTTACAAAATACATGCGCGCAATTAGGATACACTCCTCTAAAGCAATAGTCCAATACGAAATTCCAATTGATGGAAAATGTTTCTGTGCTTTTGTTTGTAAAGTGGATCAAAGTGATCATTTTGAATTACGTAATTCTATTTGTAACCAACTTGAAAACTATTCAAGTGAGTACAAACATTTTTTGTTAAAAGTGGATGGGGTAACATCAAACAATATATACATTAGATAAGTCAGTTATCTTCGAGGAGATGGAGACTGGCTTCAAACCTAGCAGACGCCTTACCGACAGCAGCGGCTAAAACACTGGTAAAAGAAATTATGATTTACTCTAATGCTAGAAATCGACCTATTTTAAAAATACAGCCAACATGTAGGCAGTCCTATTGCTTGTGAACACAAATCTGTTGCACATATAGCTTTTCCAGGTTTAGAACATTATGACACCTGTATGAAACCTTCCGAAGAATATAATGAAAACCCAGAAAATGTAACTAGGCTAAGCCAATCGCAAACACCCCAGAAAAACTCGGAATTGCCAGAGGTCATTAATCAAACAAACAGGAAGCAAGCACAATATAAAAGTCCAAAGAGGAAAATAAGAATCAGGACAAGAATATCAAAACCCTAAATGCGGACGAAAAACGTAAGGAAGTCATTAAAAATATCTTGGTAGACAATATACCAACACTAGTTGGAAAATCATCAGAGAACGTCAGAAAAAAAAACAGGATTGTCAAAAGTGTAGATATAAGTGTTCGGCAAAAATTTTAAAGAAAAATCGCAAGGAGCTCTTTTCTACTAAATTCTAAGAATGCGCACCAGACAGAATAAGACCATCAGCAAAGCGACCGAGTAAATAAACTAAGGTTTTTATTCCTAATATAAATGGCAAATATGTTCGTGTTTGTAAGCATTTTTGTATCAAAACACTGGGTATCGGAGAGAAAAAAGGAAAGTACATTAAATTCTAGTAAATCAGGAACATTTGCATAAAAAAAAACAATAGAGAACGCCATTCTCCCCATAATAAAACTCCCAGTGAAGTGTTGAATAAATTAAGCCTTCATATTGAATTTTTTCCATTAATGGGACCCCCACTATACAAAAAAAGACACAAATCGACAGTTTTTTGGACGCATTTCTCGTCATACTTTCTCATAATGAAGGGTTGAATAACGTAACATGTAAGTAACAAAAATGTGTGAACTTTATAAGGCTGAATACAGAAAAGAAAAGAAAATACTTATGAATTCAACCAGATATAGAATACTTTTTCCAAGAATATAATTACTTTTTTCACACTCCAAAAAGAACCAGTGTCAAACGTGTCATTTATATTTTGAAAAACAAGCAAATAAACACCTTAAGGACAGAGATAATGAGAGATATGAACAACATACTCAAAGAAAATTGAAAGCACGTGAAGAGAAAACTGCAGAAAAAAAACTATAATACATTACATATGGATTACCACACAGCTACATTTGATCTGCAAGCCGTCTATGCCCATGTTTAAATGTAAGTCAAGTGTATTAAATTGTTACGATTTCTCATTTTACTTTTTGGGACTTTTTTATTTGAAATGAAACAGACGGTAAACGTTGGCCGAATGAAATTGAAATTTACACATTCACATACTTAAAATCGCTGCCGCCAACAACTTCTTATGTGTTTTTATGTTCGGATAATTGCTCGGACCAAAACAGAAATAGATTTGTTTCTGCAGCTATTCTACATGCTGTTACTACAATTGAAAACATTTGAACTGTTGATCAAAAGTTCCTGGAATCTGTGCACAGCGAAATGGAATGTGCCTCTATGCTTGCTGCCATAGAAGCAGCAAACAAGAATACCCAAATACACATACCTTGTCAATGGGAAACAATAGTACGAATAGGAAGGAAAAAGAAACCGCATCCAGTTGTTCCTTTAAGATTTACGGACATTCTAAATTTCCGTAAAATAACTAACAAGCTTTTTTCTCAACATATGTTAATAATATGGGAAAGAGAGTAAAGTGGATGCATATAAAATGGAAACGATTCGGAAAAAGATCCAGAATGTATGTTTTTAAAATACGAATATGACTACGAATACGAATATGTATAGAATTCTGATTCAATTTTTTAGTTATTTCAGATCAATTTTAATACAGTTTTGGTTTAAACCATATTACATATTACTTATCCATTTGCATAGGAAATATATGCCGAAACTAAAAATTCACATATATACTTTTAACACTACATAACAATAATGTTTTTATAAAAAAATCGTGGAACTTTCAATAATTCAACAAAGCAATTATAATGTGATTATATAAAATTTAAAAAAGTAAAGCCGATTAAAGTGTTTCATTTAGTAAAACAAAGGAGTAAACTTTAATACTCAAAAATCATTTTCAATATTTGATTTCATGGATGCATTGTTCAGTGTAATAATGTACACATATAGTATGTATGCGTATGTATGGAGCGCAAAAGTCACAATAATTTAATAAACTATAATTATTTAAGTGAAATTGATTTTAATTTAGTTAAATTGAATTCAACTAAATTAAAATAACGTTTAGTAAATAATTCATATTAACTAGACTATCTCTAATTAACTGGAGAAAAACAAAAGTTTTTTTTTTTACATTCTTTTTATTTTGCATCAGGTAACTTAACTTTCTAATTGGTTTCCTGGTAACTCTAATTTACTCTTGAAACGTTGATACGAGTAACGTCAGTTAAGGAATAAAAATATGTAATTTTCATTAACTAAGATTAAAAGCCTTATCTGTGTTCAATCCATTTTAAATGAGTTAAAAGAGTTAATTGAATCATTTCTACTTTCGTGTCTCATATGTATGTAAGCTGAGGGTGTTTAATTGTCTGATATAATAATTTAACGGTAAAAATTATAATGAGATAAATCGGTCGTGTAAATGATTTAAATGATATTGAGACTTACAATAATGCACAAACTGAAATAATTTATTACACAAGAGAGAGAAGGGACCAAGTCAATAAAAAGAGCGAGTTAATAAATGTAATAAAGTTCAAACTTGACTAAATAACTTTTTACAAACAATGAGTCACTTCAACTTTATCATTGTTAAACCTTGATTTATTTATTTACCATGTACTTTTACTTTATATTCAGCCGCACCACCACCAAATATATATTCACATTTCCATACTATGTTGTTCTGACTGTTTGTCATGACATTAACTGGTATTGTTAGTTTATATACAGGTCCAGGTTCACATGTATACTGGTACTGAGTATCAGATTTTGATCCAATTTTACATCCAGTTGCCTCTAGAGTTGCTCTGTTAGTACCTGTCGCAGTAGTGTCAATATCAAGCCGCCTCCAGTTTACAGCTACCGCAGAACTATTATTTGGTTTACATGTCAATGTAAATGATTCACCAGTTACAGCAATCTCTGATGATCCTGTGAGTGTCCATGTTGCATCTGTAAATACAAACTTGTACCTTAAAGTAAGTAATAAAACCAGATACATAATGACCTTTACAAGAAATAAATATAGATTATAATTTATTCATTCGTAAAATTTTATTCTTTGTGACAAAACATCAATGTAACATATTTTGCTGATTTTACGTACATGCTATTGACATTTGATTATTTATAGTTAAAATTTACATGTATATTGTTGATATTGGTCAAGATCCACATTGTAGATGATATGATTATTAAATTGTAATGAATAAGAGGTAATATTTCCTCAGAGGAAATGCATTTTTTCGTCTCTTTGCAAAAGACAGAAGTAACCTTATTTTCAAAGATTACATATCCTTTGTGATGTCTGAAATGTCATTTTTAGTTTTAAGGAAGCATCAAGAATAAAATTGATCTATTACATTAATGTGATAGAGGAACAGCGAGTTGCAACATATGACGTTTTTGTTGACGTTTTTTAATTCCATTTTTTTCTAGTTAAAAGAGAGGACTATTTACAGCAGAAGACAAAAATAATGACAATAATTACATTTTGTATAATAACTACACACAGGCACAAACACGCGAGATATACTGATTTGAAAACTACGTCGTTTATATACGATAATCCTTAATTTAGGTAAATGTTTATAATAAAAACATTCATTTACTTATTCTTTTTTATGTGTATTGGTAGCCTAAGATTATATAAATAATGTGTACTGATAGCAATATTATTATGAACAATATAAATTTGTAATTATATACATACCTGTGAGTTTATAAAAAACTAAAACTATTACAATACTAAGTTGATAGAAACAACGTGCAGCCATTTTCATATATTAACTTCCTTGTTGTATAATCGCGGGATTTAAGATAAACACAAGCTATTTTTAAATAAACTGTTAAACTTCCTAGTTGACTTTAAGATCTAAAAACTTCACAACTACTCAAAGGTTTAAGCTGCAAAGTACTGGATCCATCGGTGAACATCTAATTTTAGTTTACACAACCGAGTCATTATATGTACTTAAAACATAGCTATGACGTCACCTTTTGTCTTTTTTGTACATTAACTAGCTTAATCGTCATATATTACCTGTAAGTAACCAATAAGTTAAAGTATCTGTACATTAACTAACCGAATGGACAACCAGAATGTACAGATATATCAACTTATTGGACAGTTACAGGTGAAGTGTTAAATACGAACAGAAACAAACCACACGAGTTTGAACCCATTGTATTCTTTAGAAAATAAAAAACCAGCAAAAAAATGTATAAATTCCCTTTTTGCAATCAAAATTGAACACATGTACAATGTTCATTTAAATCTATACGAATATTAGTTTGAACTTAAAAACTCAATGTGTTTAAGTTATATATTAACTAAGAATAATAACTCAATATTTAAGAATATTAATTTGAAATTAAAAACTCAATATAAAATAAATATTTTGAGTTATTTAAAATAAATAAATAAAATATTCATTTAATTTTATATAAAATAAAATCACAATCCCTAAAACAAAGTAAAAACCTTGCAAACTGGCAAAATATGTTATACACGTGTACTTCCATCAGGGAAGACTAAGCCCCTCCTGAAAATGATATATTTCCGGAATCAACACGGAGTTGTCTCACCTAAACTGGTTTTTTCATTCTGCACAGAATTTATCTTTTTACTGGCAAATTGAACACTAATATTACAAGAATTTAACTAACTTCCATACTGATTATATCTTTGTTATATGGGGTAAATTTTGACCGAGTAAAATATGTCTACACTATCTGATGGCATCTTAACAAATGAAAGCACACGGCATGAGAATGTTTTGTAGTCTTACATAAGCAAATCACAAAAAAGCATGCATTATGTGTTTCTGTGTATGGCTGACTTTATTAAACACACTATTGAATTACCTACAGCTGTACATTAAGTTATGAAAGAAATCATGTAACCTAGAACTGTCCATTATTTAATGAAAGGGTGATGTAAAGCTGTATTTAAAGAACACAAAGGATTCTTACGTGTCTCGATCAATCCTTTCTTTCACAGAATAGACAGTTTGAGGCTTTTCTCTATAACCTGGTATATTCAGGTAACAAAATGTACCTGCTGCATTGAGGTCAAATAAACAAAATAGCTACGTGTATCGAAAATCATGCTTTCAAAAACAAGGTGGTGTATCGAATACCAAAGACGGCTGAGATAATATAGTGAAATTTTAAAGTAAAAATCAAAATTGATAGAAATACATTTTATGCCAAAATACATGCTATATATAATGATGACTGGTAACGGACATAAAACTAATATATTTATGAAATTCTTTGTCCGCTTTAATGTTAAATGCCAATGAGTGTTAAAAATATAATGAATTTGCTAGCTTAAGACACTTGATTTCCTCTACAATCAAATATTAAACCTTGTATTGTAAAATACTTGTTGGTATGTTATAATGCTGTCTAACGTCGCAACAACATTTTGTCAGCTATTTGCAACATGAAGAAGGTTATTAATCCTTATTGGTTAATTTATAATAATTTCCTAAATGTATACAGTGAGTAAATGTGTGATTCGCAATGCTCAATACTATCGCGCAGTCGCGGCAACATTTTGGGAGAGTTTATCTCAACCAGTTAGCATTTCGGAGACAGGCATCCTGTTCCATCATTTTGGCACTAGACAAAAAGTCGAAACTTTGCCCTGCTGTCGAGGGCAAGACAGGAACACAAAATTTTTCTTTTAATATTCAAATTCCAACCTGGGTCTAAGCTCAGTTGGACAGTCTACAATTAGGACACCGAGGTAAATCTAATAAACATTTATCTTTAAACACCATATGCTAAATATACGAATGAATTGTCTGCGTCATTGTGTCAATTTCAGATATGGAGGTTTTGGGTGGTTACTTCGACCGGATCGTTCCGAAAGACTCGGGATAATAAGGGAAGTTGCTTATTTTTTGTTACTTTCTCGGTGAGCGGTAAAACAAATTATGCAGTAATTGTACGATATTGAAACGACAGAGCATAAATCGCTTACGCGTCATTTTATAGATGCATGAATTTATTCATGAAATAAAACTAGTGCATTAATGAAATAGCTTTCGTCGAAAACGCAAAAAAATAGAGAAAAACATATCAGTTTTTCCCATAGTCATACACGTCAGAAATGTCCGAGACCTTTACATCCACAAATGTTCCACTAACCACATCCTGACAAGAAAACAATTTAGATATGTCCTTCTATTTAGAGTAAACCACGTGAAAGCGAAAAAAAAAGATGTCGGAGAAAACCTTTAGTTTTGGGACAATCATTTTAATATAGTCCGAAGATATCACGGCTTTAGGAAATTGTATATGTAAAACAAGTAATGTCGACGTAATACAATTATGCTTTTAGCAATGAAAACGATTTCAATGGACAAAATCTATGTTGCAGACATCTTTAACTAGCCCCTGCCTTCAAAAATTTTTGATGTTAAATGGCTTACGGGTAAAATTACTGAATCTTTAATAAATTTTTAAAACCCTGCCAATAACGACAAAACCGCGACAGAAACTGTTTATAGAAAGAGAGAATTAAAGATAGTTTTTTTAGTTAACTTTTGTAAAATATGCATTTGAACGTCTGCTAAGTTACCAAGACAAAGAGAGAGTTGGGAAAGCATGTGGTAGGTGACCGATCTAATTATCTTAAGATAATGCAAGGGTAATTTTAAAAGCATCTGCTAGAGGGTCGATTTAATTATCTTATACACTGTAAGGGTATGTTTCAAAAGGTTACGTGTTGAATGAAGTTAATGAAATATTATCATGCAAATGTCACAATGACCGTGTGTTTCTGATAAATTAACTCCTCTTTTCAAATTACTTGAGATCAAGGGGTCCCGATACCATGTCTGGCACGCAACTGTATGTAAATGAGGTTCGAAGCCCTGATAAATGAAAGTTAAATCCTTATTTAGTATTGAATACCTTGTGAACCGGGTTGTCTCTATTTACTTTGTGTCACAACATTCTGACCAAATATAATAATGCAATTTAAAACCCGTCACCTGGTATTCAGATGATTTGGAATTTAAATGAAAACAAGATAACTTTTTGAAAAACATAATGTCTTAATGTATGAAATAAAGATAATAAAATAACAAATTCTTTCCCGATACAAAAAAAACTTTAAAAACATAAAAATTAAAAGCATAAAATTCATGATATAAACTAATTCTCTCTCTCTCTCTCTCTCTCTCTCTCTCTCTCTCTCTCTCTCTATCTCTCTCTCTCTCTCTCTCTCTCTCTATCTCTCCAAAATCAAAAACTTTAAATTAAAGTTTAAATTAAAGTTACAAAAAATAGATAAAAAAAATTTAAAAAATAAACCTACAAAAACTTTTAAAAAGATAATTCTTTTGTCGGAAAAAACTAAAGTTAAAAAATTTAATTCATTTTATAAAAAAATTATGAATATCTCTCTCTCGCTCTCGCTCTCTCTCTCTCTCTCCCTCTCTCTCTCTCTCAAAAATAACAAAAACTTTACCCAAGTTTTAATCACAGAAAAGTAACAAGCTCTTCTCGAGCAAAATAAAACATTAAAAAATTGAATATATATATAATTAAAAGATAGTCCTTAACATTCCACTTGACTTTTTTTCCACAGAAAAAAGTAAAACATCAGTTTTCCTCAGACTCTGAAGTTAACTTTCTTGTCTCATTTAACACGTCCAACGCTCTATCCATCTCTACACCTATGACATCTAATCGTGTAACTATAAGTCTCCTTAGCTTTCGCAACAAAATTCAATTCCGTAAAGATTGTCCCTATCCCTGTAAAAATTTCAAGGTCTCCCATTTACAAGTAATGGTACCGAGTTCCAGCGTCTCCACTCTGCGCAAGATGTAGACCCATCAACTTTTCGTAACTCTGGTATTTTACTGGGGCTGATATTAATCCTCATGACAGCGTTAATAATGATTTTGGTTATTTTTCTATCTACCTGAAAAAGGTCTTCCAGTACACTGTTGTAGGATTTCTTATTACATATTGCTTCATCATAAGTCCTTTTAACGCAAACATTGAAAAAACTATCACACATATAACCGACAACATAAAACGTTAAAGCAAAAGCAAACAATTTCAATTTGCAGACAATGATCAGAAGTTAAAAACAAAACCGGACAATTTAATGGGTAGGTCCATTCTATAAAACATCAAAGGGATATTCTACCTCCAATGACAACAGAATCTCTAGATTAATCTATCAACATTCCTTAACCAAATATGGGTACCGTCACGAGTTGACTGAAAACTCTAACCTCATGTCCAATGAAAAGAGTTAAATGGCCACTTACGATTCTTTTTTGATCCTGCCGAGAACACTGTCATGATTTTTGCCAATATTTTGTTTTTCAAATATCATGATATACACTTTGATGTAATTTAATAATATTAAAACTTTGTGTGCATGTATGATTCCGGACGAGGAAATTTACGTATATACGCGCGCGTGTGTGTGTATGTGTCTGTATAATTGCATGTACCTATGTACTTTGTAATTTTAAGAATTAATACAACTTTTATCAAAAATATACTTTAACTAGTGATATACTTGTTTAATAGAAATAAACGATTTGAGTGTTATCTGCCGATAAACTTTACATTATGAATGAAGTTGATGACCTACATACACCCTGACAGGGTAGGTAGATCGCCATAGAGTTACACTATCAATGAACATTCTTTCTACAGGTCATGCGTGTATTATCGTAAAGTCGTAGTAAACATGTTACCGTACTCATACTTAAAGTTCAACGATTGTCGTACACATACTGATTTTCAGCCCTCTTTAGAGTCTTGAGTACATAGTTTTTACAAATCGTGAAATTTGGCTAAAAATATGTTACGCATTTTTGCATTTAACTTTGCAAATATTGTAAAATAGTTTCAGATGGTTATAAACTGACTATTTCAGCAGATATTTACATGGTGATTGAAGTTTTGTTATTTTTTTAAAGACCTTCAAAATTGGGTGAAGGTCAAGATCAAGGATATGAACTTGTTCATGTTTTTTGCAGTTTTAGGCTATTTTCTTGCAAACTAAACAAGAAAGATTAAAGCAATACATTGCAAATGGTTAGAATAATAAAATCTAACAAGTTACCAAGTTTTTTAACAATATCTTAATTCATGTACGAGTTTTTTTTCCCCTGAAATAGTAATTTTTGCTTGAAAATACTAAAATTTTGAATAAGCTTGAAAACTATTAACTTTTTGTATAGGCGTTTATATTATAATATTGTAGATATTGAGATGGCAATCAATTTTATATATATGGTTCAAGGTAATTGATTCAAAGGTCAAGATCTAGCTGCATAAGAAGATTGACATTATTATTTATTTTGAAAACTATTAACTTTTTGTATGTGCATGTATAAAAGAATATTGTAGGTATTTTTATGACTATTATTTTGATATATGGTTCAAGGTCAATGGTTTAAAGTTCAAGGTCATAGATGCATAAGAAGTCTATGCAAACAATTTTGGAAACATCACCAGGTGAGCGTTAAGGCCCATGGGCCTTTTGTTTAAATTATTTTTCATACATACAGCAGACTACCTAGAACATAATTGGAAATAACAAAATAAAAAAACTCACAAGTTTATATATATCAGAGGAATTTTATTACTTATTGATGTTTTACTAATTAATTTGTTTTTACAGTTCCAGTAAGCAGTATATATATACAAGCGGATAATGCTGTTAATCAAAATGTAATAATTGTTTATGAAAATACACCAAAAACATTTTATTGTATAACTAATGGATGTCGTCCTAAAGCTAATATTTCTGTTACTACAACTGATGTAACTAAAGGACAATTGACAGAAAGTACAACACAGAATGGTAATCTGATAATAACAAGAGTATCACTAGTCATTACAGCTAAAAGAGGAGGAAGTACTGCAAAGAAAATACAGGGTTTAGCAGTTAGTATACAAGGCAGACCACTAGTTATGTCACAGCTAGTTACTTTAGATGTTTACTGTAAGTACGGTTTGGGTCATTTATGAGTTTTGGTTACTTAAGTCTTAAACATTTTCAAGCTCTCTTTAAAAAGAGTAACAAAAATAATGAAATAAAATTCCACAAGAACTGTGGTATTCTAAGCCCAATCTTTTTCAAGTTAATGGAAGCTGGTTTACAATGAACTCCATCTAAGTGACATTGAATAGTAAAATCTAAAATCTCCTTCCATTTACATATTGGTATATGTTACTTTAGATGTTCATTGAAAATACTGTTTAGTTTACTTTGGTTTTTTCTATTTTTTCTTGACTATTTGTTTTTATACTAAACTGAATGCAAAGCTTACTTTCTGACTTCATCTGCAAATAACATTTTACTACTATAAAAAAAAACTGGTAAAAACTTAAAAAACAAACATTGACTAAACAGAATTTGTTAACATCATCCAGGATTCTCCCAAATTGACAATTTTTTCCAAAGTGAATGATGACTTCACATAGGAAAAGTTCTCACCTATTTGTGATTTAATGTAATTGTTATCAGAAAAGGAATTCGCCTAAAAGTAGTTCCCAGCTACTATGGTGATACAGAATGTTTTATCCCACATAGGTTATACGGACCATTGTATCACATAGCCAAAAAATGTAACGTATCTCTATAGTAAGATTCAATGGTTATGTGATAAAAAATATATTGACATGAAGGCAAAGCCTTAAAACATGAGGATCAGAGCATAAACATTTGTAAAGTGGTTGAACTTTACCTTTTTAAGAATGTGCAATAATATTGCATAGGAAATTGTATTAATCCTCAATCTGTCTAAGTTTAGAAATTAATTAACTAGGATATAACTATAGGCTTGCAAAGTCAGTTGAATGTAAACGTAAATGAAAACTAAAACATATTAATCAAATTTATATTTTTGCCAATAGCATGACACGGTACATATTAGGATAGTACATGAAAGTTTGGCGGCTATCTTTATGCCCTATGTTAATATATGGTTAATATCATCTTAAAAAGTTTGTCATGTGTGTTTGTGTATATGTGTGTAATTATATTTGTTACTATAATTTTCAGATATTCCGTCGTTAGAACCTACCCTGACAGGATACAGCAATGGTGCAGTTTTGTATAAAGGTGACAGTGATCTAACATTAACTTGTCAACAGTCTGGTGGTAATCCGCTATCAGTGATCACGTTGTCATGCGAAGGTCAACCGGGAACTAGGAACAGCAATAAGACAGTTGCTAGTTCATATGTACAGATAAAGGTCAACAGAAACCTAAACAGAAAAAAGTGTACATGTACTGTACGTCATCCTGATAATAACTTAGCTTCCACAAAGACCATATCTGTTACATTTACTGTATATTGTAAGTATTCTTTTATTTATTTATTTATTTATTTATTTATTTATTTATTTATTTATTTATTTATTTATTTATTAATTAAAGCAATGGCATTCAGCTTTATTGGGATCACCCAGTTTTACCAGAAATTAAAACATAGCATCACATGCCGGCAGATTTGACTATAAAGCGAGACATTGAAATATTTCTGACTAGATACGTTTCAGTAATATTGGTTTTACTGCAATTGCAATTTTGGGTGTTTTAAACAAATGTAAATAAAAACAAAAAAAAAAATTTCATTTTCTGTTTTAAATTTTCATGTTTGTTAAATTATATGCGAGCGACGTGTATTACAGTTCTTTTTGTATTACAGTTCTTTTTGTGTAAACTAAATGAAACATACCTCAATCAAATGCTTTTATTTCCTTTGAAACTTAAAATTGGTTGAAATCATCATTCACAACTAAGAAATATTAAAAGTAGCAAGTTCTGTTGGTATGCAGATTCAACATCAAAGACATTTTTTATTGAAAGAAGCGACGTTTATCAATTAATTTTATTGGATTGTTATCATACCATCAAAGGAAGATAACTAGAACAATTTAACTCGGTGCTGTTTGCAAATTAAACACTCAGGAAACACTTGAAATTTAAAAAGAAGAAAGTAATATTGTGAGTGATAAGGAACAATTTATTTAATACCAACAAATGTTCCAGTTATATAAATATACTAGAATTAAACATAGAAATGGTCTGAAAGGAAAGTCCATCTACACCACATTTAGAATCCCATCTAAATACGACAATTAAAACGCTCAGCTAGAATTTACAAAACTTTATTCATATTATTCATGTGAGCTATTGGTATCAATAGAGGCAGACCCTCCGTCGTCCGTCCGTCCGTCAACAATTGCTTCAAACGACTTCTTCTCAGAAACCTCTGGTCACATTTTGCTTAAACTTAGTCAGTTGCATCTATAGGACATTGCCTTTCAGATTTGTGTTTTTGTTTGCCATAGCTACCAAATGTAGGTCACACTGATCTACATAGTTGAAAACCTAGGAAAATCTTCTTCTCCAAAACCACTTCACTGAGACAAAATCTGATGTGATATCTGACATTTCCAGCATCTTATATACCAAGTGTGTGAATTTCAATAAATTTTGTGAAAAAGTAGGTTACGCGTTTTTGTGTTTATTTTTAATACATTGTAAATAGTACTTTTTTACCAAAATTACAATAATGAATAAATTTAGGTGAAGTCTTTTTCCAAACATCATTTTCTTTATGTGAAGATTCATATGTTTGACAATTTTCATGAAATTCTGTAAAATACAAGTCGCTTTTTTCGACCTTTTTCATTTTCAATTCTAGCAACCCAAGGGTCAAGGGTTCAAATCCCAGTTAAGCCACTTTTTTAGCTCACATGAGCACATATTAAGCATCATATAAACCTAGTTTGTAAATTCTAACAATTTTGTGAAAAATTAGGTTATTTCTTTTTGTGTTTATTTTTGATACATTGTAAATACCCCCGGTTACCTCTCGGCATTTTAACAAATTATCAGCAGTGATATCTACGCATAAATCAATGGTCAATTAAAGTTTTAAATAAACTACAAATAGATTTCACCTTTTGTGTTGTTTATTTCATTAATTATTATTTTTTAAAGTGTTTGTTGATCAATAATCATGGTTCTGTAAGTAATACACATCGAGGTCGCCATTTGTTTACACCTAAACGATATGACTTTTTTCATTAACTCCCAACGTTTGAGGTGCACCAACATGCCGCTTTCTATTTGTAATTGTCTGCAGTAAAATTATTATTATTATTCGTGCGTTACATTATTTGTGAAACAAGTTCAGAGAATTTCGTTTCAATCAAACATTCAATATTTTAACACGCGTAGGTCTCCATGTATGTGTGTACATTTTAGGAAATGGCAATGCAAAGATGGAACAAGTCCCGATTCCCGCAAATAAAAGGTTAGAAAATTTAATTATTTTAAATCATATTTTAAACATATTTTAAAGTAATTCTCATCTTAGAAAGACATTTTTTCGTCTGGAACAATCACATGGTCATATCGGGAATTCCCAATGAGATTAAGTCAAAAACGTCACTTCCTGTTTTCATCAGAAAAAATGTCTTTGATTTTGAACTAGTATACCGACAAGATTCTGTCTAACACGATTTTCTGGGCAGTAAACATTAATTTTAATCATCTTTCATAGAAAATTAAAGCACTTATTTAAGGTATGATTTTATTGAGTATACCTAAAAACGTAAATACATTGCACATACCTGTTTCAGGTTACGATGCAATGGAGCCAATACACAATGAAATAAATGTGTGAAAACAACAATTTATTGTTTAAATAATTGAAAACAACAAAGTTTCTTCTTGATTTTATTAAATCTTTATTTCAAGCGCTCTGTATCACATTCTGCAACTGCATTTCAGCACAAACATGTCCGTATTTAGAGGAAAAAAATTGCCGTCTGAGTTTAGAGGAAATTTAAAAATTATTAAGATTAAAAAATTAGGGTGTCCGAAAACATATAGAGTCCGAAAACATCGAAGGATTACGTGTAGTACACAAATATGCTTTTTGCCAAAATTGCAATATTAATAAATTTAGGAAAACTCTTTTTCCAAAAATCAATCTCTTATGTGAAGATGTGAAGAATCAAATGTTTAACAATTTCCATGAAGTTCTGTAAAATATAAGTCGATTTTTCTAGGTTACCTTTTTCTTTTTCAATTCTAGCAACCCAAAGGTTGAGGGTTCAATTTCCAGTCAGGCCACTTTTTTTTTTTTTTTTTTTTTTTTTTTTTTTAATTTCTGAATTTTATGACTTTTTATGCATGGAAGAGATGTTTTGAATTTTTACTTTTTAGTGAATTATTATTTTTAAAATACATGTAATACTGATATGTAGATTTAGATAAAACCTTGATTTTTATTTGTTATGGATAGGAACTCTGCCATCCATCCATACATCCATCAAAAGACTTCGTCTCTGACACTACTGGTCACATCTCATTCATATTAGTCAATAGCACTTAAGACCATTGCCATTCTCATTTGTGTTTCTGGTCGCTTTTGCTACCAAAAGTAGGTTACAGTGACCTATATAGCTAAAAACCAAAACAATAAAAATAATGTTATCTGGAACCACTTCTATTGAGGCAACATGTTATGACTTAACCAGGTATTATCAAGTACATTTAAAATATGTTACATGTTAAAATATGTAAATGTTACATTTAAACTCAGATAAGCAAATTATGGCAATCTTGGGACTTTTGTTTCTTTTTTTAAACAAAAATTCTGAATTTTATTACTTACATTGGTGCATGGAAGAGATTTTATGAATATGTAGATAAAGCTAAAACCTTGAAATATATTTTTTTTACAAAATCACTGTTATGTGACATAATTTAAACTAATTGAACAAATGCAGTTGACTTTTACAATTTTTTTTTAAGAAATATTTTAATGAATGTGTCAAATCTGTAAAGTCTTAAATCCGGATCTGAAAATTGCTCATGTGAGCAATGAAGCAATGGAGACCAACTTACCCAAAATATTTTACATCACATGCAAGAAATGAATTGTGTGAACTGACAAAACTCCAATTCATTTAGGTGGTGAACTCAATCTTAGATTGACTCTAAAGGCCAAAAGCCATGCTAATAAACATAATGGTTTTGTATCTCTTTAGTAATATATTCTTTTTATTGAAACTGTTTTGGAACTTGATAATATTATCTACATGATGAGGTAAGATGGGCTATTGCAATCCATCTTTGTCCATCATCAGTCGTGCATAAACTTTTACCATTTTAATCATCTCCGAAATCACTGAGCGAAATGTAATGAAAGTTAGTCACCATCTTGCCTTGTTGAAGGTCTATCAGATTTTAGAGATAGAAGACATATGTCCGCTTTGGGCTCTTGTCTTACAGATATGAAAATTGATGTAAGAATCTTCTCCTCTGAAAGTACAAGAGATATACGTTAGTTATTCAATGTGTAATGTTCTTAGGTCACCTAGTTTCAGATTTGTACAAATGATATCTGTGGGACAAAAAATGGGGAATGGCAAGGCAATTAGTGGGGAAATTGCTAAAAATGATATATTCGTCAATATAACTTGAAAATTATTAACTTTTTGTATGGACATGTATATTAGAATATTATAATCATTTTCATATATGGTTCAAGGTCATAAGTTCAAAGGTCAAGGTCACAGTTGCAAAAGAGGACTGAAATTGTTAATTATCTTGAAAACTATTAACTTTTTCTATAGGCATGTATATTAGAAAATTATAGATATTGCGACAACAATCATTTTGATACATGGTTCAAACAGGCCTTCACAAATGCCGGTTTTTGGCAAAAAACGCCTATTCAAACTTAAAAAAGCCGATTGAAAAATATCCGAATAGGCTTTACCCATAATAGTAAGACAAAATCTGATTAAAAATCATTTAATACCGGCTTGTTATTAATTAAAATTACTCAGAATAGTGTCAAGATTCACTGAACTTAATTTATTACTGATGGCTTCACCTGTTTACATTGTTTCTACTAGAGTATACAAACGCATACATACGTGCCTAATCGATCTAGTTTATAGAAAGTTAATAACCTCCCCTGAATTCAATAGACAGGAACTGACTAGATTGATAACGACCGTTTTTCGGGCTACCAACAACAATGTGATCACAACATTACACGTGGTTTTTGTATCTATAAATATATCGATCTACTTTAATTTACGAGTGATGGGATTTTTGATCCGGGACGGGTGGGGTTGGGGGTACCCTTTGCCGATCGTTGAGAGGAAGGGGGGTGGGATGGGGTTGATGTACCCTTGGCCTACCGCCGATTGAGCTTACTGGTGTTTGTGGATCCCTGGTTTCAAGGTCAAACATTCAAAGGCCAAGCAGCAAAAAAAACTGAATTTACTATCTTGAAAACTTAACTTTTTGTGTAAGCTTGTATCTAGAAATATTGTAGGTATTGACATGATGATCATTTTGATGTAGAGAACAAGGTCATACATTCAAAGGTCAAGGTTATAACTGCATTAGATAAGTTAAATTGCTAATTTTCTTGAAAACTACTAACTTTTTGTATATCCATGTTTGTTAGAATATTGTAAGTATTGATATGATGATCATTTTGATACATGGTTCAAGGTCACACATTCAAAGGTCAAGGTCACAACTGCAAAAGAAAACATGAAATTTTCAGGATATTGAAGTCAGTGATATGAAATCATGCACAAAATGTATACTGTAAAATCACAAATATTCGTGGGGATTAAATTTTGTTATTTTTGTGGGTTACCGAAAACCACAAAATTAAATGTCATTGAAAGTTTTTGATTACTATCAACCTCAATGGGATTTATTTTCATAAAACTCAATTCCATGAAATTTTCTACCAACAGACTTTTTAAAAAAGCAAAACCGCGAAATTTTAACCCAACGAATATTAATGATTCTACAGTATTTCTTACAGACATGAAGATAGATGTAACAATTAAAAAACACAATATATCTATATAATTTACCCCATTCACCTTATTAACCCCAAAACAACAAGTCTGCTGTCTCCCTTGGTCAGTAAATATTTATATGTTGATTGTGCTATTATTGACCGGATTATATGACATTCATCGGCAACTCCCGCCAGTGTATGACAACCTCTTATTTCTTCCATGTTTTGCGATATTTGTATTAAAGCTCAAGTAATAAATCAGTTTACAACAGGATGCAATGTATTAAAGGTAGAAACTGTGACAAAACACTAAAATGGAAAAGATAAGATTTTTGAATATTCAGTTAAATTCTTGGTAATATCAATAGGGCCTATGTCAGAAGTAGCAATGTCCAATCAGACAAAATATCAAGTCCTTTCAGATTTGCACAAATGTCGGATGAAGGAGTCATGTTCCCTTGGGGCCCCTTAAAAAGGGGGGGGGGGTAGTGAAAACTTTAAAAAAATTCTTCTCTGAATGTATCACATTAGGATTTTTTAGGTATTGATATGATGATCAGTTTAATATATGATTCAAGGCCATACATGCAATGGTAAAGGCATCAGAAGACTGATTTTTTAATTATTTTGAAAATTGTAAATTAACTTTTATATTGGCATGACTATTGGAATATTGTAGGTATTAATATGAGGATCAGTTTGAAATATAGTTCAAAGTCATATGTTTAAAAATCAATGTCATAGTAGCATAAGAAGACTGAAATTATTATCTTGAAAACTATTAACATTTTGTATAGGCATGTCAATATCTTCAATATTCTTATGTACATGCTTATACATGTTTGCTTAGAAAATGCATTTGAAATGTGTTAAAGTAAAATATTACTTCTGTTGCCTGGACACAACACCAATTCTTCTGTTAAAATAAAAATTTCAGGACAAAAGCATATTGAAAGACCATAATGATAACAATCCTAAAAATTGAACACAAATTGATTGGTTTTATATAATATTAACACTTCTCAAGTTTAACTGGCATTTTTAGCAAAATTAATATATTTTTTAATAACAAAAGTTCGCATAAATTTCGGATTTTGTTTAAACAGATAAACAGAATTCAGGATTTTGTAAGGGTAAATGGTACCCCCAACCCAACCAGTCCCGGATAAAAAATCCCATCACTTGTAACTTCAAGTAGATCGACATATTTATTGATACAAAAACGTTTTGATCACATTGTTGTTGGTAACCCGAAAAACGGTCGTTATCAATCTAGTCACATCTTGTCTATTGAATTCAGGGGAGGTTATTAACTATCTATAAACTAGATCGATCAGGCACGTATGTATGCGTTTGTATACTCTGGTAGAAACAATGTAAACAGGTGAAGCCATCAGTAATATATTAACTTGAAAGGTATTAGGTAATTACCTGTGAACAGGGAAGGTCAGTGAATCCTGACACTATCCTGAGTAATTTTAATTAATAACAAGCCGGTATTAAATAATTTTTAATCAGATTTTGTCTTACATTTATGGGGAAAAAGCCTATTCGGATATTTTTTAATCGGCTTTTTTAAGTTTGAATAGGCGTTTTTTGCCAAAAATCGGCATTTGTGAAGGCCTGCTTGAACCATGTATCAAAATCATTGTTGTCGCAATATCTATAATTTTCTAATATACATGCCTATACAAAAAGTTAAAAGTTTTCAAGATAATTTACAATTTCAGTCCTCTTTTGCCTTGACCTTTGAACTTATGACCTTGAACCATATATGAAAATGATTATGATATTCTTATATACATGTCCAAACAAAAAGTTAATGGTTTTCAAGTTATATTGACAAATATATCATTTTTAGCAATTTCCCCACTAAGTGCCTTGTCATTCCCCCATTTTTTGTCCCACAGATATCATTTGTACAAATCTGAAACTAGGTGACCTAACATTGAATAACTAACGTATATCTCCTGTACTTTCAGAGGAGAAGATTTTTACATCAATTTTCATATCTGTAGGACATGAGCCCCAAAGGGACATATCTCTTCTATGTTTAAAATCTGATTGACCTTCACCCAGGCATGAAGGTGACTAACTTTAATTACATTTTGCTCAGTTGTTTCGGAGATGATTAAAATGGTAAAAGTTTATGCACGACTGATGATGGACAAAGATGGATTACAATAGCCCATCTTACCTCATCATGTAGATAATATTATCAAGTTCTAAAGAAAGTTTCAATAAAAAGAATATATTACTAAAGAGATACAAAACCCTCATGCTTATTAGCATGGCTTTTGGCCTTAAAAGTCAACTTTAGATTGAGTTCACCACCTATATGAAGTGTGAGTTTTGTCAGATCACACAATTCATTTCTGGCATGTGATGTAAAATATTATGGGTAAGTTGGTCTCCATTGCTTCATTGCTTAAATTCTGTTTTTTTTTTTTTTTTTAAGTACAATATAAAAAAAGTAGGTCCCACTTAATTATATACCGTAGTTTGTTTGACAGAAAAATTTATGCAATTGATAAAAATATGCAAATAACCAGAATAAGCCCCTCGGGCAAAATCGATTGATGAATAAGTCGCATGAGGCAATTTTTAGTATTGGTTGAGACCATGGTACAAACAACAGAAAATAAGTAATTACGTTGAAATAAAAAAAAATACTGTAAATAAAATTAATATAAAACAAGAGGCCCTATATGGTCCGAATTTGCTCACATGAGTTTAATTGTAACTGGTAAGACATGATAATACCTGGAAAGTCATATCATGTTGCCTCAATAGAAGTGGTTACAGAGAACATTATTTTTATTGTTTTGGTTTTAGCTATGTAGGACACTGTGACCTACTTTTGGTAGCCATAGCAACAAGAAACACAAATGTGAATGACAATGGTCAATAGATGCTGTTGACTAAAAGGAATGAAATGTGACCAGTAGTGTCTGAGAGAAGTCTTTTGATATATGGATGGATGGCAGAGTGCCTATCCATAGCAAAAGCTCACATGAGCAATTTTCAGATCCGGATTTAAGACTTTACAGATTTGACACATTAATTAAAATATTTTTTTTAAAAATTTTAAAAGTCAACTGCATTTGTTCAATTAGTTTCAATTATGTCACATAACAGTGATTTTGTAAAAAAAAATATTTCAAGGTTTTAGCTATATCTACATATCAGTATCACATGTATTTCAAAAATAATAATTACACTAAAAAGTAAAAATTCATAAAATATCTTCCATGCACCAATGTAAGTCATAAAATTCAGAATTTGTTTTAAAACAATAAAAGAAACAAGAGGTCCTAATTTGCTCACCTGAGTTTAAATGTAACATTTACATATTTTAACATGTAACATTAGTACTTGATAATACCTGGTTAAGTCATAACATGTTGCCTCAATAGAAGTGGTTCCACATAATATTATTTTTATTGTCGTGGTTTTTAGCTATATAGGTCACTGTAACCTACTTTTGGTAGCAAAAGCGCCCAGAAACACAAATGAGAATGGCAATGGTCTTAAGTGCTATTGACTAATATCAATGAAATGTGACCACTAGTGTCTGAGACAAAGTCTTTTGATGGATGTATGGATGGATGGCAGAGTTCCTATCCATAACAAAAAAATCAAGGTTTTATCTAAATCTACAATCATTATTACATATATTTAAAAAATAATAATTCACTAAAAAGTAAAAATTCATAACATCTCTTCCATGCATAAAAAGTCATAAAATTCAGAAATTAAAAAAAAAAAAAGTGGCCTCACTGGGATTTGAACCCTAAACTCTTGGGTTGCTAGAATTGAATAAGGAAAAGGTAGCCTAGAAAAATCGACTTATATTTTACAGAACTTCATGGAAATTGTTAAACATTTGTTTCTTCACATAAGAGATTGATGTTTGGAAAAAAGTTTTCCTAAATTTATTAATACTGCAATTTTTTTAAAAGTACATTTGTGTACTACCCGTAATCCTTCGATGTTTTCGGACTCTCTATGTTTTCGGACACCCTAATTTTTTAATTTTAATAATTTTAAAAATTTCCTCAAAACTCTAAATACGAACATGTTTTTGCAGTTGCAGTATGTGATACAGAGCGCTTGAAATAAAGATTTAATAAAATCAAGAAACTTCGTTCTTTTCAATTATTTAAAAAATAAATTGTTGTTTTCACACATTTATTTCATTGTGTATTGGCTCCATTGCATCGTAACCTGAAACAGGTATGTGCAATGTATTTACGTTTTTAAGTATACTCAATAAAATCATACCTTAAATAAATGCTTTAATTTTCTATGAAAGTTGATTAAAATTAATGTTTACTGCCCAGAAAATCGTGTAAGACAGAATCTTGTCGGTACACTATTCAACATCAAAGACATTTTTTCTGATGAAAACAGGAAGTGACGTTTTTTACTAAATCTCATTGGGAATTCCCGATATGACCATGTGATTGTTCTAGCCGAAAAAATTCCTTTCTAAGATTAGAATTGCTTTAAAATATGTTTGAAATATGATTTAAAATAATTGAATTTTTTAACTTTTTATTTGCGGGAATCGGGACTTGTTCCATCTTTGCATTGCCATTTCCTAAAATGTACACACATACATGGAGGCCTACGCGTGTTAAAATATTGAATGTTTGATTGAAACGAAATTCTCTGAACTCGATTCACAAATAATGTTACGCACGAATAATAATAATAATTTTACTGCAGGCAATTACAAATAGAAAGCGGCATGTTGGTGCACCTCAAACGTTGGGAGTTAATGAAAAAAGTCATATCGTTTACTTGTAAACAAATGGCGACCTCGATGTGTATTACTTACAGAACCATGATTATTGATCAACAAACACTTTAAAAAATAATAATTAATGAAATAAACAACACAAAAGGTGAAATCTATTTGTAGTTTATTTAAAACTTTAATTGACCATTGATTTATGCGTAGATATCACTGCTGATAATTTGTTAAAATGCCGAGAGGTAACCGGGGGTATTTACAATGTATCAAAAATAAACACAAAAAGAAATAACCTAATTTTTCACAAAATTGTTAGAATTTACAAACTTGGTTTATATGATGCTTCATATTTGCTCATGTGAGTTCAAAAAGTGGCTTAACTGGGATTTGAACCTTTGACCCTTGGGTTGCTAGAATTGAAAATGAAAAAGGTCGAAAAAAGCGACTTGTATTTTACAGAATTTCATGAAAATTGTCAAACATATGTTTCTTCACATAAAGAAAATGATGTTTGGAAAAAGACTTCACCTAAATTTATTCATTGTTGTAATTTTGTTAAAAAAGTACTATTTACACTGTATTAAAATAAACACCAAAACGCGTAACGTACTTTTTCACAAAATTTATTGAAATTCACAAACTTGCTGTAGATGCCAGATATCACATCAGATTTTGTCTCAGTGAAGTGGTTTTGGAGAAGGAGATTTTTCTAGGTTTTCAACTATGTAGGTCAGTGTGACTTACATTTGGTAGCTATGGCAAACAAAAACACAAATCTGAAAGGCAATGTCCTATAGATGCAATTGACCAAGTTTAAACAAAATGTGACTAGAAGTTTCTGAGAAGAAGTCGTTTGAAGCAATTGTTGACGGACCGAAGGACGATGGAGGGTCTGCCTCTATTAATACCGATAGCTCACATGAATAATATGAATAAAGTTTTGTAAATTCTAGCTGAGCGTTTTAATTGTCGTATTTAGATGGGATTCTAAATGTGCTGTAGGTGGACTTTCCTTTCAGACCATTTCTGTGTTTAATTCTAGTATATTTATATAACTGGAACCTTTGTTGGTATTAAATAAATTGTTCCTTAACACTCACAATATTACTTTCTTCTTTTTAAATTCCAAGTGTTTCCTGAGTGTTTAATTTGCAAACAGCACTGAGTTAAATTGTTCTAGTTTTCTCCCTTTTATGGTATGATAACAATCAAATAAAATCAATTGATAAACGTCGCTTCTTTAAATGAAAAAAATGTCTTTGATGTTGAATCTGTATACCAACAGAACTTGCTACTTTTAATATTTCTTAGTTATGTGTGATGATTTCAACCAATTTTAAGTTTCAAAGGAAATAAAAGCATTTGATTGAGGTATGTTTAATTTAGTTTACACAAAAAGAACTGTAATACAAAAAGAACTGTAATACACGTTAACAAACTACTGTAGGAGGATACAGTCGTTTGCATATAATTTAACAAACATGAAAATTTAAAACAGAAAATGAAATTTTTCTTTAGGTTTTCATTTACATTTGTTTAAAACACCCAAAATTGCAATTCCAGTAAAACCAATATTACTGAAACTTATCTAGTCAGAAATATTTCAATGTCTCGCTTTATAGTCAAATCCGCCGGCATGTGATGCAATTTTTTAATTTCTGGTAAAACTGGGTGATCCCAATAAAGCTGAATGCCATTGCTTTAATTAATAAATAAATAAATAAATAAATAAATAAATGAATAAATAAATAAATAAAAGAATACTTACAATATACAGTAAATGTAACAGATATGACCTTTGTGTAAGCTAAGTTATTATCAGGATGACGTACAGTACATGTCACGTTTTTCTGTTTAGGTTTCTGTTGACCTTTATCTGTACATATGAACTAGCCACTGTCTGATTGCTGTTCCTAGTTCCTGGTTGACCTTCGCATGACAACGTGATCACTGATAGCGGATAACCACCAGACTGTTGACAGGTTAATGTTAGATCACTGTCACCTTCATACAAAAATGCACCATTGCTGTATCCTGTCAGGGTAGGTTCTAACGACGGAATATCTGGAAATTATAGTTATAAATATCAATACATACATATACACAAACACAGGTAACAAACTTTTTTAAGATGTTCTTAATCATATATTAACATAGGGCATAAAGATAGCCGCCAAGCTTTCATGTACTATCCTAATATGTACCGTGTCATGCTATTGGCAAAAATATAAATTTGATTAATAGGTTTAAGTTTTCATTTACGTTTACATTCAACTGACTTTGCAAGCCTATAGTTATATCCTAGTTAATTAATTTCTAAACTTAGACAGATTGAGGATTAATACAATTTCCTATGCAATATTATTGCACATTCTTAAAAAGGTAAAGTTCAACCACTTTTTTATGCTCTGATCCTCATTTTTTAAGGCTTTGCCTCCATGTCAATATATTTTTCATCACATAACCATTGACTCTTACTATAGAGATACGTTACATTTTCTGTCTATGTGATACAATGGTCCGTATAACCCATGTGGGATACAACATTCTGTATCACCATAGTAGCTGGGAACTACTTTTAGGGGAATTTCCTTTTCTGACAACAATTACATTAAATCACAAATAGGTGAGAACTTTTCCTATGTGAAGTCCTCATTCACTTTGGAGAATTTTGTCGAGTTGGTAGAATCCTGGATGTTGTTAACAGATTTTGTTAAGTCAGTGTTTGTTTTTTAAGTTTTTACCAGTTGTTATGATAGTAGTAAAATGTTATTTGCAGATTAAGTCAGAAAGTAAGCTTTGCATTCAGTTTAGTATAGAAACAAATAGTCAAGAAATAATAGAAAAAACCAAAGTAAACTAAACAGTATTTTCAATGAACATCTAAAGTAACAAATACCAATATGTTAATGGTAGGAGATTTTAGATTTTACTATTTAATGTCACTTAGATGGAATTCATTGTCAACCAGCTTCCATTAACTTGAAAAAGATGGGGCTTAAGATACCACAGTTCTTGTGGAATTTTGTTTCATTATTCTTGTTACTGTTTTTAAAGAGAGTTTGAAAATGTTTGAGACTTAAGTAACCAAAACTCATAAATGACCCAAATCGTACTTACAGTAAACATCTAAAGTAACTAGCTGTGACATAACTAGTGGTCTCCCTTGTATATTAACTGCTGAACCCTGTATTGTCTTTGCAGTACTTCCTCCTCTTTTAGCTGTAATGACTAGTGATACTCTTGTAATTATCAGATTACCATTCTGTGTTGTACTTTCTGTCAATTGTCCTTTAGTTACATCAGTTGTAGTAACAAAAATATTAGCTTTAGGACGACATCCATAAGTTATACAATAAAATGTTTTGGTGTATTTTCATAAACAATTATTAAATTTTGATTAACAGCATTATCCGCTTGTATAGATATACTGCTAACTGGAACTGTAAAAACATATTAATTAGCAAAACATCAATAAGTAATAGAATTCCTCTGATATATTTAAACTTGTGAGTTTGTGTATTATTTTACATACTTTACATAATGGTAACAAGACAAATCTTCTTCATTCTATTTATATAATTTTTTCAATTTTAATAAGATAAAACAAACCAATTCGGTGCATTAATAACTTTTTTTTTGTTATTTCCAATTATGTTCTAGGTAGTCTGCTGTATGTATGAAAATAATTTTAACAAAAGGCCCATGGGCCTTAACGCTCACCTGGTGATATTTCCAAAATTGTTTGCAAAGTCTTCTGATGCATCTATGACCTTGAACTTTAAACCAATGACCTCGAACCATATATAAAAATAATTGTCATAAAAATACCTACAATATTCTTTTGTACATGCATATACAAAAAGTTAATAGTTTTCAAAATAAATAACAATGTCAATCTTCTTATGCAGCTACGATCTTGACCTTTGAATCAATTACCTTGAACCATATATCAAAATGATTGCCATCTCAATATCTACAATAATTTTAGTATTTTCAGGCATAAATTTCTATTTCAGGGGAAAAAACTCCAACATGAATTAGGATATTGTTACAAAACTTGGTAACTGGTTAGATTTTATTATTCTAACCATTTGCAATGTATTGCTTTAATCTTTCTTGTTTAGTTCGCAAGAAAATAGCCTAAAACTGCAAAAAACATGAACTAGGTCATATCCTTGATCTTTGACCTTCACCCAATTTTGAAGGTCTTTAAAAAAAATAACAAAACTTCAATCACCATGTCAATATCTGCTGAAATAGTCAGTTTATAACCATCTGGCTCAATTTTACAATATTTGCAAAGTTAAATGCAAAAATGCGTAACCTATTTTTTAGCCAAATTTCACGATTTGAAAAACTCTAGAGAGGCTGAAAAGCAAATTTGTTTTTGTCTACCACTTTTGGTTTCACAAAAGAAGATTTTTTAAGTATTTTCAAATGTAAGTCACAGTGACTACTTTCTATAGCTAGGCAACCAAAAGTACAGATTTAAAAAGCACCCTCCCAATAACCCTTTGACCAATATTGGCTGGTAGTTTCTGAGGTATGTCGAACATGTGAATAACAGAAGCACACACGCACTCACGTACACTAGGACATACGGACACACAATGTGCCATGCCATAAGTTCACATGGCCTATAGGCCAGGTGAGCTAAACAAGAGGCCCAGTAGGGCATGTATCACTCTCCTACCACACCCTTATTTTGTTCTTTCTTTTTCTTTTAAAATATATCCAATGAGTAAAATGTAAACAAACTCACTAGCAATATCCTTATTTTTATTACTTCAAGCAATATTTATTATAAATTTCCTTTCAACTGGCCTTGTTCTTTCAGAGAAAAAGATTTAGACTAAATACAATCCTTATTTGCATATTACATAATTATTACAAAAACGAAAAATTGTACAGAAAAACCTGTTACATATGTTTTATCCCCGATATCTTTTTTCTATATTTTGAATTGCAATAAAATCAGTAAATATAGATATTTTTAGGTTTTTGCTTTTTATAGTAACAGCAGCTATCTTGGATTCGACAGACAAGTCAGATATAATTTTGAATCTATACCACCCAAGGACCTTACACACTCAATATCCTTTCAAATTGCCATGTACTTTCAGAAAGAAGATTTTTAAAGATTTCGGCTAAAAATAGACGTTATTTGCATATTACATAAATATTGCAAAAACGAAAAATTGTACAGAAAAAACTGTTAGATATCTTTTATATCCGACATCTATCTTCTATGTTTTGAATTGCAATAAAATCAGTAAATAAATAAACCCGTAATAGACATTTTTATGTTTTTGCTATTTATAGTAACAGCAGCTATCTTGGATTCGACAGACATGTCAGATATAATTTTGAATCCATACCACCAAAGGACCTTCCACACTCAATATTCTTTCAAATTGCCATGTACTTTCAGAAAGAAGATTTTCAAAGATTTCGGCTAAAAATAGACGTTATTTGCATATTACATAAATATTTCAAAAACGAAAAATGGTACAGAAAACCTGTTACATATGTTTTATCCCCCGGGATCTTTTTTTTCTGTTTCAAGTTTTAACAAAATAGGTACATAAATGAACCTGTAAAGGCCATTTATAGGTTTTTGCTATTTATAGTAATGACAGCCATCTTGGATTTAGGATGGACATGTCGGATACAGTTTTTAATCTATAGCAACTAAGGACCTTTGGTACCAAATTTCATTTTAATTGGCCTAATTGTTTTAGAGAAAAAGATTAAAGTTTAGGGACACATACATGCACATACCATGCCATAAGCTAACCCTGGCTTTGCCAGGTAAGCTAAAAAAAACTATGATTATTAGTTTTTTTGCTATTGGATGCAACAACTGAATAGTTAAACAGCATATCAAATCTAACCATCTTCTATCTCTGTTAATTCTTTGTACCAAGTTTTTTTGAGTTGTGATGAAAAGTTTTGAAGAAATTATATTTAGAGAAATACTAAGGACAAGAATTTTCTTTTGAAAACTCAGAAATGTCATATTGTATAAGTATTTATTTTGGCTATGTATTAATATTGATGCTTTTGGCATTAAATTAATTTCCGCCAATATAGATACACTTCAACATTAATTTTAGGTCACCTGTCTAATGAGAAACAATGAAAGTGCCAATATTAATCTATGCGAAATGTTTTAGCCCCGCAGGAGTTCGAAGTATAATACACGCTAATATAAATACTTATACATTATCTCTAAGAAAATTCTTTAATCAACTAGGATTAATGACATGTACATCTCAAGTACCTGTTGATAATTTACTTTGTAAAAGAATTTTCAATTGAAACTTCACAGGGCCATAATTCCAAGAAAATCATATCCCAACTTGTGTTAATGACATGCAAATATCTTATCCCTATTGATACTTGATATCTGGACAAGAATTTCTTAGTGAAAACTATTTTCTTTTGAAAATTCAATTTGTGTTAATAAAATGCACATATCCTATCCAAGTTTCATTTAGTTTTGATGAAAAATTTGGAGAATTACTTCAAACATGACACTAATACCACCGCCATCCTCTCAGAAAACCGCCCACAGATATGTACAGGCATGTACATGAATTGTTAGAATAAGAATGAGCTTTTGTCAGTTATTCTGAAGTTTTACCCATTTCCGATAATAACACAAATTTCTTCATTCTGTTTGATAGTGTTTTATCACGAATTTCGTTATTGGGAATGTACATATTATGTATTATATAACACCCGATCTGGGAAATGCAAGTAGCTTTGTGGGAATTATTGAGTTACCTTTATTTGATCTGTTAGAATAAATGAATTTGAAATTCTCTGGAATACTGGAATTTCTTGTGGGTTTAACCTTTCAGTCTAAAATGAATGAAACTTCTAAAAAAGGAATGTTTTCTATTACAATAATAGCAATTTTAAAACTGAAAGGTTCATAACTGGATCACCTTTCTTACTTGACCATAAGCATTGTGTATAAATTTGAAGTCAATCTGCAGACTGGGTAAACATACAAAACAGAAAAAGGGGAATAACTCCAGAACAATTAACGAGATATCTTCAAAACTTGTAAGGAAACTTCCTTTCATAACCATAAGCTTTCGACTTCAATATAAAATCAATTGGCACACTAGTTCTGGAGTTATCATACGGAAATGGGTAAAACTTCAAAATAACAGAAAAAAGGGTCATACTTGAGCGATAAATGGGAATTTTTTCTAAAATCAAAAGGAAACTTCCTTTTGTAATCATTAGCACTGCAAATAAATATGAAATCATTTGTTTGAAGACTTTTTGTGTTATCATCTGGAAACCAAATATTTTAGATTGGTGGAATGACGGATGGAATAATGGATGGGAAGACGGACAAACGACATCAGGGTCACTATATACCCCTCCCCTCCTCCTTCCTTTTGAGGCAGGGGTAAAATAACCCATGGTCATACATGCTGTCATGGCGAAAAGTTATAAATTTATTGTTTCAAAACTTTACTTGGAACTTTTTAAGACTCTGTAGCTTATTTGTGTATGCTAATCCTTCAACAAGAATTCCATAGAATAAAATGCCTCGTTTGGTTAGTATTTGTTCGATTAGAAAATACATTTTTAAGATTCAGACTAACTGTAATATTATTTATTGGTGTTAAAAATAATGTTTGTTTAGTACAAAATGCATTTCATAAATAAAATTGTATTTTGCAAGCAAATATCTTCCTTTTCAAATAACTCTCGATAGCTGAACTATAATTTTTATTGTAAATAACACAAAAATTTAGTTCATATCTAATAGAAGAAAGTATTCATGTTTCCTCTAAAACAAGGTAAATAACACAGAAACTAATATAGCTTTATTTGAATTCCAAAATGATATTGGTTTAGAACAAAATGCATTTTCTCAAAATTTGTATTTTTTCATTTTAAATCCGAGATTTATCCCAACATTGAAATCAATACTAGAAGTCAACAGGCATTGTATAAAAACTAATCAACAACATTTAAAGTGTAATTCATCAAAAAAAAAAAAAAAAAGAAAATGTGTCTGTAGGAGCATTTTTTCAAAATCCCTTTTTCTGTAAAAATAAGGTTTTTACCCCAAAAAAGAGTTGAAACATCAGCTTGCATACTCATGTAATCTTAATTAAACTGCATGATTGAATTGTGTTGCAAATTTCATTGTTACAACAGTATGAGTGAGAGATATTGTTTTTAAAATAAACTTTCACATGTTCTCAAAATTTCCTTTTTTCTGTATTACAGATTTTACCCCAAAAATAGTTGAAACATCAGCTTACATACTCATGTTATCATAATTAAACTGCATGAAACTGTGAAACTGTTGCAAATTTAAATGCAATAACAGGATTTGTTTAAGAGATAT
Organism: Tegillarca granosa; assembly: GCA_029721355.1. Taxonomy (NCBI): domain Eukaryota; kingdom Metazoa; phylum Mollusca; class Bivalvia; order Arcoida; family Arcidae; genus Tegillarca; species Tegillarca granosa. The sequence goes on from JARBDR010000037.1 coordinate 136,016, forward strand.
GGACTTTAACATAAACTTTCACAGTTTGACATGCCACCACCACCAACACTTGAAAAGTAACACCTAAGTCTCGCCTTATGGAGATGCCAGGCTCGACAAAAACCATGATGGTAGGTAAGTGGATATCTATAAATGGAGTTACTAATTGAAACTAATGCTTTTGTTCATTTGAAAGGTTACATTAAATAAATAAATTGCATTCTGTAGGTCAACAGGAACAAAAATATCCAAATATATCCATAAAGTAACAAATAATATAAATATACATTCATATTTTGGTGATTGGAGAGGTTCATCAAGCAAGAACTAAAATTACTTTTTTGGTGAACAACTACAGACATATGCTGAATCTATGAACACAATGTTTGTTAAAGTGGTAGACATACAACCAAACTTAATCAAACGTTCAGTGATAATATTGAAAAGGGTTTTGTTTTTCATTTGGAGAGTATTTTGAAAGTATTAAATTTGAAGAGTATTATGAAAGTATGAAAAATGGATTCTGCATATATTGACCACGTATGAGTAAAAACTGCTAAGCAATTGCTTAAAATGTTTCCTAAATTTAATCAAAGACAATTTGCAAACACTGTTACTGGTGATGAAACATTAGTTCACTATTTTGAATTAGTAAAAAATTGGAAACAAAATGTGTTTAATTACTAGTAAACACTGTAGAAGGTCAGTAGTTGCCAAACAAAAAGCATAAGCACAAAGTAGGTTCTTTATTACATATAAATCTCAAATGATGGCATAGCCATACAAATCCGGCGCCATAGGGTTACTGGTTTGTATCACCAAGATGTTTTACTAAAATAGCTCAAGAAATATTATCTTTAACGGTGCCCTTTTTCAGGATTTAGGCAGGTTTGTCTACTTCATGATAATGCTTCATCTGAGCTTGTGAAGCAATTTTTGAAGTCTGAGAAGGTTACTGTCTTGCCACACCCATCATCAAATCTAGTCCCTTGCTACTTTTTTCTGTTTCCAGAACCTAAAAGGTTTTATCTAGTTGAACGAAATAATATATGACACAACACACAAACACAAACAGAAAGAGCTGTTACAAAGCTCAAACTAATCAGTAAATGATAAAGATCTTTAGAAATTTCAGACTTACATGATAAAACATTTCTTTGATGAAATGTTACTGTTGTCTGTGGTTAGTATGGTCATATCATTTACCTTCCACTTTAACCGTATGCTCATCTCCACCAGCACCACCGAAAAAAATCTCACATTTCCATACTATGTTGTTCTGACTGTTTATTAAATTATGAATCACCTTCTCAAATTCTAATTATTATTTTTTACCTTGTACTTTTACTTTATATTCAGCCGCAGCACCACCAAATATACTCTCACATATCCATACTTTATTGTTGTGCCTGTTGGTCATCACATTAGCTGGTATCGTTAGTTTATATACAGGTCCAGGTCCACATGTATACTGGTACTGTGTATCATAGCCTGGACTAATTTTACATCCGTTTGCTCCTGCTACTTTCACTGTTGCTCTGCTAGTACCTATAGCAGTAGTATCAATATCAAACCGCCTCCATTTTACAGCTACCGCAGAACTATTTTGTGGATTACATGTTAATGTAAATGATTCACCAGCCACAGCAAATTCTAATGATCCTGTAAGTTTCCATGTTGCATCTGTAATATAGAAGCTTGTACCTTTAAGTAAGTAATAAAACAAGATACATTATGTCTTTTACGGGAAATAGATCTGATATAGATTAAAATCTATTCATTCGTAAAATTTTATTCTTTTTTGTGACAAAACATCAATGTAACCTAAGTTGGTGATTTTTTACGAGCATGTTATTGACATTTGATTAAGATCCTAATTGTAGTTGATATATAGTCAAAGTTTACATGTGTATTGTTGATGCTGGTTAAGATCCACATTGTAGATGATATGATTGTTGAATTGTAATGAATAAGAGGTATTACTTTCATCAAAACGAATGCATTTTCTTTTCGTCTTTTGCCATGATAGACGTTACCTTATTTTCAAACATTACATATCCTTTGAGATGTCTGAAATGTCAATTTTAGTTTTTAGGAAGCATCAAGAATAAAATGGATCTGTTACATTAATGTGAGAGAGGAACAGCGAGTTGCAACATATGACACGTTATCGTTGACGTATTTTAATTCAAGTTTTTTCTAGTTAAGAGAGAGGACTATTTACATAACAAAAACACACAGGCACAGACACGCCAGATAAACTAATTTAAAAACTACGTCGTTTATATACGATAATCCTTTACTTAGGTTATTGTTAATGATAAATACATTCATTTACTTATTCTTTTTTATGTGTAGTGTTAGCCGAAGCGCATGTAAATAATATTTACGGGTTGCAATAGATATTTTGAACAATATAAATGTGTAATTATATACATACATAAACTGTTAAACTTCCTAGTTGACTATAAAATCTAAAAACTTAACAACTACTCAAATGTTTAAGCTGTTTGGTACTGAATCCATCGGCGAACCTCTAACTTACATTTAGTTCACATAACCGAGTCATTATATGTACCTGGTATGTAAATATTACAACATGTACCTGTTTTCTTGAGTTCAAATGAACTTCATATCCACTTTTACGGATAATCAGTCTTTCTAAAACAAGGTAATGTATCGTATACCAAAGACGTAATATCAACAAGTTTAAACAAAAATAATCTTATCATGATATTATTATTATTATTATTTTGTTTTATGTTTAAATACTTGACGAGATTGCAGTGTCTTTGCATCCTAATTTATGTAACACAGACTACCTTCATTTGTGTTGTTTTGCGTATCCATCGCTGAACATCTAATTTTAGTTTACATTACCGAGTCATTATATGTACCTAGTTGTTTTAAGTTCAAATAAACTACATAGCTACGTTTACGGATACTCAGTCTTTCTAAAACAAGATAGTGTATCGTATACCAAAGACAGATGAGATTATATAGTGAAACTTGTAGTAAAAAAAGTAAAAAAACACAATTTATTAAAATAATGTTTTAGCAAAAATACATGCTATATATTGTAACGGGAATGTTACTGTATGTCTTGGCTAGGTAGCTAAATCAGTACATCCCGTCTTCGGGTTCAATCTCAGTGAGTTAATTTCAGAAGAACGAATAGTTACTTACATGAAGTTATATTTATTTAATGTTTATTGATTCAAGCAATTTGACATCATAAACATCTCATATAATAATCTACAGTAGGGAAATATGGTGGAAATTACGGTACCTGTAAGTAATAATATTAGTCTAACGTAAGTTCTGTGCTAAAAATCGCCTAATCCAATTTGGTCTACAATATTTCGAATCTCCCCGATTTCCAATCTCTCCCTTTCTCTCTTCTGCCGGAGTCACGGATACAAGCGTCTTTTTTTTAGGAAGAACGGGCCCCACGCGCGTTGCCCCCAAAACGGACCCGAAGTAAATTCAAAATGGCGGCCACGAAAATAACCATTTCCACCACAATATAATGGTTGTTGGTACCGGACATAAAACGAATATATTTATGAAATTTTTTATTCGCTTTAATGTTAAATGTCAATGAGTGTTGGAAAATGTTATGAATTCGCTAGCTTAAGACGCTCGATTTTCCCTATCGATGAAAATAAAACCTATCGCCTTGTATTCTAAAATATTGGTTGGTATGTTATAATACTGTCTAACATTGCAACAACAATTTGACGGCTATTTGCAACATCAGGAAGTTTATCAATCCCTGTTGATAATTAATAATAATTTCTTATATGTTTACAGTGAGTAAATGTGTGATTCGCAATGCTCAAAACTATCGCGCAATCGCGGCAACATTTTCGTAGAGTTTAGTTATATCAGTTAGTAATTCGGAGAAAAGCATGACACTTTTTCCAATATCCTGTTCCATTATTCTGGCACTAGACAAAAAAGTCTCTAGTTAGTGTCTAATAGGATTATCATCAGTGACACTAAGACCGAAAAGTGTGAATGATAAAAATGTAAGTCAAACAGTTGAAAATAATGAATTCAAAGTTCCAAAATTATATAAATCCAAATCCAGCTAGTTACCTACAACTGCAAATGTTTTGTCAAACTACTACCACAATAATGCAAAATTACTGTTCAAAGATCGTGCGTCAATGAAAAACTCAGAATATGATTGTAGGCGTAGCCTATGTAGAGAGCGTAGCAAATTGTTTTAAGCACTATTTCCACTGATGACTGTTTATCATATTGTTTATAATTTTAGATTTTATTATTATTTCATTTCCCTAATTTAATTAGACTACGAAAATATGTCATTTGCCAATAAAAGACAAAGTAGCAATGTAGATACGTTGAGCTTATTGAAATCCCCAATCAAATAGATTTGATTGACAATTTCCTGAAGAATTCTCCCACACCAGAACTTCTGCACTGGTAAGATTCAAACCTAGCGTGTTCACGAGAGGAACTGTAATCTATAATTTGGCGTGCTCAGCAACTGATAGTTTTGTCATATACCACTTTTTGAATTAAATCATAACTTGAAATACATTTAAAAAGTGTCCTATACCACTGTGGTATATGACAGTTTCATAAAGACAGTTTGAATAAATTCCATTATAATAAAAATGGATATATTAGATAGAGAATGTTTATGGTTATTGGAACCATATTCATCATGGTCCTTAGGTCCTTAGCAGTGTGTGATAATAAATTGCTTCTCTTGCGAAAGGTCCTTGGGGAAAATTAAACTTGAATGGTTTTCTTCTATCATAAAAATTTCTGATACGTTTGTCTCCAGCCATCGGGTAGGTGTTAGCTAGGGAGGCAACTATGCCTGCTTATTGATAGATGGTACTTCAATCTTGGAATGTTTTTCAGCCCAGATTTTATGTATTGTTTGTGACACTGTCAGGTTTCGTCTTAAGGAAATGACCTGTTCTATGGTAAAAGTCCCAAATATGTGATTTTGTGATCTGAAGGAAGTCTCATACAGGACAGACATATACTGTGGTATAAGCAAGACGATTATCAGTAAATGCTGTGAACACATACAGAAAAAACACATGATGGTCTGTGTTTCTTTGAAGAACTGAAACAATCGCTGCTCCCATTGTCGAGTATTTTAACACAGAATCGGAACAACATTATACACCTAATTCAGTTTAGTTAAAATTGCCGAAAACATGGAATAAATAAATCACATGCTTAGGTTACAGGTTACAGAAGTTGCAACTGTTTTCAATGTGATGATCAATCATGCCACTGGGTAGTTTACAATATCATAAAATTACTATGCGACTGTTTGAAATGCTTTGTTTCTTGTGATCTTCTGCAACGAAATAAGCTAACTTTCGAAACCATATCGTTTTTGAAAATTAGTTTTACGTATCAATGCATACGGTTGAACGACAAAGAAATATACTTTGATATCGAAGCACTTTTTAAATTTTCCCAAATAGTTGGGGAATTTTATTCCGTGTTAGTTGCAGTAAGTCATATTGCTAACTTGATTTTTTTCTGATTAATTATGACAGTTATATGTTCCCCAATATGCATAGGAACGTGAGACGTGCTATTATGCTATATCATGATTATGCTTAATTCTATTTTTGGTAATAAATAAGATATTTCAGTACATAATACTTTAGTAGAAACAAAAATTTAATTTAAAAAAATATTATTTCAACCACCCCAAATCCCACAAAAAATTGCTCACTGTATTTATGCCATGTGACAATATGAAGTAACGATGACGTCACATTCCCGCCATAATCAAAACAATCTTACTGGAGCTAGACCTACACGCTATTTCTATTGATTGTTTGGAAATACTTTTTGGATCTCTAATAACGATTTGTTCAGGTAAGTATATAATGAAAGCTTATAACTCTCTAATATTAACACCTTAAAATTTTGGCGATATCTTAGAAACAGTAGTTTTACAGATCGGAAACAATGATTCATCCCGATACAATATAACAGTGAGTGGTGACAATCTGCTTATCACGTCAGCAATTTTTATATATGCCAAATTCAGATATTATCTTGTGTAAAAGTAAGAGCTTATGCGGTAGATTATGTTTAAAGTGTTCATTTGGGTTTATACTTATTTTTGTCATCTCTGAACTGTTTTAAAACACGACCATTAGCAAATTTGTCGTCCTCTGTTCTGTAGAATTGATGACGGTCCAATTTTCAACCTTTGACCTTCGTCATCCATGACATCATATTGGGTATCTGCCAAGTTCTTTTGTCAACAGGATTGACACTCGTCATAAATCGCTTGTTTCCGTAAAATTTTCATGAACAAATCAACATTTTAAGTTTATGTAAGTCTCATGACGAAAATCATTTGTTAAAGACAATTATGTTGTCGTTAATATTTTTGTAAATTATTTTAAATCAGCGATTTGAAAAAAATATTTTTCAATTCCATTTTTTCCCACACGACCTCGGAAGTGACGTAATTCACTGGTGGCAAAAAACAAAACTTGAAGGATTACTCATTTTAAAAAATGTCAGACTTAACCGATGGATTTTGACTTTTCAAACAAAATATTTGATTTTATTTTTCCTCTTGAAATTGCGATGTTGTTACTTATAATCATTTCGGAATGCTATTCAATCTTACATTTTATTTGTTTCAAACATAAAAAACAATGCTTTTGATGTTTGTTTTGGTTAAAAGTATTTATCTGTATTAATTTCATTTTTGGCACAAATTTGGTCTTTTGGGCTTTCTGCCTGAATAAGCGCGGAACAAGACTTGTCAGTGAACTACAAACGTCACCAATGCGCTAAACGAAACCAATATCGAAAATAATAATGCACCTATTACATTTGACATTTGCGTCATTTTTTCAAAAGAGCAAAGGAATGACGTGGCCTTAAACATTCCCAAGAATTTTTAAGGGCCCTAAGACACACTAACTGACCATAAGTGGTTCTAAATATGCGTCTTTATCTCCACTGAAATCGATGACGGCAGTGCGAAACACGTAGGCTTCTCTTTTGACGTCCCGACGCAAAGAGTTTTGTCTCAAGAAAGGCTTTTTTAGACGTCGTATTATAGGTAATAAACACCGAATTGCTGGACAAAATCAATTTTAATGAATTTGCATTATAAGAACATTTATTTCGACTTCCATCAATAACAAGATGTTGCTCTGTTGCTCGGAAAACAATATTGTCGATGTGGTCTGTGCGAATTCATAGTTTGATTTGTAAGGATGTATTGTACAGAAGATTTTTGGATGTACGCCTCTTAAAAACATCTGCTGAAAGGAGAAGCATAAAGAGTTGTTACACTCAGCTTAATTTCAACTAAAGAATATTGTAACAGTGAACAAAGATTAAATGTTTCAAAATACATCTGAAATTAAACACTGTATAGTTACAGGATAATATCGCACCATTCGTGGTATAATAGATCAATAAAATAATGGAAACCAAATGTGACCTAAAACATAAGCATGTGCTGTAAAAATATCTTATCACGTTATTATTATTATTATTATTATTATCTTGTTTTATGTTAAATTACTTGACGAGATTGCAGTGTCTAAGCATCCTAATTTATGTTACACAGACTACCTTCCATTGCCTTCTGTCCATTACAAGTTAAAAACACAGAATTTATCGACACTCGTCTCGCTAACATTTGAGTATGCATCTTTGGAAATGTTTGTAACACTTTTTTATAACAACATCATACACTCCCTAACAACAAACCGTTTGTCATTAACACTTGAATAGACAACACAGAGAATGCTACAAACATATCATGAAATCTGGGTTTGGAAACTCAACATTAAAATAAAAGAATAACCTATCAATATGCAAATATATTTGTTTTTTCAGGTAAGAACTACCTGATCGCTGAAGAAAAACGTACATAATTAGTGCAGAAAAAAAGTGCTAATAAAGCATAAATGATCAGTCACAAGTCCAGCGGTGAAAAATAGTCATTGTCACTTTTGTAATTCGTAACACACAAATATCATGCTTCGAATGCTTTCAATAACTAGAAATTCCTATGTGGCCTTGAATTCGAAAGCGTTAAGGATTATAACGGCTCTAACCGCCTACCTTAGAATCAGATCGTAGTTTAAGGAAGTTTGTCAGTTCGCTTTCGGAAAGTAGGTGGTTTCCTCCAGGCACTCCGGTTTTCTACATCATACCAGAACTTACCGTCAACTTTCATAACTATAAACTATTAATCTTCTGCAGCTGAGCAAGTATCTTTTTCATTAATTTGCTTTATATTTTCCGATCTTTATGACACAAAGTGCGCCGATTTATTGATTACAGTTATTTTAGTGAACGCGCTAGGTATAAATCTCACCGTTGCAGATTCTAGTGCTTTAAAGTTCTTAAGACATTCAGTGAAATTAATTCTTTTTTAAATTTCGAAAAACTAAAGATTTATACATTGCGACTCCCTCATTAATTAGTCATTGACATCTTAACGTAGTCTTATTATATAAGTGAAATAAAATTATATTTTTCTGATGATTAACAAAACAATAACACCATCACTTGTTGCAAAAGTTTTCATAAAACAATTTGATGCGCTCTCTACATTGGCTGCGCCTGCAATCACAAGTATATTTAAAACAAAATAAAACCTTATATTTTTTTTTCTTTTTTATTTATTTATTTATTTCTGTTATAGATTATATACATTAACAACTGTTTAGTGATTATTAAAACATTAATATCATTGTCATCAAAAGCATCCCTTATCTGTCACGAAAAATACGGCATTCAGAATAATTTTTGAAATTTATATATGAGTATTTATATATTTATATAATATCGAAAATCAATTTTTATCATTATTTTTATTTTTGTTGTTGTTGTTGTTATTTTTGATGTTGTTTACAATTGTCATCGTTGTTGTTATTTCCCACTTTCGTCTTTAATGATATTCCTTAATTTAATTCCTGAATAACATTTGAATTTTATTTATTATTTATAAATAAACAAGCATATGGCGATATTATTTAATGTTGTTGTTGATTCTGCCTTTCGCCTTAAACCATATTCCTTGATTCCTAAATGCCAGCACTTAAGTCACTGACAAAGACAATGTAATAATTGATGTAATAATAGGCGGTATTTTTCTGCTGTCATCAACTGTTCGTTTTATTAGTTGTTACATCGAAGGTAACACAAAATGATGTGGCTTGAAGAATTCTAGTCAAACTTTACAAGGATTTACGGAGGTCGTTGGTTTAAAGCACGCCTCTCCGATCACAACGTCTATAACCACATTTTGAAATCCAAATCTTGCAGATCCTCGTGTGAGAAAAGTTTTCCGTTTGCTTGTTGCAGGTCGATTGTTTTCTTGGTTCAACCTGATTTTACCTATCATGTTTGGAAATTTTGCTTAGATTTTAGTAAAAAAAAAAATATCTTGACAGGATGTGAAACATTATCAATTTTCTAGAGTTTATTCCTTGTTTTTTATGGGGGCCTAGGTGGCCGAGTGGTCTAAAACGCACGCTTACGGATCAAAGCGCCTCTAACCGCCTGCGTTCGAATCCCTCTCGGGACAGATCCTATTGTGAGAAAGTTTGTCAGTTTGCTTGCCGAAGGTCGGTGGTTTTCTCCGGGCACTTCGGTTTCCTTCACCATCCCAGAACTGACCGCCTCGAATTAAGTGAAAGAATCTTGACTGTGCGTAAAACAGCATTATCCCACTCCACTCCTTGTTTTTATCCATCATATTATACAATTTATAAAATATGTAAATCTATATAAACATCAATATACATTTTTACTGATAATTTCGGTACGTTCGTAGCTTATTTAGCAAAATATTGTTTCGAACTTTAATGATTCAAATAAATGACGAAGAATCACGTTGTTTTCGTAAAATACAGCGTAAAGCAACTAGAATGATAAAAAATAAAGACTTTAATACCAAAGAGATTTTTTTTCAAAGTAACCTCTGTAACAGTAACAGGTATTAATCCTTGCTTAATCCTAAGTGGTTTTGTTGTTTTTCAAAGTTTTTATTCAATCCATGTCGAAGCATGATAGAAGATACCCAGAAAAAAATATCAATCTTCGGAAGAAATATAAACTTTCTAACTCTGGGATCTGCTCGACCAGCTCCAATGGTCGATTAGAATTCGAAACCGGTGGTGAGATGCACTGTAATCGGTACGACAATGGTTTTCGGGTGTTGATTATAACTACAAGTATGTCACTTGTACGCCGAAAAATACCTTTAGTTTGTCAGGCTGACTTTTTAGCATTCGTTTGATGAACAAAATGCATATTGTTTACCTGCTGTTTCCTACCTGAACTAGTCTGATCCAAGCTTAAGGTTGTGAATTACAAACTTTATCAAGTATCTGGTATAAATCAAAAAAGATATCATAACTTCGATCCAAATCAAAACTTTTGACGTCACAAGTTGTAGCAGTGTATGTTGATTGTACTTATCAGATACTTATGACATGTGCTGATTTTGATTTTCCATGAAAATAATGCATTCAAAATCAGCACATGACACCTATTTCAAATATAAGTAAGTACATGTACTGCGAAAGCACATGGGTTTTCCAACGCTTTAAACAAATTCGCTAGATTCTGTTATCATGGTAACGGATATTGACTGAAAAGGAAGTTTTAAAAATTTTAGAGTCACGTTTAGTATAACTAGACAAATTTGATTCAGTATTTTCAGAAGGGATTAAGAAATAGATTATTTATTATCTCGAGTTTCTTCAATATGTAACATGGCTTCAAGTTTTGAAAGCATCCTCATTTTAAATAAAAGAATGAAAATTTTTAAATCTGTAACTTGAGTTCTTTGCGAGCCGTAATGCTCCTGATTGTGAGGAACCAACTTGCCAAGTGTGTTCTTTTGTTAACATAATTGAGTCATCCGTTGTACGCAAATTCTCCGTGTCTGATATTTCCGCTGATATTCCGACAGGTTACCATATACTACTCGACTGACATGGGTTTCAATTCAAGCTGAATGTTCAGATCTACGAAGGACACGTGGTCACCTCTGTCAGGACACTAGACCTTCAAAAAATCTTACTAACTTCACGGACGTTTAACGATATCTCAACGTATAGACAATTGCTGAGGATGGTCTTGTGGTGGTTAAGCGCACAGATCCACTTTGCCAGTTCTGTGAATGTATAATTGTACCTCGCCAAGTATTACATGGGCTATTGAAATCCCTGCATATCAAACTCGACCATCCATTGTTGTACCAATTAAAAATGTCGTACATCGGTACTTCTACGCGCAATCGATATGGATAAAGCTATAGACTTTATATCAGCAGCTTGTCATCATTGTTCAGCAATTCGCAAAACACCTAGTGTTATTCAGGAACAAAGAACCGGGGATCCACCGGAAAGTGTTGGTAACCTCTTTACGATTGACGTTATAAAAAGCCAATGCCAATTTATGTTCGTACTAAGAGAATATGTAACCTTATATACTGCACCACCCTCATAAAAGATGAAAAAAGCTAGACGTAAAGGGACACATTACTACGACTTTGTCTAGAGCTCCGCCCCCTTGATGGACCAAATGCCGTTGTTAGAACTGACCCAGCACCCGGGTTTATAGCACTCGTTAATAACGAACTGTTAACCCAGCACAGAATCTCCGTAGAAATCGGTCGAGCTAAAAATAAAAACAAGAACCCCGTGGCAGAAAAGGCAATTCAGCGTGATCAGTCAACTAACAAGAAAATCCAAATTGACGACAATTTTCTAATATCTCAACAATATGAATTTAAAAAAACAACCACAGAGTGAAAAATCTAAGACTCCTAACAGTCAAGTTTCGGTTATGATACAACTCGATGTTGGTGACATTGTGTATGTGTATACTGATCGTAATTAAAGCAGTGCTCGTGACATATATCTAGTTGTATCCACTGACGAAGACGGGTTAATATTCGTAAAATTTGTTGGATCTCAACTGAGGAAGAAATCTTACCGTGTAAGAAAAAGAGACTGCTACAAAGTGCCAGTGTTTGCATTTCCTAATAATATCTTATGTTTTCTACAATATATATTTAGCAATACGTTTCCTCAATTTTTAATGTTATTTAGTTGTCATTTGATCTTTATTCTCTTGCGGGGCATAATTATCCCCAGTAATTTTATAGTGCTAGTCTTTGTAATTTTATTGTCTTATGTTTTCGTTTTCATTCTAATCGTTGATCGTGACATTAACATACATGCAAACAAAAAAAATTGAAGAAAAAGCGGTAGCGCCAGTAGGCATATTGTTATGTGTACGGATTATTCCGTTTTCCCATTTGTAGTTTAGTTGTATTCTTTGTTATTCTGCATTATTATTGAAATTGCATTTGCTACATGCTCACGACTCTGTCTAGCCCATCATCTCTTAATACTGGCGTTGAAAACAGACTTTTATGGTTTGTTTTTTTTTTCAATCAGCTTATTTCAATTTGCACAAGCAAGAAAAATTAATGTATTTGCTAAACACCGTCTACCTCTAGAGGTGTGATAACAAGAGGCCCAAAAGGGCCTTTGTAGCTTAACTGACGAAAATGGTTCTTGTGAAAGCATTTAGCTACTTTTTCTAACTTTTGCTTTATTAGTTGATATTAGATCAGCAAATAAGAAAATATGTTAAGAAGGCAGGAAATTACTTGTATAAATGATTGAATAAGCTTGGTGAGCAGGGTTAAATATTGAAGGTATTGAAAATTTTTTGTTTCAATAGCACATTTTGAGAAATTTCTCAAAAGGGTCATCATCCAAAAAATCTAGTAGAATTGAAGTTTTGGTCGATATGCACCTGTATTTTTGGTGTTTTTTTTTATTCTTTCAAAGTTCTAAGAATCTTGTATGCAGTTTAAGAGATGTGCTTAAAATTTGTTGCAATAGCCCATTTTGAGAAATTTTAAAAAGGGATATTACTTCTATAGCATTTACCAGATGGGAAATTTCTGGGACCTGACCTGATGTTAAATGCTAAATATAAAAGCTGTAGGCCTTACACTTTCAGAGAAGAAGATTTTTAAATTTGACTTCCCATATTAGTAAATGTAGATATATGGGCCCCTGGAATGGACCAAAAATGGCCAGGGGCCTTTATTTGTACAAACCTGGTAAAGGGACTTGAGCTGATTATGAATGAAGCTTTAAGCCTTACAGTTTCAGAGAAGATTTTTAAATTTGATTTCCAATATATGCATATGAAGACATATGGGCCCTTGGCTGGGGCCAAAAATGGCCTGGGGGCTACCATTTGTACAAACCTGGTAAAGGGACTTGAGCTGATGTTAAATGCCAAATATAAAAGCATTAGGCCTTACAGTTATAGAGAAGATTTTTATGTTTGATTTCCAATATAATTATATGTAGATATATGGGCTCGTGGAGGGGCCAAAAATTGCCCAGGGGCCACCATTTGTAAAAAACTTGGTAAAGGAACTTGAGCAGATGATGTTTACTGCCAAATATGAAAGCTTTAGGCCCTACGGTTTCAGAGAAGAAGTTTTTTGAACTTGATTTCCGATATATGCATATGCAGATATATGGACCCCTGGGGTGAGGCAGAAAATGGATGGGGGGCCACAATTTGTATTAACTTGATAAAGGGTCTCAAGCTGATATTAACTGCTAAATATGAAAGCTTAAGGCTTCATGGTTTCAGAGATTTTCAAAGTTAAAAAATTATAGGGCTTATTTGCACTTTTTACAAAGTATGACAGAAAAACGCTAAAAACGTGTAACCTAGTTTTTGACGGAATTTCACGAAATGTAAAACATATATGTTTAAGGATGTCTAGAAGCCAAATATCACATCAGATTTTGCATATAATCTATGTTTTCAGAGAAGAAGCTTATTTTAGGTTTTTTACATTCTAGGTCGCTGTGACCTACTTTTGGTTGCCATTTAAACCAATTGTACAAATTTTTATCTAGGTATCATTCCTGCTAAGTTTTGTTAAAATTGGCCACAGAGTTTTTGCTGTTAACGGATGGACGCATGCATGCACACCATTAGCTCATCTGGCTTTAGCCAGTTGAGCTAAAAAAAAATCTGCTCCCTAATAGAAATCTCTGAAATTTAAAAATGAAATTATAGGAACGTTTACAGCGATATATATTGAACAAAAAATTGAATAACCTAGAAAATTAAAACCTTTTAATTCTGGCTCTTAAAATCTTATCATTTAAAATTAAAATTAACTTACCTACAATTTAATTTCGGAATTTTTATACAAATTATCTTGTCCTTAAATATAATTTTCCCTATTTGAAGCAATGCTGACATATGTGTTTATACACTTGACCTCTGTTTTTTTTAAATATAACTGATCTCAAATTCAATTTTTAATTCAATTCAAATAATGTTGAATTTAATTTCTTCGTTCAATTCCAATAATATTTAACTTTTAAATTGAATTGACTGTAATCACAATGCATTACAAACAATTCTTCAATCAAAGTGCTGACAGCACTGATGGATAGATTGAATAAACAACGATGTGTTATTTTCTCTTATGCAAATTGTATAAACAGAGAACACATAAGGCATTGGAACAGGAAGGACAATGGCAGTACAAAAAGATAGTTGTCATATGATGTAATCTTAAAAGTGTCTTTGCCTGATTGTTGAAATTACATACATCATCCAGTTGATAGTGGTAGATGCTAAAATTTTTTAATAACATGCAATGAAATGATGGAATTCAGATGTTTTTAAGGGATGTGTTTCTTCCAACGCATCCAAGGTGCGATCCATAGTGAATTGTTTGCAATACAATGTCAAAGAATCACTGAAACTCTGTTTTTGTCGGACAGAAAAGTTTTTGTCTAAGAACGTGAAATTATTGGACAAATCTTCAAAGTGCAAGTATCGTAATCCTTCGATGTTTTCAGACCCTCTATGTTTTCGGACACCCTAATTTTTAAAGTTTAATGATTTTTACATTTCCTCTAATTTCGGGTGGCAATTTTTTACCTCTAAAACCGGACAAGTTTTTGCTGAAACTCAGTTGCAGCATGTGATGCAGAGCACTTGAAATAAAGATTTAATCAAATGAAGAAAAAGCTTTGTTGTGTTCAATTATTTTAACTATAAATTGTTGTTTTCACATGTTTATTTCATTGTGTATTGGCGCCATTGCCCCGTAACGTGAAACAGGTATGTGCAATGTATTAACGGTTTTATGTAAACTCAATAAAATCATACCTTTAATTAGTACTTTAATTTTCTATGAAAGTGAAAGTTGATTAAAATTAATGTTCACTGTCGAGAAAATCGTGTTAGACAGAATCTTGTCGGTACACTAGTTCAACATAAAAGACATTTTTTTTCTGATGAAAACAGGAAATGACGTTTTTCGGCACTTATTCTCATTTAGTATTTGTTATAGGAATTCCCGAAACAACCATGTGATTGTTCCAGTCGAAAGACGCGATAAAAACTGTTTTCCAAGATGAGAATTACTTTAAAATATGTTTGAAATATGATTGAAAATAATTTAATTTTAACTTTTATTGGCGGAAGTCGGGAGTCGCGTCTTGTTCCATTTTTGCATTGCCATTTCTTAAATGTACACACATACGCATGGTAAAATATTGAATATTTATTTGAAATGAAATTCTCTGAACTTGATCCACAAATGATGCACCAAACGATGTATAATAATAATTTGACTGCAGGCAATTACAAGTAGAAAGCGGCATGTTGATGCACCTCAAACGTTGGAAGTTAATGAAAAGGTTACGTTGTTTACTTGTAAGCAAAATGGCGACTTCCATGTGAATCATGATTATTGGTCATCAAACAATTAAAAAAAAATAATTAATGAAATAAACAACACAAAAGGTAACTTTTATTTGTATTTTATTTAAAATTTTACTTTTTCATTGATATATTCGTGGATATCGGTGTTGATAGTGTCTTGGTAAAATCCCGTGTGTTCAATTGTATTCTTCGGCGTCATTTAATAAAACCTATATCCCATTCCGCAATTCAAATACTATGTAGATTACATTATTTGACAAGTGATAAGAGTAATCAGTTTGAAAACAATCGTTAAAACATCGATAGCACGACAAACGCTACTTCATTGCAAAAGTTCCTTGCAATGTCAGAACTACATTTTTCCGCGTAGTAAGAAATCAAAACGACCAGAACCTAGTGAAGAAGCTGCAACATCCGGGTTACACCCGTGTGATGCCTTAGGAACAATTGTTCCAATCTTTCCAAAAAACAATAAAAAGATACTCTTAGAGTAAATCTTAAAATGTTTCGAATAACAAATTAACCCTAAATCGACCATCATCAAATCAATGAAGCATATCTTTGATATTTGGACAAGTATCTTCGTAACACACTGTAAAAACAAAATGTACACGAAAAGAAAAAGATATTTTAATACACGAAATTAAGTGCGAACTGTGAAAGAAAAATGTTACAATCTTGCATAATATATTCATCAATGAAATTTTCAGTTTGTCTGAAATTACCATTCACACCAGACATTGGACATCTTCCGTATTCGATATTCTACATACGCCGCTCGGTATTTCCGATCGGCAGATTTTTAGCAACCAGAAAAAAAAAACTATTTAACAACTTTATTAATTTCATTTAAAGCTTTGTAAAGCTTTACTTCAAATTGTGTCTGACTTCCATCGGAAAAAGCTGAGTATTACTGAAATTAATCTGGTCAGGAATATTTGAACATCCCACTTTTTAGTCAAATTTGCTCGACAAGAGTGCTATGTTATGCTTTCCACTAAAACGTAGTGATTCCCAATTAAGCAGAGCCACGTTCTTGTTCTGCTTTAAAGATAATAAATCATTCTGTCTATATTTTAAACAAACATTTTTGAGTACATCAGAGAAAGCCTGTTAATAAAATGTACAATCTAGACAGTCATACTGCTATTTTAATTATTTTTTTCTCTTTTTATTATCAATTTCCGTAAAAAAAGAAAGAATTTGCAACCTGATGTACAACCTGCTTTTAGATGTCTGAAAAAGTAAATTACCATATAAAATTTGGAACATGTTAAAAAATATTGCAAGTGTTGTTCATTTAATAAACCTAGCTTATAAACTTCTACTCCAGAACTAGAGCACCAACAATATTTAACTTCGAAGTTTGATAAATATATAAGTATGAAAATCATATAAAAATTGCCCGCAAATTGTAATTTATCAAACTGCCACATTAAGCTTGGCAGAGATTATATCACAGATGTACTTGTGCAAGAAAGAAGATTATTATGAATTAACATAAAAGATTAGGCCAACCTTTATCATTACGTCTTAAAATTATATACAGTTGTCAAAAAATTCACTTTTTGTCTTAATTCTTTTATATAATAAAAATATAATACTTTTCAATATTACAATAAATCACATATTTACATTCAAAAATATACAAAGATAACTACATTTACATATCTATAAAAATAAGTTCATTATAAGGAAGCTCTGGATAATGCTTTATCTAGTGTAATAATAATATGGTTATATTGTGTATTTAATTAGAAAAAAGTAATAAAAATCATAAAACAAAACATATAATACATAATGGTATGTAGTATACTTCTACCATAATAATTTATGGATCTTTATATCAAATCATATTAATATTTCACAAAATTAAAATGGATTTTTTTATTTCAAATTTTATCATGAAAATTTAAGAGTCGTTAAAACAGATATACTAAGTCTGTTAAAAGTAAAAAGAGGTTGTTACAAAACATAATGTATACAGAATAAAAATAATAATTAATAAATAAATAATAGGAGTCTCTATAGGACTCAACTGACAGTAGGAATGACTAAAAAAAACCCGAATGGAAACAGTGACTCCACAATTTACATATAACATGGGGATCATCTAAAATTAAACATGTAGTTTCGTTTATCCATAGCTAATATGCATGTAGTAACTGTTGTACAATGAATTAAATCCAAATTATTAACAATTTTAGTTTTCTTATACAGCTATAACCTTGGCCTTTTAACCCATGGCCTTCAATCATATATCAAAATGATCCTCATATCAATACCTTCAGTATTCTTACATTTATGTTTATACAAAAAGCTAATAGTTTTCAAGATAATAAAAAAAATTCAGTCTTCTTGTGTATCTATAACCTATAATTAACAATTTTAGTCTTCTAAGCAACTATGACCTTGACTTTTGAACATATGACCTTGAACTATATACCAAAATGTTTGTCATACTAATAGCTACAATATTCTATATAAATGTCTATACAAATGTCAATATTTTCAAGATAATTTACAATTTCAGTCTTCTTATGCAGCTATAACCTTGACCTTTAAACATATGACCTTGAACCATATATAAAAATGAACATCATATCGATATAAACAATATCCAAAATACATGCCTATACAAAAAGTTTATAGTTTTCAAGCTAATGCACAATTTCAGCATTTATAAGCAAAAATAACATTTCAGGGGCAACAACTCCTGGATTGTCATGTAAGTATGAGACTTCGTACCTTGTTGAATTTTGCCATACTGAAAATTTTAACAACGTTTTTGATTTAATTTATCTCTTATATTTTTCAAAAATAGCCTAAAACAGCACAAATAAAAAACTCGGTCATGGCCTTGATATTTGACCTTGACCCCATTTTTAAGGTTATTTCAAGAAAAAGTCAAAACTGGAAACCCCATGTCATTATCTGTAGTCAAGTTAATTATAATTTGAAATCATTTTATATACAGTCGACTTTCGTTAATTAGAAATCGGTTAAATCGAAATTGCGCTTAAATCAAAATGATATAAACGGTCCTGTCAGATCGCTATGTATTCCTATGCAATTTTGTGTGTTTAATTCAAAATACCGAAATGCGAAATTTTGCTTAAATTGAAGTGAATTTTCAGTCCAGATAACAAAATATAATGAAGTCCGTTTAAATCGAAATATACTTTCCTTGTTTATCGCAGTTTGGATTTGTTTAAACAACAAGTTGAAACTAAATGGCAAAATAAAACAAGAGGCCCATGGGCCTTAACGCTCACCTGAAGATATGTCGAATATTCCCGGCTGTAGAAATTCCATGGACATATGTCCATGTCCATGTAAAATCCATGGATTTCCACGGAAATGCCACAAAAATCCATGGAAAGTGTTCACGTCCATGAAAAAATAAATTTGCCATCTTTTTGACTATGGACATGTACACACTTTCCATGGAATGTCTGTGGACATGTACATGGATTTTTGTGGCAAATTTTTGTCTGTCAATGAACGTTTAACAAAATATTCAAAGTTTCAGGCTCAACATTTTCAACAAACTCTGTATGTGGAAATTCCATGGATTTCCATGGCATTTTTCTCAAGGTCAGCAATTCAAGTGCTTTGTTCATATAATTAGGAGGTACTGCTAGACAACAACAAGAAAAAAAAAGTGGCTGCCTAGTATGACCAGCATTTTAAGACATTTCAGCTTTAGACTATACAAGACTAAGAAGGACATAAAATCTTATATTTTGTTGCAAAGTTACTGGATATTATACAAAGGAAACCTTTTTGAGATAATGGAATCTAGTGAAATTATAAGCAGACTATTGAAAGTGTCATTTGGGAATTATTTAGCTGTATATTTAAGTATAGAAAGTTCCATGTGAGTTTATTAACTTCATTCATCATGTAACTAACATAAATGATACAGGCAACTATTTTTGTTATAAAGTTTAACTCAGATAAAAAATCAAAATAAAAAATGATATATTAATTGTCATGAAGAGTGAGCAATTAATCTTTTTAAGATCTGTATGAACATGAAAATATCATGAATAAAATACATTGGTAAGGTTCTAAAGACTTGATGTGATTTTGTTTAATAATTATTAAAACAGTTATAGACAACAAAAAGTCACCAAATATGTCATTTCATAATTTCAGCAAAATGTGCTGACTCACAGAGTAGCCATTTTTTTTCTTGATGCTGTCTATAAATACTTCATCTGGATGGATCACTTTTTAAAAATTTGACACTTATTTTCCATGTACAATGAACATGGATTTCCATGTACATTGACCATGGATTTGCCACGTACATGTCTACAGATTTGCCACGTACATGTCTATGGAATTTCCACGTACATGTCCATGGAATTTCCATGTACATACGGTTCCAATACTCCACACTTTCCATGTATGAAAAATCCATGGAAATTCCATGGATTCCTTGGCAAATCTACACCCGGGTTGTTTGCAAAGTGCAATAGACAATATATTACGTACAGAAACTTTAAATGTTTTCTCAAGTTAAGAACTCCCACAAAACTTAATCAGAAATATATCCACTCACATTTCATTCATAAGTAGCTTACATAATATTGAACATATAACCTTGAACCATATATATAAATGATCATTGTCGCAATACCTACAATATTCTAATATACATGCCTATACAAAAAATCAATAGTTTTAAAGATAATTACCAATTAAAGTCTTCTTTTGCAGCTGTGACCTTGACCTTTAAACATATGACCTTGAACCATATATTAAAATGATCGACATGTCAATACCTACAATATTATAATATACATGCCTATACAAAAAGTTAATGGTTTTCAAGATAATTAGCAATTTAATTTTTTTTTATGCAAATGTGGCCTTGACTTTTCAACATATAACCTTGAACCATATATCAAAATGATTGTTGTTGCAATATCTACAATATTCTAATATACATGCCTTTACAAAAAGTTAATAGTTTTTAAGATAATTAGCAATTTAAGTTTGGTTTTTTTTTTTTTTTTTTTGCAGCTGTGTCCTTGCCCTTTCATCATATGACCTTGTACCATAGATCAAAATGATCGTCATGTCAAAACCTGCAATATTCTAATATACATGCCTATACAAAAAGTTAATAGTTTTCAAGATAATTAGCAATTAAAGTCTTTTTGCAGCTGTGACCTTGACCTTTTAACATATGACCTTGAACCATATATCAAAATCATCATCATGTCAATAACTACGATATTTTAATATACATGCCCATACAAAATGTTAATAGTTTTAAAGATAATTAGCAATTCTTATGCAAATATTTTGTAAACAGAATTTTCATTGGACCTCGACCGCAGTCAAATCTGTTTTACGGTCGGAGTTAAGCTGTCGCGTGCTATTTGGGTAACGATTACGTAATATATTCCTAAGCGCCACTACACGTGCTTTTGTTTACAAAACAAAAATGACGGACACCGATGATTTCGTATTGTCAAATTTTGTCACAGAAATGGATATTGGATCAATATAAATCTGTTATTATTTCATTCAATAAAATGATTATATCAATGGAATCAAGTGTTTTCTTGATAGAACTATATTTTTGGTGTAACGACATAGGTCTGCATTTATGATCTAGTGATGCGTCTGTAAACTGAAAATAAACTCTGATCGGAACAGTGGGGATTTCCATCAGTTTAACTGATTTAATAGTATTTTTTATTTATTTTGCATTAGAATGGAGATAACTGTTATGTATTTGAAGAGTTCCGACTGTAAAACGTATCTCCTAATTTCAATCTTTTTAGGAGCTGTCACCTTGACCTTTCAATATATGACCTTGAACAATATATCAAAATTATCGTTGTTGCAATATCTACAATATTCTAATATACATGCCTATACAAAAGTTAATAGTTTTCAAGATAATTAGTAATTTAAGTCTTCATTTGCAGCTGTGACCTTGACCTTTCAGCATATGACCTTGTACCATATATCATAATGATCGTTGTCGCAATACCTACAATATTCTAATATACTTCCTAAACAAAAAGTTAATAGTTTTAAAGATAATTAGCAATTTGTCTTTTTTTTTTTGCAGCTGTGACCTTGACCTTTCAATATAAGACCTTGAACTATATATCAAAATGATTGTTGTCGAAATGCATACAATATTCTAATATACAGGCCTATACAAAATGTTTATAATTTTCAAGATAATTAGCAATTTAAGTCTTCTTTTGCAGCTGTGACCTTGACCTTTCAACATATGACCTTGAACCATATATCGAAATGATCGTCATGTCAATATCTACAACATTCTAAATACATGCCCATACAAAAAGTCAATAGTTTCCAAGAAATAGTGACAAATATATAATTTTTAGCAATTTCCCCACTCAGTGCCTTTCAATTTCCCCATTTTGAGCCCATGGCTACCATTTGTGCAAATCTGAAAACAGATCACCTAAGGATGTTATAAATGAAATTACTAAGGTATATCTCTTGTAGATTCAGAGGAGAAGATTTTTAAAATGTTTCACTCTTTCCCCGCTTATGGGGCCCCAAGGGGACATAACTCCTTCATTTGTGCAAATCTGAAAGGGCTTCACCCAGGCATGATGGTTACCAAGTTTTATTAAATTTGGCCCAGAGGTTTTGGAGGAGAAGATTAAAATGTAAAAAGTTAACGCACGACGGACAACGCACGACGGACGACGGACGGTGAACCATCGCAATAGCTCATCTGAGTTTTCAGCTCAGGTGAGCTAAAAAACTTAGAACCAGGTTTCTACGAAAACCTGGTTAACAATTACATGTACACAAAAATATTTTATCTTAAAAATGTTGATTTATACCTGAAATAATTAATCCGTCTCTTATTGAAGTGTCGGCAAGCCATGATTTCAATTATCAAAAAGGTTGGACGCTAAGGTTTCAGATGAAAAAGTTATGATTATGAAAAAAAGTAACTTTAACTGAGCCTGTCCGATGATAGTCAGTGTTTAACAAATTTCAATGGAACCTTGTAGCTTTCGGTGAAGTTTCCGATTTGCTTATTCTATTTTGCAAAAAATTATTTTTAAATTTTAATGTTTAATTAAATCTTAATAGTAAATTTTCAGTGTCAATTGTAAGCATTAATAATACCTAACAGCTTAATTATACGTTACGTCAATAGAGGAGCGCTTTACTTTTAGAGTTATCTCCTGTTTCTGATCATCAGTGATCAAACGATTAATTCGAAATTCGGATAAATCAAAATTTTTCATTTGACCCCTTCAATTTCGATTTAACGAGAGTCAACTGCATTTTTTTAAATTAAATGCAAAAAATATTAACATACTTTTATATCAAATTTCATGAAATGAACAACCTATATGCTTAGACCCTAGAGAAGCCAATAGCATCCGATTTTTTTTTACCATTGACATTTTAAAGAAGAAGATTTTTGAACCCATAGGTCATCTTGACCTAGATTTGGGAGCCATGATAACGCCATGAACAAAATAGTGGGAAGACAGAATTATAAGATCGATTGTCTGCCTTCATATATGCATTCATTTATTACATTTCCATATCTCCGAAAAGCGATTAAATCAGTTTGGCAGTTAAAATCAGTAAATTTAAACATTCAGATATAATAACTTAAATAAATCAAAGAACTGAAAGTACTGAAATTCAAGAAAGACAAATGAATGTTTGATTGAATGTGAATTTTGCGCCCTGTTCAACATTATGTCATGTACAGTTGACAGCCTTTCTGTGTGATGGTATATATGTTTATTTTGTAGTGCAATGAAAGAAAGCAGTGAGGTATGTTGTGTGCAATGTCTATTGGCTATAATACTGATCTTCTCGTTACATGACCAAATACAAGTCTGCATATCAAGTAACATAAATTATTTACATAATCAGAAATCATGCATCTCAAAATGATCAACAATACATCATCAATGTAGCTTTATATGGCCATATCATAATCCATGTTACAATAAATAGTCTTATCTTAAACTTTATTACATTTCATAAACAAGTAGCATTAATATACCATTCCATAAACTATATGTTTAAAAGGACTATATCATAAACAATGTGGCATTCAATGACCATTTCAAAACCATGTGACACTTAATGACCACACCATAAATCATTGGGTATTAATTGACCATATCATAAACTATGTGACACTAATTATAAATGACCGTATCATAAACCATGTGACACTAAATGGCCATATCATAAACCATGTGACACTAAATAACCATATCATAAACCATGTGACACCTAATGGCCATATTATAGTTAATTATATAAACAATATGACTTAAAACCACTATATCATTATCAAAGTAACTGTAACCATATCATAAACCATGTGGCAACAAATGGCCATATAATAAACCATGCGACTTAAAAAGACCATATCATAAACCATGGATTCAAAATGACTATATTAAAGACATGTGACTCAAAAAGAACAAAGTTTTAACAAAGTGACACAATATGATAAGTAAACAAGAGGCCCATGGGCTTTAACGCTCACCTGAGGATATGGCCAACCTGATGATATATCCAAAATCATTGGCAAACATACATAAAATATTCTAATATACATGCCTATAAAAAAGTTAATTGTTTTCAAGATAATTAACAATTTAAGTCTTTTTATGCATCTGTGACCTTGACCTTTAAACGTACGACTTTGAATCTTATATCAGAATAATTGCCATATCAATACCTACAATATTCTAATATACATGCCAAAACAAAAAGTTAATAGTTTCCAAGATAATAAACAATTTCAGTCTTTTTATGCACCCATGACCTTGACCTTTGAACATATGACCTTAAGCCACATATCAAAATGATTGTCATATCAATACCGACAATATTCTAATACATGTGCCTATGCAAAAAGTTCACAGTTTTCAAGATAATTAACAATTTGAGTTTCTAATAAATCTATGACCTTGGCCTTTAAACGTAAGACCTTGAATCTTATATAAGAATGATCGACATATCAATTCCTACAATATTCTAAATACATGCCAATACAAAAAGTTAATAGTTTCCAAGATAAGTAACAATTTTTGTCTTTTTATGCATCTATGACCTTGACCTTTGAAGGTATGTCCTTAAGCCATATATCAAAATGTTCGTCATGTCAATACCTACAATATTCTAAAATACTTGCCTATACAAAAACTTTTTCAAGCTTAAGCACAATTTAAGTTTTCATAAGCGAAAAAAAAAAAAAAAAACCTTGAACTTTGACCTTGACGTAATTTTGAAGGTTATTTCAAGAAAAAGTCAAAACTGAAAACCCCATGTCAATATCTATTCATATTGACAAGTTATGATAATTTGAAGCCATTTTACGAAATTTTTAAAATTAAACTCAAAAACGCGTAACCTAATTTTTTTACCAAATGTCACGAAATGAACAATTAATAAGCTTAAGACCCAAGAGAAGCCAAATATTACATCAGATTTTTTTCTCCCATCATTGCTTTCAGAGAAGAAGACTTTTTAAGTTTTTTGGAACCATAGGTCACCTTGACCTAGTTTTGACCTAGTTTTGGGAGCCATGACAACGTCACGAACAAATCTGAATTGCACTGGCCCATATATGCATCTGACCAAGTTTCATTAAAAATCTATCTTGTGGTTTCAGAAAAGAAGTTGAAAATGTAAAAGTTTATGCCACAGACGATGACAACGCCGAAGCCAACGAGGACAGACAAATTTGATCAGAAAAGCTCATTTGAGCCTTTCGGCTAAGTTGAGCTAAAACACCATGTCATATACCATGGCCATATAATTTACCATGTGACTCAAAATTACTAAATCAATAAGCCATATGATCCAGAATAATCATATTAAAAAAATGCGACAAAAATTAACAGATAAAAAACCATGTGGTGCAAAAAAGACCATATCATAAACCATGTGAATGAAAATGACCACATCATAAAATGGGCGACCCAAAATGGCCATATCATGAACCATGTCACACAAAATGATCATATGATAAACCATGTGACTCAAATAGTCATATAATCAACCATATGGCACTAAATGAACATGTCATAAAGCATGTAGCACTAAATTACCATATCATAAACCATGTGACTCAAAAATGTCATATCATAAACCATGTGGTACTAAATGACCATATTATAAACCACATGACACTAAATGACAATTATATAAACCATGTGGCACTAAACGTGTCATGTCATCAAAATAAAGTCCGTCTTCAAATACAGGAAAATGTCGCATTCTCTTTCGATTCTGCAATTCATTTCTAAATAAATCAATGTCAATCAATGGACAGTCGCAATTTATCATGGAAATTTCATCACCAAGTCAATAGATGCGAAAGGTGCCTAAATTTGGGTTATCTGTCCTTATTTAACTTCAATCAACAGACGAGAGAGAGCTAAATTCTGTAAGGGAGACAAAAACGGGTTAAGAGTTAAGAGTTCACACGTGTAATAGCTATATTCGAGAAAGCTTTCCTGAATAAAACTACATTTTTTGTGCAAAAACAACTAAAAACTAAAAAAGATTCTTATCATAATGTAATCACACACACACACACACACACACACACACACACACACTTTACCAAAAAAAAAACAAAACAAGCAGTTAAAGCCCTTAAAAATTTAAGTTCAGCGTAGTAATAAAATAATCAAACAATGCTTTACAAAACAAAGTAAATTGTCTTTTTCTAATTGTAAATCATTTTATGTTTTATATAATATTAATTTTTTCATTCTTTAAAAATCATTCCTTAAATGGTAATCAAAAACAATGACATGATATATATATATATATATATATATATATATATATATATATATATAGTTCTGTGTAACTGTACAATTTATTATAAAAATAATCAGATGCACAGATCTTTATCTTATATACAACATGCCCTCTACAGCATTGAAGTGTTTTCTTAATATTGGCATTTGTATTTTTGTTTATAATGATGTATGTTGTGATCTTGGTTTTAAGTTCCATACTGTTACAGTAATAACTTAAGTCATTCCACGCTAAGATTCACTCTGTGGTTTCTCAGAGAACAATCTTTTTTTTATCGGAAGCACCATTTTCCCAATTATTCACTCAACTGCTTTGCACTCAACTCAAATAAGGGAATATTTCAATGTCAATTTTTAAGACGTTACACAAATTGAAAACCTAATATTATATCTAAAATTAGTGTATGTTTGTCAAAAAAAAAAAAAGCCTCTTAAAACATAAAATGTTTAAAATATTGATGAGTGCAGGAATTGTTCAATGTCTCCCAATAATGCCTTATAGACTCTTCTC
Organism: Tegillarca granosa; assembly: GCA_029721355.1. NCBI lineage: Eukaryota > Metazoa > Mollusca > Bivalvia > Arcoida > Arcidae > Tegillarca > Tegillarca granosa. Next base: position 163,133 of record JARBDR010000037.1, read on the forward strand.
AACTCAAGATCCTGTCAAAATTCAGAAAATTGATTGAATAATTGTGAAACCGGGACCTGATTGTATAAACAGCTTTTTACTTCATCATTACATTTACATTACATTTACATTTGGTCTGTTAAGCTACTAAAGTGTTAGTTTACAGACAAATTACTAGTAATTTGAAAATTCAGAACGAAACAGAAATAAACTATATAGATGAAAGCTAGATATTAAGAAAAAAAATTAGACAATTTAAGCGTCTTCAAATTTCAGACCAATAAACATTAGGAGTAAAGGTAAAAATAATAATTCTTTTTTTATATAACAATTAATAACAATTTTTGTCTTGAAAAATATAAAATTTAAAAAAACAACATCAATTAATAATCAAGATATTTTTGTAAACTTTAATTATAAAATTACTTATTAAAAGTCTGTAAGATATAACAACATTTATTTATTTGTTGGTTCTTGTTTGTCTGTCTGGCTGTTATCTGGTGGGAGTGGTTTACCAGACCTACTGAAGTCAACTTCAGCATAGTCGGTTCTGTTTTCCAATCCATGGATCACAAGTCTGCTTTCCCCATTTGGCTTACTCTCATGTAAGATATCAGCATATATGAGACCATCCTTGTTCTATATAAGTAAAAGATACATACATGAAAACAATGTCAGTTGCTACGATTTGTCTTTGTAATATCTAGTTTAAACAAAAGGCAAATCATTGTTTATTTAGAACATAACTGTTATACAACTACATATGTCCACTGCTTTGTTCTAAATACGGAACCAAAAATAATGCAAGTGCCATTATAAAATATCTTAACATTCAAAATGATTATCATTTATCTAAGGAAGGCAATTATTTGGACTTTATTTACTGCAATACCTAGTAAATCAACCAGAACATGGGGGAGGAAGGAAGACGCAGAAGTGACCAGAGAAAAAACTGTCCTTCAGTACACAAACTGACAAACTTTCTGTCTGCTCACATGGGATCTGATTATAGGCGATGAGAGGCATTGTGATTCATAAACATGCACTTTAGACCACTCTGCCACTGAAGCCCCTGAGACGGAAGGAGGGATACATCATACCTTACATAAAAACCTTCTTTGATCAAGTTTGTGAAGAGATTTTGTTGTACATTCCACCTGGTCTGACAACATGTGTTATGTACTTTGCCTTTTTCAGCCTGTTTATAGTACTAAAAAGCGGAGACATCAGAAGTTTTTAAAAAGACTCAGTTGTATTCAATTTGACTAACTAGATGAACATTTCAATCAAACCAGAGATAATAAATAAGTATACCACATAACCATAACCATTACCTTTTTGTGGATCACTATAGAAAATGCTGTTATCACAAATTTCCACAGCAGCTTTTTCTATAGAGTATTTTATAAAATGGTTACAGTAAATGAAATAGTAGCTCTTTGAAAAATTTGGGTTGTCAAGTTCTGAACTTGGGAAGTGGGTTGAGATATCCTTATTTGGCATTACAATTTCAAACTGTTTCTTATTCTTGAACCAAATATATTATGATTCAAAACTCTTTGCTGAAAGATGAGACTAGTCATTACAGAACAAATATATAAATAACCAATAATGTGTAAAGAATTGGTGTACTTAGAGTAATTGTTGCTCATATACCTTGTTGGGTTTAGTTTTAGCTTTTGGCCCTTTTGGTTTCTTTCTTTCATCATCATTTTTCTGAGAGTTAATATCATCCATATTTTCATACAGTGTTCCTGAAATTATTATATTAGTATATCATTGAATAATATTTGCTGGAATATTTCAAATATCCAACTTTTACACATGCATAAATAAATTTAGTAAAATGGATAAAATTTCTGTGTTTGGTTTCAAATATTTCTGAACTCTAATGCATTGTGGTCGTAACATCTACATGTATTCTCTAAACCATAATATCTTTGATTTCAAGCATATGAATTATTAGTTACATATTTACAACTTATCTTAATTTTCTAATATGTTGTTAGTTTATTTAAGAATAAAATTAATGTTTACATTTTCAATGTTGATGTGTAACCAAATACTCAATTTGATACAGTAAAACCTACTATATGTTATTTCAAAACAAGGACTCTTAAACAAAAAAACTCTCAATGGAGTGTAACCGTTTTGTACAATGTCGATTTTAGTCAAATAAGGAAGGTTTGCATATAAGACAGAAGTATTTTCTTACCATCCTCTCCAGATTTCTTTGCTTAAATAAAAAAAAAAACTTTATTTAAAATTAAATTATACTGACATATAGACTATAAACATTTTTATGTGTAGCATAACAGTTGCACTATGTGGCAGGGTTTCATACAACACTAACCATGTGTAATAGGATAAAATAAGTTAAGAAAAGTGGTCATATGTAGCAGTTTTGGCCCCAGAAATCTTAGTTGTCTGGAGCATCTTGCAATATATAACAGATGAAATGGACAAATAATTACAGCTACAGACTGATGAATAAAACAAAATCCTGAACAAAAAACTCTAACTTAACTACAGGCCAATGCACCCCTGTAGATAACAATACTTTAATATTGGGTATAAATCAGACATGACGAACAAATTAAAGACATATATATGACCGAATGTAGCTTTCACTTTACCTTTGTTATAAACAACACTTAACCTGTTCACTTTCATTTGATTGTAAACTTAAAATTGTTTGTGTTTCTCAGACATATGCCCATATAAGGTAAGAAATATTAACAATTTTCATTGATTACAGGGTGTCATTAAAGATATCATGTTTGGCCGAGTACCAAATCATAACAAAATCCAAAACATATGTGGCATGTCTATAACAGTACCATATAATCAAAAGGGTGCCATAACATTTTTGGTACGTTTGACAGGGAACTGATATAATTTGTAATATAATACTCTAACAGTAATCATGTAAGGAAAGGTTCCATAGCAGCTTTGATATGTATGATAGGGAACCATATTATACTAACCCTGGCTGGATACACTAGTGTATGTCAATTGCTTATTGTTATAAATTTGGAAGGAAAAAGCTTAAATTTTACCTGGTTTCGCTTTTTTCTCTTTTGGTTTCCCCAACAATTTCTTTGCTTTTGCACCTCCTGAGAAGAAACACATAGGTCTATGAACAAGAGGCCCACGGGCCTTAATGCTCACCTGAGGAAATATCCTTACAAAGAACTTAATTACAAAAAGTTCACAAAATATCTCAAGTTTGGAAAATCCTAAAATAATCAATCAGAAATGTCTAGTCACATTTCATTTATAAATAGCTCATATGCACAATTTAACTATAGTACAATTAATAATTTCAAAATCATTAACCATATGGTTATGCAGCCATGATTTTGACCTTTGAACATGCGAAATTGAACCTAATATCAAAATGGTCTCAATATCAATACGTACTATATTCTAATAAACATGCTTGTACAAAATGTTAATGGATTTCAAGATAATATACAATTTCAATCTTCTTCTATTCCTATAACCTTGACCTTTGAACATGTGGCCTTTAACCATATATCAATGATCGTCATGTCAATGCCTACAATATTCTAATATACATGTATATACAAAAAGTTTATAGTTTTCAAGATAATAAGCAATTTAAGTATTTTTTGCAGGTGTGACCTTGACCTTTTAACATATGACCTTGAACGATATATCAAAATGATGGTTGTCGCAATACCTACAATATTCTAATATACATGCCTATACAAAAAGTTAATAGTTTTTAAGATAATTAGCAATTTAAGTCTTCATTTGCAGCTGTGACCTTGACCTTTCAAGCTATGACCTTGTATCATATATCAAAATGATTATTATCGCAATACCTACAATATTTTAACATACATGCCTATACAAAAAGTTAACAGTTTTCAAGATAATTCACAATTTCAGTAAACGTATGCAGCTATGACCCTGACCTTTCAACATATGACCTTGTACCATATATCAAAATGATCGTTGTTGCAATACCTACAATATTCTAATATACATGCCTATACAAAAAGTTTATAGTTTTCAAGATATTTACCATTGAAGTCTTCTTCTGCAGCTGTGACCTTGACCTTTAAACATATGACCTTGTGCAATACATCAAAATGATCTTTGTCGCAATACCTACACTCTTTAAATATACATGCTTATACAAAAACTTAATAGTTTTCAAGAAAATTAGCAATTTAAGTCTTCTTTTGCAGCTGTGACCTTGACCTTTCAACCTTTGACCTTGTACCATATATCAAAATGATCCATGTCACAATACCTACAATATTCTAATATACATGCCTATACAAAATGTTAATAGTTTTCAAGATAATTCACAATTTCAGTACACGTATGCAGATATGACCTTGACCTTTCAACATATGACCTTGACCCATATATCTCAATGATTGTCATATCAATACCTACAATATTCTTATATACATGCCTATACAAAAAGCTTATAGTTTTGAAGCTAATGCACAATTTTAGTATTCATATGCCAAAAATAACATTTCAGGGGCAACAACTCCAACATGGATTATCATATAGTTACGAAACTTGGAACCTTTTTAAATTTTGTCATGGGGATTATTATAACAATGTTTTGAATGCATATATCTCTTAAAATTTGCAAGAAAATTGCCTAAAACTGCATAAATCACAAATTAGATCATGACCTTGATTTGTGACCTTGACCCTATTTTAAAGGTCATTCCAAGAAAATGTCAAAAATAGAAACCCCACACCAATATCTGTTCAAATAGTCAAGTTATAACAATTTGAAGCCATTTTATGAATTTTTTAAAATTAAATGCAAAAACGCCTAACCCATTTTTCGACCAAATTTCATGAAATGAACAAACTAAAGGCTTAAGACCCTAGAGAACCCAAATATCACTTCAGATTTTTTATCTCATCATCGGTTTTAGAGAAGAAGATTTTTTAAGATTTTTGGACCCCTAGGTCACCTTGATCTAGCTTTGGTAGCCATGGCAACGCCATGAACAAATCTGAATTGCACCGACCCATATATGCTGATCAAGTATCATTGAAATCTGTTCTGCAGTTTTGGAGGAGATGTCGAAAATAGGTGTTAACGACGCACGCACGCACGCATGCATGCACACAGGCACATACACATGCCGCGCCATGCCATAAGTTCACATGACCTTTTGGTCAGGTGAGCTAAAAATTATGGATAATGATGCTAACAATAAAAACATCAATTGGACCAAACATAAACTAAATGAGCCAAGGTCCATAAAGATTGAATTTAAGAAGTTATTATCTTCTTCGGGACTATTACTATTCATTTAAACATTGGATCTGATTTTCATTCAGGTCATTGAGATATAACCTGAGTGGATGCTGTGCACATTTTGTAATTCACAAAGCTAATAATGCAAAAGTGTAAAGATTCAATGCTTATTGTTAAATTTTAAAGACAACTTAATCAAATAAGAGGATAACTTTATGCAAGTTTTGCTTTTAATAACTTCAAAAGAAGGTAAAATGATGTGCATTAAAAGTAGTTCATTCTAGATTACGTCAACATCAAACACTTTAACACGAGCGGTGCAGCCAATTTATGTTCGAGTCATTGAGAAATGACCTGAATGTATTTTTTGCTTTTCAATAAATGAAATTATTAGTATTTTGTCCAATTTAATTATTCACTGGTGATCCTAGGATTGGATAAGATAAAGTTAATTCTGCAACACAATAAATTTATTAGCTTAAAAGTTCAAAGCTTAATGCTAAGGGAACTTTTTATTCCTTATAGTATTATGTGCACTTAATATGGTGTCATTTTAATTTAACCTCAATTAATTAGTACTGAAACAAGAGGCCCATGGGCCTTAATGCTCACCTGAGGATATGTCCAAAATTGTTTGCAAAGTGCAATAGACAATATATTCAGTACAGAATCTTTACAAGTTTTCTCAAGTTAAGAACTGCCAAAAAACTTAATCAGAAATATATCCAGTAACATTTCATTTATAAGTTGCTTATATAATATGCATGAAGTAACTGTAGTGCAATGAATAATTTCCAAATCATTAACCAATTTCAGTATACTTATGCAACTATGTCCTTGACCTTTGAACATATAAGATCGTCATATCAATACCTAAAATATTCTAATATACATGCCTATACAAAAAATTAGTAGTTTTCAAAGATAATTAGCAATTTAAGTCTTTTTTTGCAGATGTGACCTTCACCTTTAAACATATGACCTTGAATCATATATCAAAATGATCACCATTTCAATACCTACAATATTTTAACATACATTCCAATACAAAAAGTTAATAGTTTTAAGCTTTCTTTTGCAGATGTGACCTTAACCTTTCAACATATGGCCTTGTTCCATATATCAAAATGATCGTCATGTGAATACCTACAATATTCTAATATACATGCCTATACAAAAAGTTAACAGTTTTCAAGATAATTCACAATTTCAGTAAACGTATGCAGCTATGACCCTGACCTTTCAACATATGACCTTGTACCATATATCAAAATGATCGTTGTTGCAATACCTACAATATTCTAATATACATGCCTATACAAAAAGTTTATAGTTTTCAAGATATTTACCATTGAAGTCTTCTTCTGCAGCTGTGACCTTGACCTTTAAACATATGACCTTGTGCCATACATCAAAATGATCTTTGTCGCAATACCTACACTCTTTAAATATACATGCTTATACAAAAACTTAATAGTTTTCAAGAAAATTAGCAATTTAAGTCTTCTTTTGCAGCTGTGACCTTGACCTTTCAACCTTTGACCTTGTATCATATATCAAAATGATCCATGTCGCAATACCTACAATATTCTAATATACATGCCTATACAAAATGTTAATAGTTTTCAAGATAATTCACAATTTCTGTACACGTATGCAGATATGACCTTGACCTTTCAACATATGACCTTGACCCATATATCTCAATGATTGTCATATCAATACCTACAATATTCTTATATACATGCCTATACAAAAAGCTTATAGTTTTGAAGCTAATGCACAATTTTAGTATTCATATGCCAAAAATAACATTTCAGGGGCAACAACTCCAACATGGATTATCATATAGTTACGAAACTTGGAACCTTTTTAAATTTTGTCATGGGGATTATTATAACAATGTTTTGAATGCATATATCTCTTAAAATTTGCAAGAAAATTGCCTAAAACTGCATAAATCACAAATTAGATCATGACCTTGATTTGTGACCTTGACCCTATTTTAAAGGTCATTCCAAGAAAATGTCAAAAATAGAAACCCCACACCAATATCTGTTCAAATAGTCAAGTTATAACAATTTGAAGCCATTTTATGAATTTTTTAAAATTAAATGCAAAAACGCGTAACCCATTTTTCGACCAAATTTCATGAAATGAACAAACTAAAGGCTTAAGACCCTAGAGAACCCAAATATCACTTCAGATTTTTTATCTCATCATCGGTTTTAGAGAAGAAGATTTTTTAAGATTTTTGGACCCCTAGGTCACCTTGACCTAGCTTTGGTAGCCATGGCAACGCCATGAACAAATCTGAATTGCACCGACCCATATATGCTTCTGACCAAGTATCATTGAAATCTGTTCTGCAGTTTTGGAGGAGAAGTCGAAAATAGGTGTTAACGACGCACGCACGCATGCACACAGGCACATACACATGCCGCGCCATGCCATAAGTTCACATGACCTTTCGGTCAGGTGAGCTAAAATTATGGATAATGATGCTAACAATAAAAACATCAATTGGACCAAACATAAACTAAATGAGCCAAGGTCCATAAAGATTGAATTTAAGAAGTTATTATCTTCTTCGGGACTATTACTATTCATTTAAACATTGGATCTGATTTTCATTCAGGTCATCGAGATATAACCTGAGTGGATGCTGTGCACATTTTGTAATTCACAAAGCTAATAATGCAAAAGTGTAAAGATTCAATGCTTATTGTTAAATTTTAAAGACAACTTAATCAAATAAGAGGATAACTTTATGCAAGTTTTGCTTTTAATAACTTCAAAAGAAGGTAAAATGATGTGCATTAAAAGTAGTTCATTCTAGATTACGTCAACATCAAACACTTTAACACGAGCGGTGCAGCCAATTTTTGTTCGAGTCATTGAGAAATGACCTGAATGTATTTTTTGCTTTTCAATAAATGAAATTATTAGTATTTTGTCCAATTTAATTATTCACTGGTGATCCTAGGATTGGATAAGATAAAGTTAATTCTGCAACATAATAAAGTTATTAGCTTAAAAGTTCAAAGCTTAATGCTTAGGGAACTTTTTATTCCTTATAGTATTATGTGCACTTAATATGGTGTCATTTTAATTTAACCTCAATTAATTAGTACTGAAAAAAATGAATCTTTTAATATTTTTTATAATCTTAACTTCTTGTTCAAATTGTTCCAATTGCTTAAATATTTAAACAACATCTGTAACAGTCAAACTTTGACTACTGTTTTTCAATCTGCAGAATTGCAGGACTTTCCAGTGGCATTCAACAAGCTTTTAAAACCTTCTAGCAATTTTCCAGACATGTTTAAACTTGCATAAAAATAATAAGACATATTAATCATAATTTGAATAAGATATAACATTCATAAAGTTTTTTTTCATATTGAAACAATCCAATAATGTTAAACTTAACAGACTGATTAATCATAATTTAATTGTCATGAGAAAGACAGGATTCAAACACAAAATCTCAAGATTGAGATACATGTATATAAGCTTTAAATAACATGAAATGTGTGAGAACTTCTATGCAACTGAATTAAACAAACCTTTGCCTTCTTTGTCTGCTTTTTTTGGTTTTTGAACATCAGCATACACTGCTAAAATATCTGGTTTTTCCTCCTTCTTTGGATTTTTCTGCACTTCAGCATAAACAGGGATAGGATTATCTAATCCACTTTTTCCATTTTTCTGAACTTCAGCATAAGGATAATCATTTTGACCACCAGTAGCACCACCAGATGTTCTTGGTGTTACAAAATTTGGTCCAGCAGGTTCATATAAAACATTGTCACGCATTCCATCTGAATAACAAAACCAGTTACATGTATAAATAAGATAGCCATAGACTTTAAAATGCTCACCAGTAGATATTGGAAAAATCTAAATATTAATCAAATTATTTTAAAAAGTTCAGCCAGGTGGTTTGTAAAGAATCTTTGTATGGTGTTTTAATCTTCTAGACATTTGGTTAATTAAGAATATTTTATACTTTAGGTCACTGTGGTACTGATTTTGGTTCAAGGTCGGCTGGTTTTGCATAATTTTATAATGTGGGTAAATGTCAACTTGCTTGTAAAATATATTGGTCGTATTTGATGATGCTAGGTATGAATTTTGAGGTCTTATAATTAATAACCAGAAATGGTCTAAATATAAAAAAATCAAAATCATTTTGAAAAACAATAGTCCCAATTGAACCTGTATCACTCAATTGGGCCACTGTGGATGTTGCAAGAAGCTGATTTTTTATAAACTACTCCACCTAGGGACCTTCCACACCAAATGGTTCTATTTTGCCTAGTAGTTTCAGAGTGAAAGATGTTTGAAGAATCAGCTATTGATAACAGCTTATTTGCACATTTCGCTAATTACGAGCTAATGATATTTATGATGGAAAAGTCTATCATCTATGTTAAATGGAAAAGTCACTTTTTGCTATTTATAGCAATGGCAGCCATCTTGGATGTCGCAAGATGTTAATTTGTACAAACTTTAAACTACTCCACCTAGGGACCTTCCACAAACATAGTTCCATTCGGCTTTGTAGTTTCAGAGAAGATTTTCAATTTTTTATTAATAGCAGCTTATTTGTATATTCCACTAATAACAAGTAATTATATGAGTGAGGGAAAATCCCATTATATATGTTAAATAGCTATCTTTTTACTCTTTGCGTAATGGTTTCTAAGGAGACAGTTTTTATTTTAGACACGTTTGGTCCAAGATCTGTCAGAAAGTAAGTAGCTATAGAAAACAAATCAGATTCTAAGAATAATAATTACTGCATTAATATCTGATTCAAAAATAAGACATGAAAAACCAAAATGCTTTACCTTCTTCATCAGACTGATCTCTGGCTGTTAATGGGAACCTAAAACAACAAAGATTTAAACATAATTTGTTACAGAAACCATGGTAAAAGCTTGTATAAACAAGATGCCGATAGGCTCAAAACACTCAACTGATCATACAACCTTATCTCTAGTAGAGGTGCAGATAGTCATTTTATTTCATTTCATAGAGGGAAAGCCAAACAATTTTTGAAAAATAAAATCTGCATTGATACATATATCATCACTAAAAATAGTGGTAAAAAAACCAATATTAAATAATAAGGTAATGACAAACTGTGACCTTGAGATAATTTTAAGAACAACCAAAATCTTCATGTTATTTACTGTTAAATTAAATATAACTTATATACAAAATACACAAATTGAAGCTATCTGACAATTGTTTTTTAATTCAACAAATAAATCATAACTTTTTTTAACTAAAGTTCATCCTTTGAATAAACTATATATCTTAAGAAAGCTAAAACCACATTAGATTTTATCTATTATCATTTTTACTATTTAAAAGTAACAGTAACCTCCTTTTCATTGCACAAATGTAAATGTTAAGGCAAAAGACTGAGTTAAACCAAATTTGCAAAATAGCGAATTAAGTATAATTAAGAAAATTCACCAATTAAGTAGAGTAGAATTTTGATAACTCGAAGTGCATGGGACTCTGGTGGTGACTTCAAGTTATTGCTGTGTTTGAGTTATCAAAGTTGAAGGATAACATCACCTTAATATAATTTTCCACTACAGAAATCTTCCATGCCCGGTACTCTAATGTAATGCAATAAGAAAGACAATAAATATGTCTAATAGATACTTTTGAAACAAAAATAATAATAATGTATTAAATAAGTAATATCAATGGCAAAAGCATGCAAAAGGTGCTATTTTAAAATCTTTTATTTCAAAATCATGATGTATACAAACAAAGGAATTGGAAATCAGATATACTTATTTATTACATTCTTCAGAAAATATGTATAGTTAGTTAATAAATATATATTATATACACAGTGTGTAGGTACAACCCTTTGTATCAGGTCGAGTTCTGTTTTTAGCAGCAACTACAAGTCACGCAAGCATTTTTAACAACATTAATTAAAATAACAAGAGGCCAAATAGGGCCTATATTGCTCAACTGGCGCACATGTTTTGTGAAAAGTGGGGCAACCAAATATGATTTAAAACAAGGGATCTAGTAGGCTAATGTCATTTGATGCTTATAATTGAAACAGACATGGCCATGGAGGGAAAGTAAGCAAAGATGTTGTGTATGAAAGTCAATGAATAATCATTGTATGACAAAAATAAGAACAGTTAACACATTATTATTGATGAAATATTGTTTATTATTATGCATATTTAGGACAAACAAAACATCTGAGCATTCTTTTCGCAACTATAACAAGAGGCCCATGGGCCTGAATGTTAACATGAAGATCTGTCTAATATTGTTTGCAAAGTGCACTATACAATATATTAAGTACAGAAGCTTTAAAAGTTTTCTCAAGTTAAGAACTCCCACAAAACTTAATCAGAAATATATCCACACACATTTCATTTATAAGTAGCTTATATAATATGCATTAAGTAACTGTAGTGCAATGAATAATTTCCAAATCATTAATCAATTTCAGTATACTTATGCAGCTATGTCCTTGACCTTTAAACATATATGACCTTGAACCATATAGGATTGTCATGTCAATACCTACAATATTCTAATATACATGCCTATACAAATAGTTCTTCTAGTATAATCATACCTACAGTTGAATGGACTACTTCAGGGATTTCATTTTCTAACCTGTATGATTATTTCTGCGATATAGTTTTGGGATTTATGTGTAACAGTAAAGTAAGCAGGAAAAGAGGACTTTAATGAAAGTTGATCTTAGATTACCCTTCTGGTATAGATGAAGCAATCAGCAATAAATTATACTTTGCAAATGAGATTTATTAAAGATATCAAACATAACACTTTCAAATAGACAAAGTGACATCTACTGAGCAATAACGATAACTCCAAAGAGAACTCATACCTTGTAAACTGACAAAGATATGACTTAAAACAGCAACGCTTCTGAGGAAGCCAACAAATCAATAAATTATACTTTGCAAATGAGTTTTATTTAAGATATCAAACATAACACTTTGACACACCACCCCCCCCCCCCCCCCCAAGTTCAATTACACTTTCTTTTTCTTTTCACTGACAGATTTGTTAAAATTGAAATTAATGATATTCTAAGTCACACACACACACACACACACACACACTCACACACACACACACACACACACACACAAAAACACATACTTTGTATGATACTACTTACTTGCCATTCTGCCTGGTATCATTTCCTAAAAACACAATTTTTAGAGATATAATTACAATTCTTATGGTTACCATCATAACAGCAAATTACATTAAGTCTGGGTCTTGTCCATTATTTTGCTAATATGTGTATGAAGAAATAAGATTATATACAAAATTGTTCCTGGAAATAATAAATTCCTGATGTAGTGTGGAAATCTAAATGCGTATGTTCTTCATTAATATATAAGAGAATACTGAAATAGGACTAACACAACTATGTGATATAATTATTTTCAAAGTTAGCTTAATAATTATGGGTAAGTCACTAATATTTCTTTGATGGTCAAGTGGAATCAGTTCTAGTTGGACACAGATTAGACCACAGAAATTTTCAAAGTTAATAATGATTGATAACACATTAATATTTCTATTTATTTTGACAGATAAAAGAACCTCAGTGGTCCAGTGGTCATCACAATTTACCACCTTGAATAAGTTCTAACTCGACACAGCTCATGACCTTGAATTAGTTCTACTTGGACACAGGTCCAACCACTTGCTTGTGTTACAAAGTATGTCATTTTTTTGACAAATGTCTGTTGTTGTTACAACCAGAACTGACAGTCTTGCTGTTATTGCAAAACAAGAGGCCCATGGGCCTTAAAGATCACCTGAGGATGTGTCCAAAATTGTTTGCAAAGTGCAATAGACAATATATTCAGTACAGAAACTTTACAAGTTTTCTCAAGTTAAGAACTCCCATAAAACTTATTCAGATATATATCCAGTAACATTTCATTTATAAGTAGCTTATATAATATGCATGAAGTAACTGTAGTGCAATGAATAATTTCCAAATCATTAACCAATTTCAGTATACTTATGCAACTATGTCCTTGACCTTTGAACATATATGATCGTCATGTCAATACCTACCATATTCTAATATACATGCCTATACAAAAAGTTAGTATTTTTCAAACATAATTAGCAATTTAAGTCTTGTTTTGCAGATGTGACCTTGACCTTTCAACATATGACCTTGTATCATATGTCAAAATGATCATTGTCCCAATACCTACAATACTCTAATATACATGCTAATAAAAAAAGTTAATAGTTTTCAAAGATAATTAGCAATTTAGATCTTCTTTTACAGTTGTGACCTTGACCTTTCAAAATATGATCTTAAACCATATATCAAAATGATCATCATGTCAATACCTACAATATTTTAATATACACGCCTATACAAAAAGTTAATAGTTTTCAAGATAATTAGCAATTTAAGATTAATTTTGCAGCTGTGACCTTTAACTTTCAATATATGACTTGAACTATTTATCAAAATGATCATCATGTCAAAACCTACAATATCCTAATATACATGCCTATACAAAAAGTTATTAGTTTTCAAGATAATTAGCAATTAAAGTCTTCTTTTGCAGCTGCGACCTTGACCTTTCATTTTATGACCTTGTACCATATAACAAAATAATTGCCATGTCAATACCTACAATATTTTAATATACATGCCTATACAAAAAGTTAATAGTTTTCAAAATAATTAGCAATTTAAGTCTTGTTTTGCAGCTGTGACCTTGACCTTTGAACGTATGACATTGAACCATATATCAAAATGATCGTCATGTCAATACCTACAATATCCTAATATACATGCCTATACAAAAAGTTATTAGTTTTCAAGATAATCAGCAATTAAAGTATTCTTTTGCAGCTGCGACCTTGACCTTTCATTTTATGACCTTGTACCATATAACAAAATAATTGCCATGTCAATACCTACAATATTCTAATATACATGCCTATACAAAAAGTTAATAGTTTTCAAGACAATTAGCAATTTAAATCTTCTTTTGCAGCTGTGAATTGACCTTTCAACATATGACCTTAAACGATATATCAAAATGATCGTCATGTCAATACCTACAATATCCTAATATACATGCCTATACAAAAAGTTATTAGTTTTCAAGATAATCAGCAATTAAAGTATTCTTTTGCAGCTGCGACCTTGACCTTTCATTTTATGACCTTGTACCATATAACAAAATAATTGCCATGTCAATACATACAATATTCTTACATACATGCCTCTACAAAAAGTTAATAGTTTTCAAGATAATAAGCAATTTAATTCTTCTTTTGCAGCAATGACCTTTACTTTTCAACATATGAGCTTGAACCATATTTCAAAATGATCATTGTTGCAATACCTACAATATTCTAATATACATGCCTATACAAAAAGTTAACAGTTTTCAAGATAATTAGCAATTTAAGATTAATTTCGCACCTGTGACCTTGAACTTTCAATATTTGACTTGAACCATTTATCAAAATGATCGCCATCTCAATACCTACAATATCTTAATATACATGCCTATACAAAAAGTTAATAGTTTTCAAGATAATTAGCAATTAAAATCTTCTTTTGCAGCCATGACATTGACCTTTCAACATATGACCTTAAACTATATATCAAAATGATCGTTGTTGCAAAACCTACAATATTCTAATAACATTCCTATACAAAAAGTTAATAGTTTTCAAGATAATTAGCAATTTAAGGCTTCTTTTGCAGCTGTGACCTTGAACTTTGAACATATGACCTTGAACCATATATCAAAATGATCGCCATCTCAATACCTACAATATTCTAATATACATGCCTATACAAAAAGTTTATACTTTTCAAGAAAATTAGCAATTAAAGTCTTGTTTTGCGGCTTTGACCTTGACCTTTCAACATATGACCCTGAACCATATATCAAGATGATCGTCATGTCAATACCTACAATATTTTAACATACATGCCTGTACAAAAAGTTAATAGTTTTCAAGATAATTAGCAATTTAAGTCTTCTTCTGCAGCCATGACCTTGACCTTTCAACATATGAGCCTGAACCATAAATCAAAATTATTGTTGTCACAATACCAACAATATTCTAATATACATGCCTATACAAAAAGTTAATAGTTTTCAAGATAATTAGCAATTTCAGTCTTCTTTTGCAGCTGTGACCTTGACTTTTGAACATATGACCTTGAACCATATATCAAAATGATTGTTATTGCAATGCCTACAATATTCTAATATACATGTCTATACAAAAAGTTAATAGTTTTCAAGATATACTGACAAATACATAATTTTAAGCAATTTCCCCACTCAGTACCTTTCCATTTCCCTATTTTGAGCCCCATGGCTACCATTTGTGCAAATCTGAAACTAAATGACCAAAAGATGTTATAAATGAAATAACTAAGATATATCTCTTGTACATTCAGAGGAGAAGATTTTTAAAGTTTTTCACTATTTTCCCCCTTATGGGGCCCCAAGGGGACATAACTCTTTTATTTGTGCAATTCTGAAAGGGCTTCACCCAGGCATGACAGTTACCAAATTTAATTAAATTTGGCCCAGTGGTTTTGGAGAAGAAGATTAAAATGTAAAGTTTACAGATGCACACACACACACACACACACACACACACACACACACACACACACATGCATGCACATACACATGCCGCATCATACCATAAGCTCACCCTGGCTAAAGCCAGTTGAGCTAAAAATCATAAACGGGGAATAAAACATCATTACCACACATAAAACCCCTAAAAAGCCATTACTGAACATCATGATGTCCTGTCAATTGACAACTTACGCTTTGTTCCCTGAGTCCTCCGTCTATAAAAGATAACACCACCAATAGCCACTAAGATTATAACAGCTACCAATGTTCCTGTAATCCCACCTACAATAGCTCCAGTATTATCAGTCAGGCGTCCTGTTTCCAGTTCTAAAAAAATAGAAAAACTACTTTATATCACCCTATGCAAAAATAAAAACGTAATACTTTTTTTTAAAAATCCTTACAGAGATTCAATATGGGATAACACAAACACTCATTCCAGAAATACATCGCTGTAATAATCATGTGGGTTAGGGTAGAAAATTCTGGAATAGTTGATTCAGTGGTGGGTAAGATCACTGTTGTTAGGCCTACAGTATATATTCCTTTTGCTGTCAAGCTAGCAGACGATATTACCTGGCCAGCGAAAATGGGAAAGTCGGTCATGTGCAATTCTATTTTCTTAACCCGCATGATTTTTCAGCGATGTATTTCCTGAATGAGTGTTTCCGTGTTTTCCCATATTAAATCTCCATAAGAATTTCAAAAAGCTCTGCATTTTATACTCCACCTAAGGTGGCATTTAGTTTGGTGTCAGTTAATTACAACAAAATGCATACGTCATAATGGTATGTGACATGCTACAAAATTTTTTGATATCTCTTCTAAAACCTTGAAAAACTAGTGCTACGGCAGACATGAATCAGACAGTAGTCTGAAGATATGCAGTCATAAATGATGATAGTGATGCAGCAGCAATTATTAATTTTGTGCACCTGCAGGTGCATCACATCATTTGTGAATATGTTACGCTGATGACAGGGAAATATCCCCACTCAAGTACAGAACATCAACGGCTGGCTACCAGCTGCAACTTTTGTTTGGCTTCTGTAAGTTGATGTATTGTTGATAGTGATAACAATGTTATTGATTGATATTTTTGTATGGGTTAATAGTTCTGCCTCAAACTCAGATGCCTCAGTTTTGTCCAGACATACTTGCCTCAGCTTAAAGCCAGTATCATTTACATTTTAAGTACTGTCGCGTGCAATCAGTGTGAGTTGTACCATTCCAATATGTAAGCATGTTTGCAAGCTCAGTTTGGAATTAATTTAAATAGAGTCAATTCTTGTTAATTCAAAATTAGTAGAATCAAAATAATGTTTAAATCAAAATGACACAAACAGTCCTGTCAGGTCACTACATATTTCTATGCAAATTTGGGTGTTTAAATCAAATACCAAAATTTGAAATTGCTTAAATTGAAGTGAATTTTCAACATAAATTAGGAAATTTAATGGAAATTCCAAAGATTAATTCAAAATATAAATTCCTTGTTTCCAATCATAGCAAGCAGCATATCGACATACCTTTCTTAGTAAAGTGCCAGTCAGTAAACGGAGAAATTTCATTTGTATAATCTTAGAGAGTCACAGGGCGGTCCCTACTTCCACAGTCATTGATCAAAAGGAAACCAGACACTGATCTCTACACCATGAATTTTTACACAAGTTACTCCTGTTGTAATAAAAGTTGTGATCAATCATATTTTTCTCAACCATGATGACGAACCTGCCTTCAACAGATGAGTTGGGTGAAGGACCTGGTCCTAGTACTTGGAGGATAGCCCATTTTGTCAACCTGGCAAAGAAATCTAGTGTTAGTACTAAGGGGGGGGGGGGGGGGGTTGTTTTTCTTCTATTAAAAATTATCAGCAATGTGCATGGGAAAACTTCAATGGAACTTTGTAAGTTACTGTGAAGTTTCTTTAAGATTTACAAAAAAAAAAAAATTTTCTTAATTCTTTGTTAACCGTTGAGAGGAAACTTGAATTTATCCTTGTAAATTATTGTGTGAGTTGAACCTCTCCAATGTGTTTGCATGTTTGCATGTTCTGTTTGAAATTAATTCAAATATATGCAAGTGATACATGAACATATTGCACACATACACACAGAGCAATTTAGAAATGGTGGTGAAACTAGTGTGCAAAGCTAATGGCAGTTGTCATGGGTAACCAGCTGCATTGCATTGAGAGTAATATGCAAATCTGTATTAAAGTTGTATAAAAGATAAGGTTAATGTGATAAATATTGTATTTATTTTTTAATTTACTTATCAAGAATAATTATATTTTTTTATCTACTGGGTCATACCGGTAGATCAAAATTTTTTGAATTGTAAAAATACAACTTGTCTTCTCTACATCACGAAAGGGCTGATTGACCAAGTCACAAGTCACGTAAATGCAATATTCTATAAAGTGCCTTTACAAAAGTTAATAGTTTTCTGAATAATTAACCACTTAAATATTCCAACGCATACATGTATGTCAGTGCTCTAGGATTCCCATTTCCCATCTCCAGTACCAAGTGAATTTTTGTCACAGGAAAGTGATAAATATTCGCTTTCTTCTCCATGGGAAAATGAATATTATCCATTATCAAACATTCCTGATGCAACATCTTTAGATGAAATAAAAAAAAAATTTTTTAAATGAAACCCTGGTCTTGGAATCTCCACAAAACAAATCCATATCTTTCTTTGCTCAGAAAAAACAGAAATTGAACCAGAGGACAAAAACTAAATTACTGGCTAAAACCTAAATTTCAAGTTGTTTACGACAACATTTATTGTAAATAAATAAAGTGATTTGATCTATGCTTGGTTTTTGAATTTTCATTTAAAAACAATTAATATTTCTTACCAAGATACGTGAAAAGTGATATTGTTTTGTGGGAAAGTGGATTTTCTGTTGTGACTTTCCTGTGGGAAGTTAGTGTCAAGGAAAAATCCTAGAGCACTGATATGTGACTTGAACTTTGAACGCCTGACCTTATTCTCTATATCAAACCTACAATGAGAGAGTTGACAGAATTTCTTCATCTACATGTGGCCTGGGGTCAATGTGCAGAAACCCGATTTTTGTACAAGTGGATTAAGGACGTGGTATCAGATAGGCAAAGGCATTACGATCACAGCTGAAGGGCCAGGAGGAGCAGCAAGCAATGGATGGCCAGGGTATGACAGAACCAGGCAGCCGAATTTCATGCTAGTAGAGAATTTTGAATTTTGAATGAACAATGGGAGTGACTGAATTAGGGTCTGTTAAAAAAAGCAAAAATGGGTAAAAAGTTTTGGGGTAGGGTTCCTATGCTGGCAAAAATGCCAACTCTGTATGCAATAAACATAGTGGATCTTTATCATTGTCAAGGTAAATAAGCTTTGTGCAATAAACATAGGGGATCTTTATCATGTCCTGTGAGGCGTCCAGGTACACAAGTACCCATCTACAATGGCTACACAAGCAAGAGGCCCATGGGCCTTAAAGCTCACCTGAAGAATGTCCAATATTGTTCACAAAGTGCAATATACAATATATTAAGTATAGAAACTTTAAAAGTTTTCTCAAGTTAAGAACTCCCACAAAACTTAATCAGAAATATATCCACTCACTTTTCACGGACAACGCACGATGGAAGAAGATAGATAGCAAAAGCTCATCTGAGCTTTCAGCTTAAGTGAGCTAAAAACGATAGTTTTGGGGATAATTAACCGTAAAATTAAGCAAATCTATAAGTGACCATGAACTTTTGATACCATGACCTTTAATTATGTTTCAAAATTATCATTTTGTCAATCCCTACAATATTCTAATACATATGCATATAGAAAAAGTGTATGGTTCTCAATATTATCAAGTATTTTAGTGTGCTAATGCAACAGTGGCCTTGACCTTTAAACCCATGACCTTGAAATGCATATCAAACTATGTTTATGTCAATGCCTACAACATTCTTATATACAAGCCTATAAAATTAGTTTATAGTTTATCAGATTTTAACAATTTAGTATTCTTATTGGTTGTAATTTTTAAGGCACTGTGACCTTAAAAGAAGGTTAAGGTCAACAAGCTTCAACAACCTTGTAGTGCTTAGTGGTCTGATGTCATATGTGAAGTTTAAAGCTTCTAGGAATTTTGGTTCATGACAAGAAGATGTTTAAAGAACTTACTATTAAGGGTCACTGTAACCTTGAATGAAGGTCAAGGTAAATAAGCTTTTGCATCAAGGCTTTATGCATTGATGGTATTATGTGATGTTTCAACCTTCTAGACCTTTCAGTTCATGATAAGAAGTCTTAATTTTTTTCATTTAATGTCACTGTGACCTTGAATAAATGTCAAGGTCAACCAGCTTCACAAATTTGGTAAGGGTTTGTCTACTGATGCTTTATATGATGTTTCAAGCTTCTAGAACTTTTGGGTCATGACAAGAAGATGTTTCTATGTTTTTCTATTTAAGGTCATTCTGACCTTGAATGTAGGCCAAGGTCAACAGGCTTCACAAACTTGGTAGTTCTCAGTCCTCTGATACCATATAATTAATGAAGTTTCAAGCTTCAAGACCTTTTGGTTTGTGACTTGATGATGTTTAAAGATGTGATTATTTTAGGTAGCTGTGACCTGAGTAAAGGTCAAGGTCAGTCTGCTTTGCAAACACGGAAGGGCTTTGGTCAAGAAACAACCATGTGAAGTTTCACCATCATTGGTTCTAGAGTAGAAGATGAAAATGTGTAATTGTTTATGATGCATGACAATATTGTTTTCTAATTTATACAACTTTTTAATAACATTAAAATAACTAAAATCTTATGTTAATAAAACAATCATCAGACACATATGGCGCAAACATGGGAATGTCACCAAGAAGAGCTTTTGCTGCCTACCAAGGTCGCAAAAACAATATTACACTTGTGTATTCTGGTTTTTATAACTAAGCTTTAGTATATGGACTATTGAAATGATTATATAATAAAATCAGAAGAGAGAATAGAATTAGAAATTTGACTATCAATTTGAAAATCAAAATCATGTCACCATGTAGTTATGCCACACACCCTTCTTTACTTATTATTTGTAATTCGGGAAAACTCTGATAATATAGTTAAAGATTTCATGGCTAGTGGTCCAGTTAAAAACCCTAGTAACTAATAATCCTTGTGACTGTTTAAACAAGAGGCCCATGGGCCTTAACGCTCACCTGAAGATATGTCCAATATTGTTTGCAAAGAGCAATAGACAATATATTGAGTACAGAAACTTGAAAAGTTTTCTCAAGTTAAGAACTCCCACAAAACTTAGTCAGAAATATATCCACTCACATTTTATTTATAAGTAGCTTAAACCTCAAACCATATATGATTGTCATGTCAATACCTACTATATTCTGATATACATGCCTATGCATGAAATTAATAGCTTTCAAGATAAAGAATAATTTTAGTATTCCTATGGTGATATGACCTTGACCTTTGAACATATAACCTTGAACCATATATCAAAATGATCCCCATGTTAATACCTACAATATTCTAATATACATGCCTATACAAAAAGATTATAGTTTTCAAGCTAATGGACAATTTAAGTCTTCCTCTGCAACTATGACCTTGACCTTTCAACATATGACCTTGACCAATGTATCAAAATGATTGTCATGTCAATATCTAAAATATTCCAATATACAATCCTATACAAAAAGTTAATAGTTTTCAAGATAATTAGCAATTTAAGTCTCCTTTTGCCACTGTGACCTTGACCTTTCAACATATGACCAAGAATCATATATCAAAATGATTGTCATGTCAATACCTACAATATTCTAATATACATGCCTATATAAAAAATTTAATAGTTTTCAAGATAATTAGCAATTTAAGTCTTCTTCTGCAGCCGTGACCTTGACCTTTCAACATATGACCTTGAACCATATATCAAAATGATCATTGTCGCAATATCTAAAATATTTTTAAATACATGCCTATACAAAAAGTTAATAGTTTTCAAGATAATTAGCAATTTAAGCCTTCTTTTGTCGCTGTGACCTTGACCTTTCAACATATGACCTTTAACCATATATCAAAATGATCGTTGCTGCAAGACCTACAATATTCTAATATACATGCCTATACAAAAAGTTAATAGTTTTCAAGATAATTAGTAATTTAAGTCTTCTTCTGAAGCTGTGACCTTGACCTTTTAACATATGACCTTGATCCATATATCAAAATGATCGTTGTTGCAATACCTACAATATTCTAATATACATGCCTATACAAAAAGTTAATAGTTTTCAAGATATAGTAACATTTATAAAATTTTTAGCAATTTCCCCACTCAGTACCTTACAATTTCCCCATTTTGAGCCCCATGGCTACCATTTGTGCAAATCTGAAAATAGGTGACCTAAGGAAGTTATAAATGAAATAACTAAGGTATATCTCTTGTAGATTCAGAGGAGAAGATTTTTAAAGTTTTTCACTATTCCCCCCCCCCCAAATCGGGCCCCAAGGGGACATAACTCCTTCATTTGTGCAAATCTGAAAGGGTTTCACCCAGGCATGATGGTTACCAAGTTTCATTAAATTTGGACCAGTGGTTTTGGAGGAGAAGATTAAAATGTAAAAAGTTTACGCACGACGGACGATGCACGACGGACGAAGATGGATAGCAATAGCTCATCTGAGCTTTCAGCTCAGGTGAGCTAAAAATTATTTAATTCTTTAAAAATCAGGGAGAATGAAGTTTTTATCAAATACCTGTCATCAGTTGTATAACATACTGTATATATGTAAATCTATAGTTACCTTTCAATGTCTGTACAATGAGATTGCCAGACAGGGTGCTGTTGCCTTTTTTATTAGTTGAATATATCCAGAAATGATAAGTTGTACTTGGTTCAAGTCCATCAATCTCTATTGTGTAATTTGAATTCAGATTGTTGTCTTCTTTCGTGGTTTCCTTTGTCTCAAGAGAGTCTGTGTTAGTATATCTGATTACAAATGTCTGTTCATGGCCTCCGTTAAATCCTCGCTTCCATGTTACTTTAACAGACTTTGTTCCATTTTCTGCTAATGAGAATTCTGTTGGAGTTTCAGGAGGGGCTAAAAAGTTTATATAAAGTACAACTGATCAAATCTTTTGATATTTTATTTACTTTTTTGTAGAGCATTATTCTTTAACTATAAAAATTTCCCAATTTAAAAATAAGATGAAGACTAAGTGTTATTCTATTGTTTAAAATTGGTTTTGCAAATTAAATGTTTTTCTCCTGGCAGTTCTTTTCCATTTACATTCTAGAACTGATTGGCTTATATATTTAACTGATTGGCTTATATATTTGATTGTGATGTAAAACAAAATTAAACCAGTCTTCATAATTCAAATACCATGGGCCATTTCCATCATTCAGCCTAGTAGGAAAGTTCAAATGTGGATTTTGTCCAAGTATTCATTTATAAGTGTATACTTGTTAATGAAAACTCAAATTTGAGGAATTATTAAGGATTATTCAATTAAGAAAAAGAAACAATTCAAGACTCAACAAAAACAAAAGTGATGTTTTGAAATGAAAACATCATAAATGGCAATTTTGCTAAAGTTTGAATACTCATACATGTTCATAGGTACCTGAAGTAATGATCTGGAAATCAAATGATGAAGAGAGATTCCCTCCATTTTGTATTTGTAATTGGTAATATCCTAGGTGGAAAGTCTTTAATGATGCTATAGTTAGTATGGCTGATTGTCCAGTTAAGGTAACAAACTTCTCATATACAAGTTTCTGTATGGTTGTACTCTTTAGTTTTATTGATATGCTGTCAGAGTCTGTAAGTGGATTTCTTATAGATGTTTTGTTGATCCAGTTTATATCATTCATTAATGCTGGTGGGTTGCTGTAAAATGTGATGTTGATAGTAAGATTTTTATGCAATTCGCCTGGTTTTCGAACTTCTTCTTTAGGGTCAAATTTTGCAGAAACTGAAAAATAAAAAGAGCTGTATTTAATGGAATTTTAATCATTAAAACATTGCAGTAAACCATGTAATAAATAGTGTTATATTAAAAGTTTATAATTAAATTACTGTTACATTTCATGAAGGGTCTGGAATATTGTTGTGCAAACTGCGCTTAATAGGTGGTCTGGTCACTCAGTAGACCTTCCCACTAGAATTGGGAAGGTCCCTGGTTAGTGTTCTGGTTCTGCTGCTGTATTTATCCCAATTCCTGTTACAATTAGGGGTTTGTTCAACCCTGGGAAGTGGCCAACCAATAGGTTGGTCCCCCCTGGTAGTTTTAATTCAATGTAAGTAAATGAAAAAAGGAAGGGAGGACTGTGGTTGATAGGTGGCTGGGTAGCTCAGTCAACAGAGCATCTTGCAAGTATTGGAAGGGTCCCTGGTTTAAGTCCTGGTTTGGCCGTTATGTTTTATTCTATCATGTTACAATGAAAATTACATTCCTGTCAAAAGACCTTATTTTTTTCACAATATTTTCAATAAATAGTGCTGCCTGTAAACCAAATTTGTTATTCATATTAAGTTTCATTAAAAAAAAAACAATATTCAGTATTTTACAAAAGTCAACTGTATTGTCACAAAAACAAGAAAATATATCGCTCAACAGTACAGCAATAGAGGTAGATTTTTGTTAATTACTGCCATTTTAAAAATATTGATTATTCTGTTCAAGATTTTCATATTTCAATTTTTCTGTAACTCCTACAGACAGTATGTATAAGAAATTACCTATTGGTATCCATCTTCATCTGTCTATCATTTTAACAATTGTTTGAATAATTTGCAACTAC
The DNA here is from genome assembly GCA_029721355.1 of Tegillarca granosa. Lineage (NCBI taxonomy): Eukaryota > Metazoa > Mollusca > Bivalvia > Arcoida > Arcidae > Tegillarca > Tegillarca granosa. The sequence goes on from JARBDR010000037.1 coordinate 187,879, forward strand.
AACACAAGTGGAAGCATTTCATATTGTTCTTTGCTTTTCAGTTTCAGATTTAATTCTTTATATTTTAAAGACATTATTTAGAGAAAATTACCTCTAACATCAAAATATGAAGATCCTCGCTGAAGAACAGCTGGTTTTCTCCCCTTCATTCCATTTTCGACAACACAATAATACCGTCCAATATCTTTAAATGTCACTTTAGGTATGGTTATTGTTCTGTTACTGTCGGATAACATTCCAGTAAAATCTGTGTATGACCTTATAAGTGTATTGCCTACATACTGATTCCATCCATGATATGTGTAATTTGTGGGAAAACCATCAGCATTACAAGTAAACACAGCGTTGGTGTCATTTTCTGTTGTATTTTGTAGATTTACTGTCACAGCTGGAGGATCTGAATTACATAAACAAATATTTAAAAAAAAAAACTTAATCACTGAAGAACATTAGCTGGTCTCACTTATGCAAGGAATTAAAATCATTTAGATAACTCTTTATCTTAAAAAAGAGTACCATTATAAACAAGTTAATCTTTAAATGAGTTAGGGATAAAAAAAAATCCATGTTCAGATCGAAAGAACTGAAGAATTTCACGGTTATTTAAACCAATTAGAAAATAATAAAAAATCAGATGATCACATGAAGCACCCATTGCTTTATAATCTTTCTTATGTATATTTGCTTCCTTTTATACTGCTATAAGTCGTGTGCTTGATTTTCAAAAGTTGTGCACTCTATTTTCCACAGTTGTGTGCTCGATTTCAAAATTGTCCACTTGATTTGATTATATTTATATGTCTGTGGTACTAACAGGACTCTGAAGTTATTAACTCCCTCATGATGTAGATAAATGTCTAAAAATTGGAAAAAACAGTCTGTATTTTATGCATTATCAGTTGATTTTCATAAGAAAGTTTCAATTCAATGCAGAAATAAAACCACTGATAAGATGGTCAGTATATTGACAATTGTCCTTATTGTCATTCAGATTTTATAGTTTTTGGTTCAAACTATTACTTTTAAATTTAGTTATGAAAGTTAAAAAAAATTCATTCAATCAAGACTCAGGTAACCCTGGTATATAGGCTTCTACTTCATACTGAAGTACTGTGAATAGTAAAATGTTAATTTTTACAAAGTTAACCAATAAATAAACAGTCATTATTGTATCAAAGTATATTTATACTTATCAGTATTATGTCAAGATATCTTTTTGATGACTTAAGCCTAATAACTTATTTTTTTTTACCTTACTGTTTATTTCTACAATATTATCAGAACTAAGATCCATATGAATTGTCTTGTTTTATATTGTTATGATCAAAATACTTACAATATACCACGACTGATACAGATTTACTGGATTCAAACTTCTGTTTTCCTGTTGATGAAGCTTTACATTGATAAGTATCAGCCTGATTTCTGTCAATATTACTGAACACTAATGTTGCTGAGGTCCCTGTTCCAGATGTCTGCTCAATATTTCCTCTGTACCATTTAACAGTAGGTGTTGGGTTACCAATAGCAGAACACAGTCTACCACCAGGATTATTACCTTCCTGTAATGTAATGCTTGTTGTATCTAGTGCAATTATAGGTGTGTCTATAAATGGAAATAAAGCAACCAGATAAATGCTTATAAAAGTAATCAATACATTTCCTATTCAATGGTTAGATTTAAAACTATCCAGAAGAATTAACACATAAGAAATTAAGACAAGAGGACAATAGGAAATAACATTACCCTGAGTAAATGGACAAAATTGTTTGCAAAGTGCAATAGACAATATATCAGTACAGAAAGTGTTCTCATGTTAAGAGCTACCAAAATACCTAATCAGAAATATCTAGTCACATTTCATTTTTATGTACCTAATATGCACATTGGTAGTACTGTAGTACAATGTATACTTTCCGAATCATTAACCCTTTCAGTAAACTTATACAGCATTGTCCTTGACCTTTGGACATAAGACCTTAAAACATAAATCAAAATGATTGTAATATCAATATTTATACATGCCTGTAATAAAGTTAATAGCTATCAAGAAAATTTGCAATTTAGTCTTCTTATGCAATTATGACCTTGACCTTTAAATGGATGACTCTGAATTATATATAAAAATAATCACCATGTCAAAACTTTTACATTGAACAAACCAAACAGCTCACCTTCTTGTAGTAATACAAGCAAGAGTCTTCTACATGTTCTTATATTTTAGGTTATAAAAAAAAAGAAAAAGAAACCAAAAACAAATTAAACAAGAGGCCCATGGGCCTTAACGCTCACCTGAGGATATGGCCAACCTGAGGATTTGTCCAAAATCATTTGCAAAAAAACATAAAATATTCTAATATACATGCCTAAAAAAAGTTAATAGTTTTCAAGATAATTAGCAATTTAAGTCTTCTTTTGCAGCTGTGACCTTGACCTTTCAACATATGACCTTGATCCATATATCAAAATGATCATCATGTCAATATCTACAACATTCTAATATATATGCTTATCGAAAAGTTTATAGTTTCCAAGATAATAAACAATTTCAGTCTTTTTATGCACCCATGACCTTGACCTTTGAATGTATGACCTTGTGTCACATATTTAAATGATTGTCATATCAATACCTACAATATTCTAATATATATGCCTATGCAAAAAGTTAATAGTTTTCAAAATAATTAACAATTTCAGTCTTTTTATGCATCTATGACCTTGACCTTTAAATGTAAGACCTTATATCTCATATCAGAATGATCGCCATATCAATTCCAACAATATTCTAATATACATGCCAATACAAAAAGTTAATAGTTTCCAAGATAATTAACAATTTCAGTCTTTTTATTCACCTATGACCTTGATCTTTGAACGTATGACCTTGAGCCATATATCAAAATGTTCATCATGTCAATACCTACAATATTCTAATATATATGCCTATACAAAAAGTTTATAGTTTTCAAGCTAATGCACAATTTTAGTTTTTATTAGCAAAAAAATAACATTTCAGGGGCAACAACTCCTACATGCATTATCATACAGTTACGAAATTTGTACCTTTTTACATTTTGTCATGCTGAACATTTTAACAATGTTTTGATATTATATATCTCTTGAAATTTTGAAGAAAAAAGCCTAAAACTGCACAAATTACAAACTAGGTCATGACCTTGAACTTTGACCTTGACCCCTATTTGAAGGTTATTTCAAGAAAAAGTCAAAACTGAAAACCCCATGTCAATAACTATTCATATAGTCAAGTTATAAAAATTTGAATCCATTTTACAAAATTTTTAAAATTAAACGCAAAAACGCGTAACCTAATTTTTTACCAAATTTCACAAAATGAACAATTTATAAGCTTAAGACCCTAGAGAAGCCAAATATCACATTAGATTTTTTCTCCCATCATCGCTTTTGGAGAAGAAGATTTTTTAAGTTTTTTGGAACCATAGGTCACCTTGACCTAGTTTTGGGAGCAAGGACAACGTCGCGAACAAATCTGAATTGCACTTGCCCATATATGCATCTGACCAAGTTTCATTGAAATCTACCTTGTAGTTTCAGAAAAGAAGTCGAAAATGTAAAAGTTTACGCTGCGGACGACGACGACGACGACAGACAAATTTTGATCAGAAAAGCTCACTTGAGCCTTCGGCTCAGGTGAGCTAAAAACATGAAAAATTGACAAAAATAAATAATTAATCACCTTCATGGAGAATTTATTAATCTAAAGGCAGAATAATTAACAGGATAAAACTGTTAAGTAGTACCATTAAATAAAGCAGGGTTCAAATTTTAACTTGCATACTCCCAAAATGCGAGTGAAGTTTCGAAATTGCGAGTTATATTTTCCTAAACTCACAAAATTTTGCGAGTCGTTTTCGGTAGCCATGTTTAACTTGTAAAACCAAAGTAAGAACAACGTGTTGTGGGCACGCATTGTCATGTACTCGTATATTTTGACAGTGTTTTCCATTCGTCTGCAACTGCATTTTAATGCAATGGACAAGTATTTGAAGCGGCCCGCCGCTAAAGATCAGGAAGAACCTTCTGAATCATGTAGTAAAATCGCAAAGACATCTTTCGATAAAAGAGATAATTTAAAAAAGTCAGTTTACACTGCGGCAGAAAAAAACATTAAAAATGGATGAAAGATTTAAATATTGATCTGGACATGAAAACCGGCGAAAATGGAATGGCCAATGAAATAATTTGCAAGACCTGCAAAAATTATTCACCATCATCAATGTCATCTACTGTTAGTTAATAAAATATAATTGTGTTTAAAATTACTATTTTTCCTGTATCACGCCATGTCTGGTTACATGAAGTGTATTGACTTGTCAATATTGTGAAAAAAAAACTGCCAGCTGTTGAATAAAAAAAAAAGTAATAGTTACATTTTTTTCATCCAATTAACTGAATTTTATTAACGTTATTTTACATCTTGATGTAAAATATACTCAAAAATAAATAAATAAATAAATAAATAAATAAAATTTTAAAAAAATTGCGAGTTGATTTTTCATTTTGCGAGTTCACAAGAAAGTCACTCGCAACAATTTGCAAGTGGAAAAAAATCTGAAATTCTAACCCTGTAAAGACATTATAACATTATCTTTCTAATTTCAATATGAGGGTCATACAATTTTTTAACATTTTAAATCAGTTTGAAGCATGGGGAATAGTTTAATTGCAAAAGTGACTGAAATATGTGTATGTATACATCAATCTCATATTTCAGTCTTCTTATACAGCTATGACCTTGACCTATGAACTTATGACCTTTAATCAAATATCAAAATGATTTTTATATGAATACCTACAATATTTTAATATACATGCCTATACTAAAAGTAATAGGTTTTCAAGATATTTAACAATAAGTCTTCTTATGCAGATATATCCTTTTATTTAAAAAATTTAAAACTTAAACTTTATTTCTTTTACAACGATTTAGAAAAAAGTTGTGCAACTTATATTAATCTAGCTCGTTGGCCCGAATTGTAGCGCGCATGAGGTCTAATTGTGGGAGGAAAACCGGAGAACCCGGAGAAAAACCCACGTGCTCAAGCAGGTGACCTCATACCTTATCACATACTACGCTGGGAATCGAACCCTGGTCGCATTGGTGATAGGCGGGAGCGCTTACCACTGCGCCACTTGAACACCCTATATGCAGATATATCCTTTTGAACTTATGACCTTAAATCTGTAAATGTACTTATTTATGAGCAATCAAATTTTAGCGCAAATGACATGTTGGCACTTATTCACGTAGTCATATTTTAGCGCATTCACGGTTGGTAGAAGTCAATTTTAGAAACGTACTATAATAACGTATTATAATTACTAGATTGTTTCCGAATTTTTTTTTTTTTTAAATTTCTTTCTTGTTAAGAAAGTTTTCAAAATGCATACATATGTACCGAAAATTGACCTATTTAATGTTTAAATAAGATTTCAGGGAAACAATAAGGCGTGTGAAGTATAACAAGAGGCCCACGGGCCTTAACGCTCACCTGAGGATATGTCCAAAATTGTTTGCAAAGTGCAATAGACAATATATTCAGTACAGAAACTTTACAAGTTTTCTCAAGCTAAGAACTGCCACAAAACTTAATCAGAAATATACCCAGTAACATTTCATTTATAGGTAGCTTATATAATATGCACGAAGTAACTGTAGTGCAATGAATAATTTCCAAATCATTAACCAATTTCAGTATACTTATGCAACTTTGTCTTTAACCTTTGAACATATATGATTGTCATGTCAATACCTATAATATTCTAATATACATGCCTATGCATGAAATTAATAGCTTTCAAGATAATAAATAATCCTAGTATTCCTATGTTGATATGACCTTGACCTTTGAACATATATGATCGTCATGTCAATACCTATAATATTCTAATATACATGCCTATGCATGAAATTAATAGCTTTCAAGAGAAATAATAATCTTAGTATTCCTTTGTTGATATGACCTTGACCTTTGAACATATATGATCGTCATGTCAATACCTACCACATTCTAATATACATGCCTATAAAAAAGTTAGTAGTTTTCAAAGATAATTAGCAATTTAGGTCTTCTTTTGCAGCTGTAACCTTGACCTTTCAACATATGACCTTGTATCATATGTCAAAATGATGATTGTCCCAATACATACAATACTCTAAAATACATGCTTATAAAAAAAAGTTAATAGTTTTCAAAGATAATTAGCAATTTAAGTCTTGTTTTTCAGCTTTGACCTTGACCTTTCAACATATGACCTTGAACCATATATAAAATGATTGCCATTTCAATACCTACCATATTCTAACATACATGCCTATACAAAAAAATAATAGTTTTAAAAATAATTAGCAATTTAAGGCTTCTTTTGCAGCCATGACCTTCCTTTCAACATATTACCTTGAACCATATATCAAAATGATTTTTGTTGTAACACCTGCAATATTCTAATATACATGCCTATACAAAAAGTTAATAGTTTTCAAGATATACTGACAAATATCTAATTTTAAGCAATTTCCCCACTCAGTACCTTACAATTTCCCCATTTTGAGCCCCATTGTTACCATTTGTGCAAATCTGAAACAACATGACCTAAGGATGTTATAAATGAGATAACTAAGGTATATCTCTTGTACATTCAGAGGAGAAGATTTTCAAAGTTTTTCACTTTACCCCTTATGGGGCCCTAAGGGACATAACTCTTTCATTTGTGCAAATCTGAAAGGGCTTCACCCATGCATGATGGTTACCAAGTTTCATTAAATTATGCCCAGTGGTTTTGGAGAAGATTAAAATGTAAAGTTTATGGACGCACACATTCACGCACACACGCATGCATGCACATACACATGCAGCATCATAACATAAGCTCACGCTGGCTAAAGCAAGGTGAGCTAAAAATGACGTTTAAGTTTATGGAATGGTATTTTATGCTTACTTTCTTTGTACAATTTTTTTTATTAAATAATTTAATTTTAAACTATTGTTTGGAAGTCTAACGTGCATTGATCTGGCTATACTGAGATTTGATTGCATTTTCCACCGATCTAGAAGGAGCACCAATAATTTTGACTGGATATATGTTTTGAGATTGATAATCTTCATTGACGAAACTAGTGAGATTCAAGTTTTGTGTGAGAGGGATTGAAATATCAATAGTTTAGATGCGTATAGGCGGAAAATCATAGCTTGGGTCAAGAAGATGCTCTCGACCAATCAAAATCTTATTTGCATAAACGGTAAGATCGGTTTCTTCCCTCTGTCGGTTGAGTAAAGTGTCACGCAAGCTGATGTTAATTTTTCATTGAACTGAATTCACAACATGTGTGAGTAGTTGTCTGTTTGTTTTAATTAACAAGATGCCCATGGGCCTTAACGCTCACCTGAAGATATGTCCAATATTGTTTGCAAAGTGCAATAGACAATATATTACTTACAGAAACTTTAAAAGTTTTCTCAAGTTAAGAACTCCCACAAAACTTCAAGATAATTAGCAATTTAAGTCTTCTTTTGCAGCGGTGATCTTGACCTTTCAACATATGACCTTGAATCATATATCAAAATGATCGTCATGTCAATACCTACAACATTCTAATATACATGCCTATACAAAAAAGTTGATATTTTTCAATATATAGTGACAAATATATAATTTTTAGTAATTTCCCCAATCAGTGCCTTACAATTTCCCCATTTTGAGCCCTATAACTATTATTTGTGCAAATCTGAAAAAAGATGACCTAAGGATGTTATAAATGAAAGTTTCATTAAATTTGGCCCAGTGGTTTTGGAGATTAAAATGTAAAAAAGTTAATGCACGACGGACGACAGACGACGCACTACATACGACGGACGGTAAACCATTGCAATTTCTCATCTGAGCTTTCAGATCAGATGAGCTAAAAATCCTACCTTTGATTATGATTTTGGAAGACACACAGCAATAAGCTAATGATCCAATACAACTGATCAGCTACTTTGTTTGCAAACCGAAAAAAAAACAAACGTATAAACGTATAATTGCCGTAAATGTTTCAATGAAAATAAATAAAATCTGATCTCAGTTAATTAAAACGGGTAAAATACATCAAACTGAAACAAAACACTTATATAGACGAAAACCACTTCCTTGCATCATATGCAAAATCAGCAATTCTGGAAATTTTTGGGTGCAAAGTTTACATGAGTTTAAATAAGCTTTTTTTTTTTAATTTCAATTTTTAGCTTGAAAACCACCTACTTAAACTACATGGGTGCGTAAATTACATTAATTTTTACGGCAAGTATGAGACTGTTTGCCAACAAGTACTACATATTTCAGCAGGTTATGGTATAATTATATCACTGCATCTTAAACATTTATTTGCAGCAATCTCCAATTAGCACAATTCGACTTGAGTGAAAATCGCTAAAATAAGATTAACGCTAAATAAAGTATGTTTACAGTACTAAATGATCATAATGTCAATACCAACAATATAATAATATACATGTTTGTACACAAAGTTAAAATGTTTCAAGATAATTAACAATTTAAGTTTTCTTATGCATCTTTGATCTTGACCTTTGAACTTATGACCTTAAATCCTATATCAAATAATCATCATATCAATACAAACAATATTCTTTAATGCATTTCTATACAAAAAAAGTTAATTGTATCTTCTTATGCAGCTATGACCTTGACCTTTGATAAAAATATAATTTTTAGCAATTTTCTCACTAAGTGCCTTGCCATTTCCCCATTTTGAGCCTCATGGTTACCATATGTGCTAATCTGAAACTAGATGACCTAAGAATGTTATAAGTGAAATACTTAAGGTATACCTCTCACTATTTAACCTTCATAGGGCCCCAAGGGGACATAACTCCTTCATTTGTGCAAATCTGAAAGGGCTTAACCTAGGCATGATTACCGCTATTAGTTTCATCAATTCTGGACCATTAGTTTTTGAAAATGTTAATATTAAAAGTTAACACACAATGTACAATGGATGGTCCATAGCAATAGCTCATCTGTAATAACAGGAAATCAAAGTTATACAATATCAAACAAATTTTATTTGTGTTTAAGTTTTTTCTAAAAACATATTTTACAGATTTCATGAAATTGGAATTTTTGTTATAAATGTCAACAAAAATGAAGACACTTTTTGTACATTCAGTTTTTTGTTAAAAAAGACGAACAACAGATCATGGTACTGCATAAGTATTTATTATAAAGTGTATTATATTTGGCACTTACAGAGGTCCCAAACATTAAGTGTGTATTAATATTGGTGCTGTCATGTTTTCCATTAGACAGGTGATCTAAAATTAATATTGAAGTGTATTAATATTGGCAGAAATTAATTAAACACCAAAAGCACCAATATTGATACACAGTCAAAATAAATACCTATACAGTATTAAATTAAAGTTATACTGTTGAATAATATCTAGCAGGAGCCAAATATCACATCAGATTTTTTCTCCCATCATTGGTTTCAGAGAAAAAGTTTTTTGGACCCATAGGTTACCTTAACCTAGTTTTGGGAGCCATGACAATGTCACAAACAAATCGGAATTGCACCGGCCCATATATGCATCTGACCAAGTTTCAATGAAATCTAACCTGTAGTTTCAGAGAAGAAGTCCAAAATGTAAAAGTTTACAGATGGACGGACAGACGACAGATGATTTCAGATCGCAATGGCTCACATATAGACTCATCAATAACAATAGAATCAATTACTTACAACTGGCTAAGTTTAAGCTGTAATTTTTTTGTAGTGCATGCAAGTTGTAGAAAGTGTGAGAATGGTGGTGTGATGTACTTGTATTGTTTTAGGGGGGGTTTATATACAGGTGTATGAGAGCTGTATTTTTAATGGCTTGGAAGATGTACTGCAGTGTGCGTGTGTGTTTAAGTTGCATTTGTTAGAAAAAAGTTCGGGTGTATTTTTTTGAAAAACTACAATTTTGGTCTTATATTTGAATTCAAAGATTTGAAAAAAAAAGATGTGATAATAATTGTGTCTATAATAAAGAGCCAGTATCAGAACTTTGTCTTTTCTTATTTCATCGTAACACACTAGACACTCTCATTAAGACGTAATAAAGGTTTTAGATTTTATATTTCCAAAGAAACATTTATACTTACACTGTACATCTAGTACTGTTATATTAGATACTTTAGCTGGGGGTCTGTTTCTTGTATACAGATTTGATACTCTACACTGTATACGTAATCCGTTATGTACATAAGTTAATGTAGGTATAGTAAATATAACTGTTGTCTGCCCATTTATAACCTGACTATTCTGTAACCAGTCATACGTTGTTTCTGAAGGATAACCGGGTGTTGTGGTACATCTCAGTACACCCTCTGTGTTTTCTACCCATGGGAATCTGGTACCTGATGTCTGTAATTTAGGGGTTGTTGGAGGGTCTGAAAGAAGCAATGTACAAAGTTAACAATAATTATTATAAATAAATAGACATAATAGGTATATAATGAACTGTTATTTCTTTATAATAAATCATGAAGAGGTACAATTTAGCCAACAAATCCACAATACAGTAGATTTCACGTACATGTATTTGCACATCCATCAGTTGCTTTTTGGTTAATTACATAATCTTTCTCTGCGTCAATCCATTTCCTATTAAAATAATGTTTAAAAATATTGGTTATTTGCATACACAAAATCCTAAATTCTGTTTATCTGCTTAAACAAATTCCGAAATTTATGCAAACTCTTGTTATTAAAAAATATATTAATTTTGCTAAAAATGCCAGTTAAACTTGAGAAGTGTTAACATTATATAAAGCCAATCAATTTGTGTTTGATTTTTAGGATTGCTATCATAATGGTCTTTCAATATGCTTTTGTCCTGAAACTTAATTAATTTAACAGAAGAATTGGTGTTGTGCCCGGACAACAGAAGTATTATTTTGACCTTTTCATCTTTAACACATTTCAAATGCATTTTCTAAGGAAATATATATGGGCATGAACATTAGAATATTGTAGATATTGACATGCCTATACAAAAGGTTAGTAGTTTTCAAGATAATAATTTCATTCTTCTTATGCCACTATGACATTGATTTTTAAACATATGACCTTGAACTATATTTCAAACTGATCCTCATATCAATACCTTCAATATTCTAATAGTCATGCTTATATAAAAGTTAACAATTTTCAAGATATTTAAAAAATCAGTCTTCTTATGCAGCTATGGCATTTACTTTTGAATGTATGGCCTTGAATCATATATTAAACTGATCATCATATCAATACCTACAAAATCCTAATATGATACATTCAGAGAAGAAATTTTTTTAAGTTTTTCACTATCCCCCCCCCCCTTTTTAAGGGGCCCAGGGGAACGATTCCTTCATTTGTGCAAATCTGAAAGGACTTTATATTTTGTCTGATTGGACAATAGCTACTTCTGACATAGGCCCTATCGATATTACCAAGAATTTAACTGAATGTTAAAAAATCTTATCTTTTCCATTTTAGTGTTTTGTCACAGTTTTTTCCATTAATACATTGCATCCTGTTGTAAACTGATTTATTACTTGTGCTTTGATACAAATATTGCAAAACATGGAAGAAATCAGAGGTTGTCATACACTGGCGGGAGTTGCCGATGAATGTCATATGATCCAGTCAATAATAGCACAATCAACATATAAATATTCACTGACCAAGGAAGACAGCATAAATACAGACATCCTGATCAAGACTCCAATGGTTATAAAAACCTCACAAACTGTTGTTTTGGGGTTAATAAGTACCTAAAATGAATGGGGTAAATTATATAGATATATTGTGTTTTTACATTGTTACATCTATCTTCATGTCTGTAAGAAATATACATTTTATGTATGATTTGATGTCACTGACTTCAATATCCTGAAAATTTCTTGAGAGTTTTTAATTTTTGTTTTAATTATAACTCAATGTTATCATGCAAATCGCAAATCGTATTAGTGTATACAGTAAGAATTGTAAGTTATGAAAGTTCTACTAATTACATTTATATTTTGATTTTATATATAAGTAATGCATGCAGTTGAAATAAAAAATAATAATAAATAAATAAGGTAGTAAGTAAACAAATAAATAAATAATATATCAAAGTACTCAAAGTTAATGAAAGCAATGTACCACATCATTCATAACCACTATATTTTATGAATGTGAATCCATTAAAATGGGGATTAATGACTGGTTCTATTTTGTATTGATTAATCAATATATATATTCTACTTGAAAAAAGAAAAACAAGAGGTCCATTGGCCTTAATGCTCACCTGAGGATATGTCCAAAATTGTTTGCAAAGTGCAATAGACAATATCTTGGTACAGAAACTTTCCAAATTTGGAACAACCAACATGCTTAATCAAAAATATCTAGTCAAATTTCATTTATAAGTATTTAATATGCATGTAGAAACTGCAATTTCCATATCATTAACATTTCCAGTATATGTATGCAAAATGTCCTTAAGATTTGAACATATGACCTTGACCTATATATCAAAATGATTGTCATGTCAATACCAACAATATTCAAATATATAAAACTATACAAAAAAATGTTTCAAGAAAAATAGCCATTTCATTTCTCTTATGTGGCTATGACCTTTACCTTTCAACATATGACCTTCAACCACAAATTAAAATCATCGTCATATAAATACCTAAAACATTTTTATACAAAACTTTTTTAGTCTTCAAGATTATAAACAATTTCTTTTTTCTTTTGCAGTTGTGACCTTGACCTTTGAATGTGTGACCTTGAACCATATATCACAATGATCATCAGATCAATAATTACAATATTCTACATGGATATAGAAAAAGTCGATAGTTTTCAAGAAAGTTAGCACATTTAAGTTATCTAATGCAGTTATGACCTTGACCTTTGAATGTGTGACCTTGAACCATATATCAAAATGATCACCATATCCAGCCTTACAATATTCCAATATACATGGATATACAAAAAGTTAATAGTTTTCAAGAAAGTTAGCACATTTAAGTTATCTAATGCAGTTATGACCTTGAACTTTGAATGTATGACCTTATTCTATACATCAAAATGATCATCATGTCAATACCTACAATATTTTTAAATACAAGCCTACACAAAAAGTTAAGTTTTCAAGATAGTAATTTCAGGGGTTTTTTTTTGCTGCTATGACCCTGACCTTTGAATGTATGACCTTGAAACATATATTGAAATGATCAACATATCAATACCTACAATATTCTAGTATACATGCCTATACAAAAAGTTAATAGTTTTCAAGATAATTATTAATTTCAGTCCTCTTTTGCAACTGTGACCTTGACCTTTGAAGTTATGACCTTGAACTATATATCAAACTGATTGTGATATTCATATATACATGTCCAAACAAAAAGTTAATAGTTTTCAAGATATATTGACAAATATATAATTTTTAGCAATTTCCCCACTAATGTCTTGCCATTCTCCCAATTTTTTGTCCTACGGCTATAATTTGTAAAAATCTGAAACTAGGTGACCTAAGAACATTACACATGAAATAACTAAGGTATATCTCTTGTACATTCAGAGGAGAAGATTTTTACATCTATTTTCATATCTGTAAGACAAGAGCCCCAAGGGGACATATCTCTTCTATTTGTAAAATCTGATAGACCTTCACCCAGACATGATGGTTACCAAGTTTCATTACATTTGGTTCAGTGGTTTTGAAGAAGAAGATTAAAATGGTAAAAGATTATGCATGACTGATGATGGACAAAGATGGATTGCAATAGCTCATCTTACCTCATCATGTAGACAATATAATCGAATTCTTAAGAAAGTTTCAATAAAAAGAATACTAGTATATCACTAAAGAGATACAAAACCCTCATGCTTATTAGCATGACTTTTGGCCTTAAGAGTCAACTTAAGAGTTCACCACCTATATGAAGTGTGAGTTTTGTCAGATCACACAATTCATTTCTGGCATGTGATGTAAAATATTATGGGTAAGTTGGTCTCCATTGCTCCATTGCTTAAAAATAATTAATAACAGAAAAATAAATTCATTTTTTTTTTTTTTGGTACAATTTAAGCTCCATTAATTTTTTTTAAAGAAAAAAATAAAACGAAGCTATTCTAATTAATGATGTTCCTAAAGAACAATGGATCTAATATAAGAACATGGTTACATCATCAAAACCCGGGTAATTTAAACAAAACTTTAAAAACGGTAAAATACGATAAATTAAACACAGAACTTTGTTGAATTTATCATTTTTGACTTAGTAAGGGATACATAACACCATGTCAAATTCATCTGGATATTAATCAAGGACATTAATGCAATTTGTCATGTTTCACCTTCGATTAATAGGTTTTTCCGTACATCCGTGAGCATGCTCCAAGCTACTAATTACCATCGTTTAACACTGACTAACCCGTCAGAGGATTCCGTTTATTTACAGCTAAAAGAAATGAAATTTTAGAAAATGAATCTCACAGATTGTGGTTAGAGGATACTAGTATCTATTTTTAAAATCAAAGTACTGAAAGTACTGAAATTCACGAAAGACAAAAGACAAATAAATGTTTGATTGAATGTGAATTTTGAGCCCTGTTCAAGATTATGTCATGTACAGTTGACAGCCTTTGTAGGTGTCGTGGTCTATATGTATACTTTGTAGTGCAATGACCATATCATAAACCATGTGGCACTTACTGACCATATTACAAACCACATTACACTAAATGACAATTATATATCCCATGCTGCACTAAATGACCATATCATAAACCATGTGACACTAAATGACCATATAAACCATGTGACACTAAATGACCATATCATAAAGGATGTAGCACTTAATGACTATATCATAACCATTTGCACTAAATAACCATATCATAAACCAAATAACACTAAATGACAATAAAATAAACCATGTTGCACTAAATGACCATATTATAAACTATGTGACACTAAATGACAATAATATAAACAAAAAATGCTATATCATAAACCAAGTGACACTACATGACCATATAGTAAACCACATGATTCTAAATGACAATAATGTAAACAATGTTACATGAAATGACAAGAACCTAAACCATGTTGCACTAAATGACCACATCATGACCTGTGCGTCACTCAATGGCCATATCACACACTGTGTGACTCAAAATAGCCATATCATAATCATACTACTCAAATTGACAAATTTGGCACAAACCATGTTTTACTTATACCATGTGGCAGTAAATGACCATATCATAAACCATGTTGGACTAAATGACCATATCATTAACCATGTGGCCCTAAATGACTATATCATAAACCACATGACATTAAATGACAATAATATAAACCATGTTGCACTTAGTGACCACATCATTACCCATGTGGCATTAAATGATCATATTATAAATTTTGTGACTCAAAATGGCCATATCATAATCACGTGACAAATTGACCATAAGCATAAACCATGTTTCACTGAATGACCATATCATAAACCATGTGGCACTAAATGGCTATATACCATTAACTATGCAACTCCAAATAAACAAGTCATAAATCTTATGCAATATAAAATAAATAAACGTATAATTTAGCGCCACTTTTACCCATCTAGAGTAAAAGTATTTATATCGGACGATATTTCACTGCATGTAAACAAATATGACAACCAGCAAATTGATGGCGTTAGAACGTAAAGTCATTTTAGAATTTTATCATATTTACTTCATTTGAAAACAAGTTACAATATTGACACCTGATCCTACATCCCTGCTAATCATAATTAAACGTGTGACGATATTTTTATTTGACTGAAAATGCGTGAAATTTTCTCAGTAGTCGATTAACAGAATTAATATATAGATATGGTTAGATTACATGGATTTCTTTAAGAACAAGTTATAAACTCACTGTAGAATATTTGTATACATATAACTTAATTCTGTGGAATCATGCTTTCGCGTGTGACACTGACATACAACAGGAATCTATTTAAAGATGCCTAATAAAACATAAGACCTATTTGTACACTCATGTCGAATACCGGAAGTCAACAGATTGTTGTTTACATTAATGCAATAGGGGGATGACCGCTTGATGTCATCAAAATAAAGTCCGTCTTTTGATACAGGAATACGCCGCTTTTTCTTTCGATTCTCCAATTCATTTCTGACTAAATCAATTTCAATCAATGGACAGTCACGATTTATCATGAAAATTTTTTCACCGAATCAATAGATGCAAAGCCGCCTAAATTTGAGTTATCTGTCCTTATTCAACTTCCATCAGTGGACAAGAGAGAGCTGAATTTTGTAACGGACTCAAAAACGGGTTAAGAGTCAAGAGTTCACGCGTGTGATATATTTTTGGAAAATCCAAAAAAAAAAAAAAATTTCAGAAAATTCAAAAACCTAATGCAGCTTTAAAAATAGTAGGTCCTGCTTAATTATATAGTTTGTTTGACAGAAAAATTTATGCAATTGATAAGGATATGCAAATAACCAGAATAAGCCCCTTAGTGAAGACTGATTGATGAATATGTCGGAAGAGGCCATTTTTAGTTGAGACATCAAAGTGAGTCCATGGTACAAACAATAGAAAAAAAGTAATTACATTGAAATAAAAAAAAAAAAACTGTAAATCAAATTAAATTTTAAAAAAAAGTTTATTTAACTTGAATAAAGTTTTGTAAATTCTAGCTGATCATTTAAATTGTCGTATTTAGATGGGATTATAAATGTGGTGTAGGTGGACTTTCGTTTTAGGCCATTGCTGTGCGTTTAATTCTAGTATATTTATATAACTGGAACATTTGTTGGTATTAAATAAATTGTTCCTTAACACTGATATTGTTTTCTTTTTTTTAAAATCCAAGAGTTTCCTGTTAAATTTGCACACAGCACTGAGTTAAATTGTTCTATAGTTATCTCCCTTTCATGGTATGATAATAATCCAGTGCAATTCATTGATAAACGTCGCTTCTTTAGATGAAAAAATGTCTTTGATGTTGAATCTGTATACAAACAGAACTTGCTTCATGTTATATTTCTCAGCTGTGAATGATGATTTCAACCAATTTTAAGTTTCAAAGGAAATAAAAGCATTTGATTGAGGTATGTTTCATTTAGTTTACACAAAAAGAACTTTAATACACATTAACAAACTACTGTAGGAGGATGCAGTCGCTTGTATATAATTTAACAAACATGAAAATCTAAAACAGAAAAATGAAAATTTCTTTAGGTTTTTATTAACATTTGTTTAAAACACCCAAAATTGCAATTGCAGTAAAACCAATATTACTGAAACTTATCTAGTCAGAAATATTTCAATGTCTCGCTTTATAGTCAAATCTGCCGGCATGTGATGCTATGTTTTAATTTCTGGTAAAACTGGGTGATCCCAATAAAGCTGAATGCCATTGCTTTAATAAATAAATAAATAAATAAATAAATAAAAGAATACTTACAATATACAGTAAATGTAACAGATATGGTCCTTGTGTAAGCTAAGTCATTATCAGGATAACGTACAGTACATGTACATGTTTTTCTGTTTAGGTTTCTGTTGACCGTTAACTGTACATATGAACTAGCCACTGTCTGACCGCTGTTTGTAGTTCCTGTTTGACCTTCACATGACCACGTGATCACTGATAGCGGATTACCACCAGACTGTTGACAGGTTAATGTTAGATCACTGTCACCTTCATACAAAATTGTACCATTGCTGTATCCTGTCAGAGTTGGTTCTACAGAAGGAATATCTGGAAATCATAGTTATAAATATCAATACATACATATACACAAACACAGGTAACAAACTTTTTTAAGATGTTCTTAATCATATATTAACATAGAGCATAAAGATAGCCGCCAAGCTTTCATGTACTATCCTAATATGTACAGTGTCATGCTATTGGCAAAAATATAAATTTGATTAATATGTTTTAGTTTTCATTTACATTTACATTCAACTGACTTTGCAAGCCTATAGTTATATCCTAGTTAATTAATTTCTAAACTTAGACAGATTGAGGATTAATACAATTTCCTATGAAATATTACTGCACATTCTTAAAAATGTAAAGTTCAACCAATTTTCAAACTTTATGCTCTTATGAGAAATAATAGAAAAAACCAAAGTAAACTAAACAGTATTTTCAATGAACGTCTAAAGTAACAAATACCAATATGTAAATGGTAGGAGATTTTAGATTTTACTATTTAATGTCACTTAGATGGAGTTCATTGTCAACCAGCTTCCATTAACTTGAAAAAGATAGGGCTTAGGATACCACAGTTCTTGTGGAATTTTATTTCATTAATTTTGTTGCTGTTTGTAAATGTTTGTAGTGTTTCTAAACAGAGCTAGTAACTTAAACTCACAAATGACCCAAATTATACTTACAGTAAACATCTAAATAAACTAGTTGTGATGTAATTGGTTGTCTGCCTTGTATATTAACTGCTGAACACTGTAAAGTTTTTGAAGTACTACCTCCTCTGTTAGCTGTAATGACTTGTGATAATCTTGTTATTATCAGATCACCATTCTGTGTTGTGCTTTCTGTCAATTGTCCTTTAGTTACACCAGTTGTAGTTACAGTTACATTAGGTTTAGGACGACATTCATTAGTTACACAATAAAATGTCTTTGGTACATTGTCATATATAACATTTACTTGTTGATTCACAGCATTATCCACTTGTATAGATATGCTGCTCACTGGAACTGTAAAAACAAATTAATTAGTAAAACATCAATAGGTAAAAAAATTCATCTGAATAAACTTGTGAGTTTGTGTGTTATTTTACATACTTTAATGGTTACAAGACAAATCTTTTTCATTATATTTATATAATTTTTTTCCATTTTAATAAAATAAAACAAACAAATTCAGTGACTTTATAAATTTTTTTTGTTATTTCCAATTATGTTCTGGGCAGACTGCTTATGTATAAAAATAATTTAAACAAGAGGCCCATGGGCCTTAACGCTCACCTGGTGATATTTCCAAAATTGTTTGCAAAGCTTTCAAAGTAATTAATAATTTCTTATGCAGCTATGACCTTGAACTTTGAACCAATGACCTTGAACCATATATCAAAATAATTGTCATATCAATACCTACAGTATTCTTTTATACATGCATATACAAAACGTTTATAGTTTTCAAAACAAATAACAATTTCAGTCTTCTTATGCAGCTATGACCTTGACCTTTGAATCAATGACCTTGAACTATATATCAAAATGATTGTCATTTCAATATCTACAATATTATAATAAAATGCCTATACAAAAAGTTAATAATTTTCAAGCTAATTCAAAATTTTAGTATTTTCAAGCAAAAATTACTATTTCAGGGGCAACTCCTACAGGAATTAAGATATTGTTACGAAACTTGGTAACTTGTTAGATTTTATCATATCATTCTAACCATTTCTGCAATGTAATGCTTTAATCTATCTTGTTTAGTTTGCAAGAAAATAGTTCAAAACTGCAAAAATATTGAACTAAACCATGGCCTTGATCTTTGATCTTCACTCAATTTTAAAGGTCTTTTAAAAAAATAACAAACTTCAAACCCTATGTCAATATCTGTTGAAATAGTCAGTTCATAACCATCTGAAACTATTTTACGATATTTTCAAAGTTAAACGCAAAAATGTGTAACCTATTTTTAAGCAATATTTCACAATTTGTAAAAACTATATACTTAAGACTCTAGAGAGGCTGAAAATCAAATCGTTTTTTGTCTACCACTTTTGGTTTCACAAAACAAGATTTTTTAAAGTTTTTTTTTCAAATGTAGGTCACAGTGACTGTGCCGTTTCGTGAAAATATTGATTATCTCACTTCACTCGACAAAATAAATTTAATATTCACACTTCACTGTTAAATATCTTATTTATTACTTCAAACAAGAAACTAATACCCCGCCACCCTCTCAGGAAACCGCCCACAGATATATACAGGTATGTACATAAATTGTAAGAATACGAATTAGCTTTTTTCTGTTACTCTGAAATTTTACCCATTTCCAGACAATAACACAAATTTCATCATTCATTCTGTTTAATAATGTTTTATAACAAATTTCGTTATTGGGAATGTATAGATGTATAAATATAACACCTGATCTGGGAAATGCAAGTAGCTTAGTGGGAATTACAAAGTTACCTTTATATGATCTATGAGTTTGGAATACTCTGGAATACTGGAATTTCTTGTGGGTTTAACCTTTCACCCTAAGATGAAAGAAAATTCTTAAAAAAAGGAATGCTTTCTATTACAATTTCAGCAATTTAAAAACTAAAAGGTATAACTGGATCACCATTCTTACTTGACCATAAGCATTGTGTATAAATATGAAGTCAATTTGCAGCTGGTTCTGGAAATGGGTAAAACTTCAAAATAGAAAAAGGGGAATAACTCCAGAACAATAAATGAGAAATCTCCAAAAATTGTAAGGAACCTTCCTTTCATAACCATAAGCTTTTTATATTAATATAAAATCAATTGGCGGACTGGTTCTGGAGTTATCGTCCGGAAATTGGTAACACTTTAGAATAACTGAAGAAGGGGCATAACTCTTGAATGATAAATGTGAATTTTTCCAAAATCAAAATGAAACTTCCTTTTGTAATCAATAGTATTGCAAATAAATATGAAATCATTTGGTTGCAGACTTTTTGAGTTATCATCTGGAAACCAAATATTTTGGACAGACAGAATGACGAATGGAATGATGAATGAAAGTTGAGTGAGTGAGTGAGTTGCTAATCCTTCAACAAGAATTCCGCAGAATTAAATGTCTCATCTGGTTAGTATTTGATCGATTAGAAAATACATTTGTAAGATTCAGACTAACTGTAATATTATTTATTGGTGTTAAAAATAATGTTGGTTAAGTACAAAATGCTTTTAATAAATAAAATTGTTTTCTTTAAGAAATTATCTTTCTTTTCACATAAGACTGGATAGCTGAACTATAATTTTTATTGTACATAACACAAAAAAGAAAATCACCTCTTATATAAGACAGTATTCATGTTTGTTTAAGTAAAAACAAATTTTCTCAAATTTTTATTCAAAATCTTGGATCTGCCCTAAAACTAAAAAAATAAACTCTTTTGCAAGGTAAATAACACAGAAACTGATATAGCTTTATTTGAATTCGAAAATGATATTGGTTTAGAACAAAATGCATTTTCTCAAAATCTGAATTTTTAATTTAAAATCTGAGATTTATCCCAACATTGAAATAAATGGTCAACAGGTATTGTATATAATCTAGAAACTAATCAAACGAAATTTGAAGTGTATTTCATCAAAAAAAAAAAAAAATATGGGGTCTGTAGGAGCATTTTCTCAAAATTCCCTTTTTCTGTAAAAATTGCAAGTTTTTACCCCCAAAAAGAATTGAAACATCAGCCTGCATACTAATGTAACCATAATTAAACTGCACGGTTGAGTTGTGTTGCAAATTTCATTGAAACAACAGTATTAGTAAGAGATATGGACTTTAACATAAACTTTCACATTTTCTCAAAATTCCCTTTTTCCTGTAAAAATTGCAAGTTTTTACCCCTCAAAAAGAGTTGAAACATTAGCTTATATACTCATGTTATCAATATTAAACTGCATGATTGAACTGTGTTGCAAATTTCAATGCAAAAACAGTATTAGTTTCAGAGATATAGACTTTTACATAAACTTTAAAATTTTGACATGCCGCCGCCACCAACACCAGAAAAGTAACACCAAAGTCTCACCTTATGGCGATGCCAGGCTCGACAAAAATCATGAATGGTAGCTAAGTGGATATGTATAAATGGAGTTACTAAATGAAAACTAATGCTTTAAAAATTTGTTCATTTGAAAAGGTGACAGTAAATAAATAAATTGCATACTGTAGGTCAACAGGAACAAAATTATCCACATATATCCATAAAGTAACAAATAATATACATTCATATCATGGTGATTGTAGAGGTTCATCAATCAAGAAATAAAATTACTTTTTTGGTGAACAACTACAGACATATGCTGAATCTATGAGCACAATGTTTGTTATAGTAGAAGACATAAAACCAAATCTTAATCAAACATTCAGTGATAATATTGAAAGGGTTTTGTTTTTTTATTTTGAAGAGTATTTTAAAAGTATGAAATTTGAAGAGTGCCGGTATTATGAAAGTATGAAAGATGGATTCTGCATATATTGACCATGTATGAGTACAAACTGCTAAGCAATTGCTTCAAATGTTTCCTAAATTTAATCAAAGACAATTAATGCAAACACTGTTACTGGTGATGAAACATGGGTTCACTATTTTGAATAGGTAAACAAGAGGCCCAAAAGGGCCTGTATCGCTCAACTGGCACTTTATTTGAATGTGAATTTCAGACAGCCATGCCGCTAGCTATTGCCAGTTGAGCTAAAATGTTTCTGACAAAAATGATTCGTATGTGAAATGGCTATACATCAACTTTCTATATACCAAATTTGAACTTAATCAGTTGATAAATAAATGTGTATTGGCCATTTATCACTTTTTGCTTTTTATAATAACGGTGGCCATCTTGGATGCCACAGTCTGTGCAACTTTAATCTGCATCACCTAGGGACCTTACACACCAAATTAGGTTCAAATGGGTCTAGTAGTTTCTGAGGAGAAGATTATAAATTTCAAAGAATTGGCTTAATATAGCACCTTATTTGAATATTCTGCTAAAAGCGACCCAATAGAAAATGTTTCTGAAAAACCTTTTATATATGTTAAATGGCTAGGCATCTACTTTCTATATACCAAATTTGAACTAAATCAGTTGATAAATAAACATGTATCAGCTATTTATCACTTTTTGCTATTTGGATATGGATCACAACTTCCGGTGTCGGGTTGTTGTAGCACGAATGTAGTACTTGTAAATTTTCAAAGTATTTTTTTCTTTATTTTTCAGTCTTGCCTGTATAGAGAATTGGTACATGTTTGGAGTGTTTGAATTAAAGGACAGGGTGTGCACTTCCAAAAAATGCTAGTATTTGCCATGCAAGGTGCTCCTATGCAGTGGAGGGACTGACTGAGTAAAGTGGTCAACTTCCTTCAAGATGTGGAAGGTTACATAACATGTTTGAAAGTTTCCATAGTAACCAGAGATTTGATTGATCAAGAAGGTATGACCTTTTGAACATGTGTTAGACTTGAATTGCTGTTTATTTTTATGTATAATGTGTTTAGATTGGAATTTCAATTATTGTATTAAACTGCCATTCCCTATAATGTACAGTAATGGGAAAATAATGGTGAGCCATTGCCTGACAGGTGGAGGGGGGTCCCCATTTCTTAACCTTAATTATGCCCTTATTTGTTGACCTTTGGCATTGAAATTTGGCAGATGTTTACAAAAATGAATATTCTACTATATTATTGTGTTATTTTGAAACAATTTTTATTTAATTATTTTTAACATATTTTTAATGTTTTTTTGAAAATTAAAACATAATTTTTTTTAAAAAATTCAAATATGGTCATGAAACAGCATCCACAGCCTCGTTTTCATTCTTCTCCAAAGACAATGGATGCTTTTATTGAAAAATACACTGAAAAACTGAGGGAAAATTCAGCTTTGGCTCCAAATGGAGAATGCAAAATATGGCAGTTGACAAATCCCAGATTTAACAGATATGGCAGGGTTTGCTACAAACATCCTGAGACTGGTAGATGGGTGTCCAGCTGCCATCCCAGTAGACTGGCATATATGCTGGCTCATAGGGATCTGCAATTGCCCCCAGGCTGGGATGTTTCACACCTCTGCCATAATTGCAGGTGCATAAACCCCACCCACCTTGTTCTTGAGCCACACCGGATCAATAACCACAAGTTGAAATGCAAGAACCTGAAAATGTGTACAAAGGACCACGAAAACTTCCCCGACTGTTTATTGGAGCTATGCATGAGCTTAGGTGAGTTTTAGTTTATGTACAAATGTGTGCATGTAAGTGTGTGTATCTGTGTGTGTTGGGGCATGTCTGAAGTTTTAATTTTGTATGATTTCAACTTTAGATCTTTTCTAAGAATTTGGTAGCCCTTAACAGGGCTGGTTTGTTGTTGAAACCTGCTGTATTAATCTCTTTTCTCTCTCTCAGCATATGTGTGGTCTGATGATGTTCCCTCCATATCCAGTTGCCCCTTTTTGTAGTCTGATTCAATCCCACCACCTGCTTGGTACTTGTGGTGTTCATAAAGTGCTTGGCCCTGGTGCTAGATGTTCCTGCTGATGGTACTAGGTCTTTTTGAGTATTTTTTGTTGTTTTCTTCTTCATGAGACATCTGTTGTAAAGATTGTTGTGCTATTAGGGGGATAACTCAACCCCAGCATGCTGGCATTTCTGTATTAATGATGTCCCAATGGTGTTGTTTAGCCTATGTACTGTTGAGGCCACTCGTCCTGGCATGTTCCTCCCAAAGTTCACATTCTTAGGCAGTGAGACACTCAGGGATCTGTTGCATGCTTCATTTTTTTGTGTGTTCGTGTTAAACTGCATGTCTCCCAGTGCTGCTTCACTAAGTTTCATCTTTAAGACTTCAAGTAGCAGTCTGGTGTCTGTCTCACTCATGTTCAAAACTGTTATTCTGCTAGGCCCAAGAAACATGGATCGGTTCCACCAGTTTGATGTAATGCCTCCTTCACACACCATTGAATGCCTTCTACACATGCCGCAGTCACCACCATAGCACTTCATTGTTGCCGCTAGCACTTTATGAATTTTGTTTCGTATTGCTGGGATGTTGCCCTGGTATACTGTCATTAGTCTTTTAAAAGCCATTGAACACCTGGACTTCACATCCTTACTAAACTCCAGCTTTGCTTTTTTGTACCCAGCAATAGTTCTCTGGCCAAACATATCCCTGCTAAACTGGCTTTTGAGGCATCTGTTAAACTGAGATTGGCCAATATGTACAGGGTCTGCTTGCCTCACCACCTCCCATGCTGGATTTTTGTCTTGGAATGTTTCTGCCATCCCCTGTGCACCTCTGCCATCACCATCTGTGGTCACAAATCTAACATGGACACCATTTAGTCCTTATTTTTCTGCCATTTCTCTGCCCATTTCATATTCCGAGAGTGGCACCGGTGAAGCTAGGTTTGCTGTGCAGTCGGTGTGGCCTCCAGGACAGGTAACATCAAATCCTTTGTTCTTTAGCCAATGTCCCTTCCAGCAAAGCTTGTTTTGGTGTACTGCTCCCAGTATATACTGCTTGTCTGTGACAGTCTCTATGGCTAAACTGACTGATTGTGAAGCATTCTGTCCTGGTTTCTTTCTGCTGGCTATGTGAATAGTGTTGTATCTGGCATCCATGGACACATTGACCTCGGTTGGGTCCATTACTCCTCTCTGTCTGTTGATGTCTATAACAGTTTGAGTTTTTTCTGCCATGTCTGCTTCATTCAACTCTATTGTTGCCTTGGCTACTTTGTTTGCTGTTTTCTGCATGCTGGTTTTAGCAGGTGGTGGCACATCTATGGCAGCTAACAGTAGTCTGGCTCTTCTGGTACTGATAGGTGTATCTTGTAACCCTATGGCAAATGACACATTAGGTGCTGCAGCATTGATCCCAGGCTTGTTGGTCTTGACTTCTTTGAAGAGTTTGTATTCTTTAGACTGGAAACCACATTTTTCACATTTTAATGTGAGTCTCCATCCCAAGCCTTGCTTCACTTGTTTGAAGATGGTAATTTCTGGCTGGCACCCTGGATTCTGTTCTTGGTGTAACCGATATGTCTCATTCCACATGTTAACCATCTTTTCATTGTCCAGCAGTCTCATGCCTTTAAACTGATCTTCTTTTTTTTATCTTTTTCAGGTTGTCAGGTGGTGATCTGGTTGATTTTGGTCTCAGAAGTCTTGTAGATCCAAGGACTCCATGACAGTCAGGTAGAATTGGAGTTTTACCATCAGCAGCAGTCTTAGTTACAAGTGAGTATAACTGTGGTGTCATTCTTCTCCATGTTGGGTACTGGCTGGAGGCAGGTTCAGGGTTTGAACTGAGGGTCTTTCTTCCACCGGTATAGGTTGGTAGGTGTCCCTTCTTGAAAAAAAATCTTTTTCTTGCCTTGTCTCCCTTCATCTTCTTCTACAGCAGGTTTCAACTGAAATGGTGAGCTAGCACACTCCTGCCTGTCTTATAGGTTCAGTAGGTTAATGTTTTCTCTTTTTTTGGAATGTCCAGTGATGATAAGCCCTATGATTGGTCTTTTTTCTTAGCCTCCAGCCAAATAAGGTAATATGTGTTTGGGGTGGCCATTGGGGGTCTGGCTTATTGAACACATCATTCCACTTCATTGATTGCCCCACCTTCAAGTCTTTTATTTGCATAGATAGTGATGACATAAAACTTTAATCCCATGTTTGATTTGACAGTTTGTTATTTACAGTTACTGAAAAATTCCATTTTGAAAATAAAAAATTAGCAAAAAAATATTGAAAAATAATTTTAATTTAAAAAATTGGACAAAATTAAAAAAAAATAAAATAAAAATCTAAAAAGTCATGAAAAAATTTAAAACTTCAATTTTTAATCTATTAATGTATTAAAAATGGTGAAAAGTGAATTAAAAGCCAATTTTTATGAAAAAACCTGGGAGTAGGCAAAATTCACTACAGGAGATGACTGGATTTGTATTGTAAAAGTGTGTGTGTTTGGAAAATGTGTATTGTATGAAGCATGTTCAAGTGATTTTAATAATTTTTGTTTTCTTTTATTATAAATTGAACAAACTTTCATGACGATAAAAATTTTGTCATTCAAAAAAACTTTCACCAGTCTGACAGGATATGGATCACAACTTCCGATGTCGGGTTGTTGTAGCACGAATGTAGTACTTGTAAATTTTCAAAGTATTTTTTTCTTTATTTTTCAGTCTTGCCTGTATAGAGAATTGGTACATGTTTGGAGTGTTTGAATTAAAGGACAGGGTGTGCACTTCCAAAAAATGCTAGTATTTGCCATGCAAGGTGCTCCTATGCAGTGGAGGGACTGACTGAGTAAAGTGGTCAACTTCCTTCAAGATGTTACAGCTGATGTGGAAGGTTACATAACATGTTTGAAAGTTTCCATAGTAACCAGAGATTTGATTGATCAAGAAGGTATGACCTTTTGAACATGTGTTAGACTTGAATTGCTGTTTATTTTTATGTATAATGTGTTTAGATTGGAATTTCAATTATTGTATTAAACTGCCATTCCCTATAATGTACAGTAATGGGAAAATAATGGTAAGCCATTGCCATTTATAGTAATGGCGGCCATCTTGGATGCCGCAGGAAGTTGATTTGTGCAAACTTTAATCTGTACACCTAGGGACCTTACACACCAAATTAGGTTCAAATAGGTCCAGTAGTTTCTGAGAAGAAGATTTTCAAAGAATTGGCTAAATATAGCTCCTTATTTGAATATTCTGCTAATAGCGACCCAATAGAAAATGTTTCTGAAAAACCTGTTATATATGCTAAATGGCTTTGCACCTTCCACACCAAATTTGGTTATAATTGGTTCAGTAGTTTCAGAGGAAAAGACTCAAGTTTTCGCACGGATGCACGCACGCACGCTTCGCCATGCCATAAGCCCAGCTAGCTATTGCCGGTTGAGCTAAAAATTGGAAACAAAATGTGTTTAATTAAACACTGTAGAAGATCTGTAGATGCCAAAAAAAAGCATTAGCACAAAGTAGGTTCTTTATTACATATTCTTCTCATACAAATCTGGTGCCATAGGGTTACTGGTTTGTATCACGAAGATGTTTTATTAAAATAGCTCAAGAAATATTATCTTTAACAGCGCCCTTTTTTCAGGATTTAGGCATGTTTGTCTTCTTCATGATAATGCTTCATCTGAGCTTGTGAAGCAATTATTGAAGTCTGAGAAAGTTACTCTCTTGCCACATCCATCAAACTCTTCAGATCTAGCCCCATGCGACTTTTTTCTATTTCCAAAAACGTTTTATCTAGTTTTTGAAATAATATATGACACAACACACAAACACAAACAAAAAGAGAGTCAATAGCTGTTACAAAGCTCAAACTTAAGTCAATGATAAAGATCTTTAGAAATTTCAAAGACTTAAATGATAAAAATTTTTTTTTGATGAAATATAACTGTTAGTATATCATTTACCTTTTACTTTTAACTTTATACTCATCTCCACCAGCACCACCAAAAAAATCTCACATCTCCATACTATGTTGTTCTGACTGTTTATCAAATTATGAATCACCTGAACGTTAAAGTTCTCAAATTTTATTGATTATTTTTTACCTTGTACTTTTACTTTATATTCAGCTGCAGCAGCACCAAATACACTCTCACATCTCCATACTATGTTGTTCTGACTGTTTGTCATCACTTTAGCTGGTATTGTTAGTTTATATACAGGTCCAGGTTCACATGTATACTGGTACCGTGTATCAGATCCTGATCCAATCCTACATCCATTTGCTTCTACAGAAGCTCTGCTAGTGCCTGTAGCAGTAGTATCAATATCAAGCCGCTTCCATTTTACAGCTATAGCATTACTATCTTGTGGATTACATGTTAATGTAAACGATTCACCAGCCACAGCAAACTCTGATGATCCTGTAAGTGTCCATGTTGCATCTGTAGTTATATAAATATATAAGCAAAAAAATGTCCTCTGAGTGAGTTGTGGAAATAAACTTTAAGTTCTTGACAAGATTTTCAATGATTTGAAAGTAACTAGTTTTTGACCAAAGATTAACCATAAATGAACCTGACTTTGCTATAAGTCAAAAAGTTCAGATTGTACAAAAAGTTGTCTCCCCTGTAAGCTAACATTTTAAAATTCCCTATAACCACTTAGTTAACATCGTTAATAAACATTTAAGATCTCACCTATGTTAGTCATAAAATTTAACCAGAGGCATAAGGTAATATACTGTATAAATTTATTACATTTGCAATTTTTTTTTTACTTGTTTCCCTATCAAATTCAATATCATGTACAAGAAATAAATTAACTTGCAACATATGAACAAAAAAATGAATAAAACCTGCTATTTGGGACTATTTTTACAGGTGTTTTTAATCAACAGCATACAAACATGATACATTTCTCATGTGCCAAGCTAATTTTGGTAGTTAGAAAAAGAGCTTTAAATGGATTTTCAATATATTATTTGCCAGATTTCTGCTTCTATTGCTGCACATGAATATCAATATGAATGGCCAGTTTGGACATAAATATCAACATCACTTTATGGGTAATTATATATATATAATTTGCTAAAAAATATTAATTTGAATCAAAATGTTTGTATCAAAAACATGTGACTCAATATGACCATAGCACAAACCATGTTACATTAAATGATCATATCATAAACCATGCTGCACTATGACATATCATAAACCATGATGCAATATATGACATATCATAAACCATGATGCAATATATGACATATCATAAACCATGATGCACTATATGACATATCATAAACCAAGATGCACTATATGACATATCATATGCACTATATGACATATCATAAACCATGATGCAATATATGACATATCATAAACCATGATGCAATATATGACATATCATAAACCATGATGCACTATATGACATATCATAAACCATGATGCAATATATGACATATCATAAACCAAGATGCACTATATGACATATCATAAACCATGATGCAATATATGACATATCATAAACCATGATGCACTATATGACATATCATAAACCAAGATGCACTATATGACATATCATATGCACTATATGACATATCATAAACCATGATGCACTATATGACATATCATAAACCATGATGCAATATATGACATATCATAAACCATGATGCACTATATGACATATCATAAACCATGATGCAATATATGACATATCATAAACCATGATGCACTATATGACATATCATATGCACTATATGACATATCATAAACCATGATGCACTATATAACCAAATCATAAACCATTATGCACTATATGACATATCATAAACTATGTTACATTAAATGACCACATCATAAATCACGATGCACTATATGACATATCATAAACCATGATGCACTATATGATCATATCATAAACCATATTACATGAAATGATATTATCATAAACCATTATGTGCTATATGACATATCAAAAATCATGATGCATTATATGACATATCTGAACAATGATGCACTATATGACATATCATAAACCATGATGCACTATATGACCATATCATAAACCATGTTACATTGAATGATCATATCATGAACCATGGCACACTATATGACATACCATTAACCATGATGCACTATATGACCATATCATAAACCATGGTACACTATTTGACATATCATAAACCATGATGCACTATATGACATCATAAACCATGATGCACTATATAACCATATCATAAACCATTATGCACTATATGTAATATCATAAACCATTTTACATTAAATGACCACATCATAAACCATGATGCACTATATGACATATCATAAACCATGATCCACTATATGACCATATCATAAACCATGTTACATCAAATGATCTTATCATAAACCATTATGCACTATTTGACATATCATAAACCATGATGCACTATATGACCATATCTTTAACCATGTTACATTAAATGACCATATCATAAACCATGTGGCACTGAATGGCCAAATCATAAATATGTAACTCCAAATAAACATTTGATGATAAATCTAATGTACAACATAAATGAACATACAATTTAGCTCCACTTTTTACCCATCTAGAGAAAAAATATTTATATTGGATGATATTTCACTGCACGTAAACAAATATGACAACCAACAAATTGATGGCGTTAGAATGTTGTCATTTAATTTTATCATATTTACTTCATTTAAAAACGAGTTACAATATTGACACCTGATCCCACCTCAATACCAGTCACAATCAAAAAGAGACATGTTTTTATTTAACTGAAAATGCATGAAATTCTTGCAGTAGAGGATTAACAGACAATATAGATATACCAGATTCATTACTTCTTACGACATTTCACAAAAGTAAATATTGATCCCTGGAAACACTTGCTCTTTATCAAGAACAAGAGGCCAATGGGTCTTAACGCTTACCTGAGTACAAGTCCAAATTTTTTGCAAAATGCAATAGACAATATATTAATTACAGAAACTTTTAAAGTTTTCTCAAGTTAAGAACTCTCACAAAACTTAATCAGAAATATCTAGTCACAGTTCATTTATAAGTAGCTAATATGCATGTAGTAACTATAGTACAATGAATAATTTCCAAATCATTAACAATTTTAGTCTTATGCTGCTATGATCTTGACCTTTAAATGCATGACCCTGAATCATATATCAATACCTACAATATTCTTATATACATGCCTATACAAAATGTTAATAGTTTTCAGGATAATTAGCAATATCAGTCATCTTATGCAGCTATGACCTTTGAACATATGACCAAGAATCAAATATCAAAATGATCATCATATCAATACCTACAGAATGTAATTTAACTTCTAATTTTTCCTTTACCAAATATGAATAGTCTTCTTCTGCATCTATGACCTTGGTCTTAAACCTATGATCCAATCACAAGAGTGATTCTTGACCGAACAATATTGACATTCCAGAAACAAGAGGCCCATGGGCCTTAACGCTCACCTGAAGATATGTCCAATATTGTTTGCAAAGCGCTAAAGACAATATATTAGGTACAGAAACTTTACAAGTTTTCTCAAGTTAAGAACTGCCACAAAACTTATTCAGAACTATATCCAGTCAAATTTCATTTATAAGTAGCTTATATAATATGCATGAAGTAACTGTAGTGCAATGAATAATTTCTAAATCATAAACAAATTTCAGAATACTTATGCAGCTATGTCCTTGATCCTTGAACATATGACCTTGAACCTATATGATCATCGTGTCAATACCTAAAATATTCTAATATACATGCCTATACAAAAATTAAAATTTTCAAGATTATAAGCAATTTATGTCTTCTTTTGTCGCTGTGACCTTGACCTTTGAACACATGACCTTGAACCATATATCAAAATGATGGCTGCTGCATTACCTACAATTTTCTAATATACATGCCTATACAAAAAGTTAATAGTTTTCAAGATAATTAGCAATTTCAGTATTCTTTTGCAGCTGTGACCTTGACCTTTTGAACATATGACCTTGAACCATATATCAAAATGATCGTCATATCAATACCTTCAATATTCTAATATAAATGCCTATACAAAAAAGTTTACAGTTTTCAAGATAATTAGCAATTTAAGTCTTCTTTTGTGGCTGTGACCTTGACCTTTGAACACATGACCTTGAACCATATATCAAAATGATTGTTGCCATAATACCTACAATATTCTAATATATATGACTATACAAACAAGAGGCCCAATAAGGCCTGTGATGCTCAACTGGCTGCATATGTAAGACAATGTTTGTTTTTGTTTGTAATGCTGTTTAACGTTCAACTCAAGAATATTTCACTTATACGGAGACTGTCAGTTTTGGAAATGGTGGAGGACACTGGATTATCAAAGAAAACCACGACCAAGCAGCAAGTTAAACTTTCAAAGATGAAGTGCTAGCACCACTGGGACGTTGATGTGCAATGTCAGGGGTGAGAGGCACTGTGATCCTCAACATCGAATGCTTAAGACCACTCGGCCACTGTGGCCCCTGTAAGACAATGTGATGTGGTTACCATAATTGGTTCATCAGCTAAAGATGGGAAATAAATTGAGCTTATGACCATTTTTGCTTCATTGAAGGATTTTTTGCAACACACACATGCAGGCATATATTGCTTCGCCATGTCATAAACTCAGCTGGGTTTAGTTAGTTGAGCTTAAAATGGATCCACAATGGCTATTTTTGTTTTGTTTTTTTTTTTTTATATATACATGTATATATATATATCTAGTAACAATGGGCATTTTGCACTGGTACAAATTTTTTTCAGGCCAATGTAGGAACCTTCCACAAGAAATTTGGTTCAAATTCACCCAGTGGTTTTAGAAGAGAAGATTTTTACTAAATATTACACCTAATTTGCATATTTCATATTTGCAATAAAAATTTTCTTAGAAAAACCTGTTATATATTTTGAATCCCTCACAGTATACCTTTTATATTTAAAATCAATGGAAAAAAGGATCCACAATGGCCATTTTTGTGTTTTTCCTATTTATAGTAACAGCTGTCATCTTGGATGTCAAGTGGAGTTGCCTGGTACAAACTTTAGTCAGGTCCACGTAGGGACCTTCCACACAAATTTTCGTACCAATTGGCACAGTGGTCTCAGAGGAGAAGATTTCAAAGATTTCACAAAATATTGCACCTAATTTGCATAATTAGTGAAAATTGGGTCAATGAAAAAAGACTCGGAAAAACCGGTTAAATATGTTGAATCTCCCACATTATACTCTCTACATTTTGTATTTGAGCTAAATCAGTGGAAAAATGGATCCACAATGGCCATTTTTGTGTTCTTTCTATTTATAGTAATGGTGTCCATCTTGAATGTCAGGCAGGGTTGCCTGGTACAAACTTCAGTCTACCCACCTAGGGACCTTCCACACCAAATATGGTTCCAGTCTGCCCAGTGGTTTCAGAGGAGAAGATTTTCAAACTCAAAACGAGATGTTTCACTTTCAATCAAGGGGAAGTTAAAAAATGTGGATTTCAAACCACTATAACTTTTTATTTTCTTACCAATTCCGATGCAGTTTTCAATATTGTGATATTTAAATAATATATAAAACAACTGTGATAAAAAAATTTGGTTACAGTTACCCTTTAACTTTAAAATAATCAAAGTTTTCAAAACTGTTATTCTTCTTGATTCCAATCAAGTTTTAATCTTTGATTAAAAGTTTCACCACAGTATTTTTGCTTCCAATTTATATTGTGCTTGTTTTTTCTGTTATTTAATGCGAGACCTGAAAGCCTGACAAAATTGTTCAAAACCGTCATTGTTTCTCTTAAAGATGATTCAGAACCTTCTAAAAGGATAGTAGTGCTGTCAAAAAGGGAAAGTTTGAATTCCTCATCAGCAATTTTAATACTCTTAACTTTCTACTGTGTTTAAGGACACAAGAAAAGATTTCTGCACAAAGTTAAAATATAGGGGGATAATGGACCTCCTTGTCTACATCCTCTTGATATAGGGAAGAAATCAGAAAGAAAACAATTTTGTAAAATGGATGCAGTAATATATTGTTCAAACATTTTAGTCCATCGAATAAAATCATCTTCAAAATTGAAAATTTCAAGACTTTATTCATATACGTCAATATGATACTGACTCAAATGCCTTTTAAAAGTTTATCATTAAAAGTAAACCTGAGATGTCTTAAATATCTGCATATTTCTCAGGATGTTAAATTCATCTCTTTTCTCATAGTTATTCAGGCTCCTACAGTTGGACATCAGTATTAACATAGTATAAATGTCATTCCATTAAGCTAGATCTATATCAATATATTTTACATAAAGTGATGAAAAATGTACATAATTCCGTGACAACCACATAAAAAAATAACAGAATACTGATACTATGGTCTAACTTGACAAATATGTGAATATTACTTCTTGCAGAGAATGTATATATTTCTGAGCTAGGTAGGTAATACGTTTATTACCGGGGTATTTCTCGTACCTTGCGCTAGTGTGTAATCCGTGTATAAATATTAAAATTATACTGAATTTCAAAAAATAAACAGATAAATCTACCAGTCTAAAAAAAACTTACCAAATTCTGGTACAATAACCAC